>OZ022582.1:27812272-27964772 GCA_963669155.1 Arbacia lixula | reverse complement strand
TGGCCATATTGTACGGAGAAATGTTTGGGGGAAGGGCAAATATTCCAAGGAGCAATTGCAGGTAGGAAAGACCGTTCACCTGTGTCTTAGACCGATGACATGAAGAGACTGTCAAGAGGAGGGATGACAGGTGCAACCCACCTGGCAGAGAATGGCGCGCTCTTGTGAAGATCACAACAGCGCTTTGTAGCTTCAACTGAATGATGACAATGATACCCTCACATATGTGAGAAATGAAAATGTTCCCATAGATCAGCCTTTAAGAATTAGGCACCAGCGTGCTTTTGGGCGATCAGACAGACCCCATATATATATATATATATATATATATATATATATATACGAATAAAAAAAATACTTCGACGTATTTTCCACATTGCGTTGTGCTTGGCAAGGCGCTATACCAAATAACATCTATATCATTCTCCCAAAGGAGCAACAAAGTGTTGGTATTTATTCGTTGATTACTCAAATGAGCTGCTGGAACAAGAAGCCACACAAGTCTTCATTCTGACAAGCAACAACTAATGACATTGTTCAATTTTACATTGCGCTTTTATTTCACTTCCTTCCTCCTCCGTCGATCTGTCAAGAAGCGAACCAAATCTTTACTAGTATTCATGGTATTCGTACACCCGGCATGCCCGCTGTCATGAAATGTTGGGTCAGAACATTCACTTTATGGTGGGTGCTATTGGTGTATTTTCCACAGGTAATACACGCATATCTCATTAACCATTTGTGTGCCAGATAAACTACAGCTCTGATGGAATTGTGCCTATTAATTGTGAAAAAAGTCGCCCGCGGCAAGCAAAGAGTTATGCAGAGTTATACACGTATATCCAACACCTACACCATTTTGACGATTTTCTCCCCATTTCCCACATTATTCCTGAAAAAAACTTCGTTATTTAAGTGTAATGTTACATTATCCATGCACAAAATATTAATCATACGTCATAAATTGAATATTCAAGTTCTGATGTCACATACTAAATGGAACACAGAGCTTCTGCTGTTACGTAATGAATTAAAAGTACAACTTGTGATGACAGACGAAGTAACGCCTTCGTATAGAGGGTACCTTTGTTGATTTTGTCGACTGATCAACACATACTATTTTCTTTTCAGATCTTCTGACGTTTCACGTCACTCCTCATTGACATGCGCATATACCGTTATACAAACAGGCAAATATTGGATGGAGGGGGAAGGGGTGATCTCGATCACATCCACATATCCACCTGCTCTGCACACCGACTGTTCGAGTGGTTATGGGGCTCTTTCCTCGATCAATACAAGCCCAATGACTTTGTCTTGATTCCCTCTCACATTGCAATATCACACGTAGCACTCTGCTGCCTTAAATGTACACACACACACACACACACACACACACACACACTTTGGTGACGATCCCGCGCTACGTGTTTGCTCTTTAGACACTAAACCAATTAAATAGCAGCATCGCAAACACTATTAGTCGCTCGTCTACCCCATTTTAAAGACATCGTCTACCATCTATTGCAAAGTCTTCAATTATTTAAATATTATGACGCGGCTGGGTTCGTTCAGAGGGTATCCTCGTATAGGTGATGAAAGGCACGTTCTCTAATATCATGAATATGCGACATACGGTATAAACAACATACGGTATAAATAACACCGACGCTGGCGCCGGTAATATAAAAAAAAATCATACATCAAAAATTTTACGTGGAACCGAGGGGATTAACCCTTCCTTTGACAAATAGAATGCTGCTCTATGTGATTTAGGTGTATTACAGGTTGAAAAAGACCCGCAGACATAAAGAGTTAATGATTTTCTTAAAGACTTTGACGCGAGAGGCGAGGGTTCCAGGTCAGCGTACAATAATGAGCAGAGGGATGTGTTAGATGGCGGCCGTCATCGCACTTTCCAAGGAAGCGCAGCCACTGATGAAGGCGAGCGAGGAAGAGGGCGGAGAGGAGGGGGAGGGGGGGGGGGGGGTTGGAGGAAGGGGGAGGCGAGCGAAGAAGAGGGCGGAGAGGAGGGGGAGGGGAGGGTTGGAGGAAGGGGGAGGCGAGCGAGGAAGAGAGTGGAGAGGAGGAGGAGGGGAGGGGGGAAGGGTTGGAGGGAGGGGGAGGCGAACGAGCGGGGGGGGGCGAGGCATATCATGATATTATAAGAGATAGATAGAGAGGGAGAAAGGCAGAGAGACGCATGGCGAGAGATAGAGACAGAAAGGCAGAGAGAGACAGAGAGGAATAGTGAGAGAAGAAGAGAGACAGAGACAGGGAGACAGAGACAGGGAGACAGAGACAGAAAGGCACAGTGAGAGAAAGAGAGAGAGAGAGAGAGAGAGAGAGAGAGAGAGAGAGAGAGACATAGACAGAAAGGCAGAGAGAGAGAGAGATGAAGAATATGAATGATAAAAACATGGGATGGGGCTGACCATCTGGGTAGAACACAGTACACCGTGCTCGTAGAGACCGACACGCCATCGACATAACTCTTTATACAATATGGACAACCGTGAAAACGATCACCTAACGAAAACAGCTAGAGAACGCACAGCCCAGAAGATCCGGATATTTATTAGCTGAAATTGCCCTGAAATATCAATCAAGATCGGTTGAATGATGAGGGGTGGTGAGAAGCCTAGCAAGCGAATAATCAGTAGAGGACGCCCGGGCGAGCGGGCGGCAGGAACACGCTGGCGTCTGGGGTCATTACAACACCCAGCTGCAAAATCCAACCTCAAACCTGTCGTCCCTCAATGCCGTATGTAGTATGCGTGTGTGTGTGTGTGTGTGTGTGTGTGTGTGTGTGTGTGTGTGTGTGTGTGTGTGTGTTTGTATGTGTGTGTTCATGTACAAGCATGTATGTTTACGAAGTGTGTTTTCATGTGTGTGTATTTGTGTTCATGTTCAAATATGTATGTTATTGCAGTGTGTGTGTTTGCGCCTCTGAATGCATGTCTATGCGTGTGATAGTGTGCGAAATAGTATGTATGTGTGTGTATAATTATGTGTTTATGTGTATAAAATCACTTATTGCAAACATTTACGGTGTATCCGGAGTAATTATCACTAAACTAACAAAAGTAAACAATTAAGGATGAAATAAATGCTGAATAACACACACGGTGCTTTGTACAGTCAAAATCGCAGCTGCTTCCTGTCAAATGCCACGGACGCTGAGGAAAGTTTGGATAATAGGAGCAGCCGTGTTAACCGAGAAGTGCTACACATAAACAGATACACATGCCGATGCATCTCTCATCATGTAACTAGGTCATCGCTACATTGTAAGCATACATTTCATACAACTCATAGGCCGGGGAAGAGTTTTTGGCATGCTGCGAAGCCATGCTCGGCTCACATTCGGAAGCCAGCCTTAGCTTAAAAAGTTAAACGCCATCCCAGGGGAACGGCAAACGACACTAATTTGTTCCTGATGCAATTGATCGCATCCCCGAGGTGTTATCGACTTCAAGAATGGCGCCCATTAGTCATCCCTGTGGCTCCGCCCCGCGGTATGTGCTAGAGGAGCGGGATGTGTTGCACTGAAAGGGTGGGGAGGGGTGCGGTAGAGTGGCAGCAATGGCCTTCCACATCGTCAAAGCCGATGAAAAGGAAGATGGTCCATTGATGATATCATTCATATGAGATCAAGAACAGCTGCGAATTCTTCGCGCTGATTCCTAGTCTTACAATTAGAGAGCATTCTCGTCCATGAAATGTGCTAATGTCAGATATCAAAGGCACCGCGATACATGAAGATATCAACTGACATGGCTGACCAATGTACATCACCGTCCAGTTTATATAGACGTGCTGATAATGGTGTTAGACCCCGGTCAGACTCCTGACTAATTACACCGACGACAACCTGATAAGATAACGTCCAGATCTATATAGACACATATGACATCAACTGAGAACAACTGTCACAATAATTTCTCCACAGATTAAAAGTCCACGTTTTGGGTCATTGAAATGGTTAATAACTTATCCCATTATAAACATAGTATCCTAAACTTCTACAGGATTGTCCTAAGTGACGTCATCAGAAGTTCTAATAGTGCGGGTACTGTTGCTTTTAATAACAAACATGTAATGACGCGTTTCATCAACAAAGCTTGCATTGGTAAGACTTATCTCTACCAAATACATGTCCAATTCTTGATAATCTCGTTCTTCTTAACCCTGTATGTCGTCAGAATGCACGTGACAGGCCTGGTACCCTTCTCTGTACACGTTTATTTCTCCTGATACTTCTATAAAGCAAAAGCCAATCCGCTTAGTAAGAAACCTCGTAACGATAATGACGTCCGTTATAGTCTGGTAGTGGTTCGACAGCTAGATTCGTGTACTCGTTCTACACATTGCCCCATCGCCTTGGCATTCTCATCTAAATGTCTTCCGACATTTTCACATAATAGCTACAGTAAGATCAATCCCAAATGGCTGTCGTGCAGCAAGACAGGAACGGCGAACAAAAACATAGGAAGAATGACAGGAAAACACCTGTAGCTACAAACACATGAAGACGAGTTACTTGAAAGCTATATAACCAAGTTTGGTTTGAGCCTCTCACACGAGCAAAGTGCAATTGTGCGAAGACTGAGAAGTTGTGTTTGTTCGCACTTCAAGTGTTTCCTCTCTATACTCTCCTTATCCAAACTGTTCACATAGCGAGCGGGGTTCTTCACAACTTTCAAACGTTGATTCTGGACGCCCACGTCAAAGGTTCAATGTGAAAAACCCCGCCTGTAGCTTTCGGCAAGATTCAACCCTCCTTCCCAAGAGTTTGATGAAGTGTCGATTCATGACTTTAAGTTGCCTTTAGGCCAGTAACCATGGAAACAGGCGACTTTGATCTCAAATGTCACAATTAGTGTAAACATGCCACTTCACTGAGGTAACATGTAAAGAACAGAAACGTCTCTTGCTTGTAATTGTTTGACTGAACCTGTTAAGACTTGATTACTTAGTATATCAGAACATTAATGCAACGGTCATAATACCATTCTGTTTCACGGAAACAGTCACTTTCAATATCAACCCTTCTTTAAATGAACCTAAAGACGTGATATGATCTCTTCTCCATTATATTAAATGTATTCCATTCTCAACAATGAAATTGAACACCGAAAACAAAGCCCTCAAAATAATCAATTTGCCGTTTTCCAAACGACGTATGAAGATGTCAAATGCTCATATGACACGTATGACGTTAGACGTTTACATGTACGACAACATTTTATTCACCAAGGGGCTTAGCAGTGTGAAAGTTGTTTGCCTCATGCTTTGACTGGTTCAAGTACGTTGCGACATCCTGCGATCTTGAAAACATACTTCTATCTGTCGACACGTGCAACACGGTTCTTACGAGCTGTGAAGGGGTGCAAGAACACCCCCTCCCTCCCCTTTCCCCCTCCCTCTTAATGCTCTTGGTGTGTGTCAAGTGGGGCTGTTTTCGAGCATGGCTGTCCACAAAAGTCGAGGATTTACTTTCCTCGGGCACTCAGCTCGCCTCCAAGAGGCCAAACAAAACGGTACTTCAAAGGGAATTAAGTCCAAGTTTGGCGAACTAGCGGTGGGAGAGGGGATTGGGTGTGGAGTGGGGTTCCGACTAACGGAACTGTCACTAACAAAAGGCCAAGCAGGACTTAAGTTAGAGCAAGAGGATTTGTCAAGTAATAGTGAGCACAGTGTGTCAACTAAACGGTATTAAGAATCTGTCTCTAAATAGGTCTTTCCTTTGACCAATTGCTACTCTTTTACTGAAATAAATGAGCCAAGGCAGCTGGAAACCTAATACAGATATCTTTATGACGTCATCAGAACGCATTTCAAATTGATTAGATGAAACCATGTCGATACAAACACATCCGGGAGGTTTACTCGCCGGTGAGAAACGATTTTCTTTACGTCGTGGTGACATAACACAGATTTATTTCACATATATTATAAGAACAACGGTATATCAATGTCATTATGTGCCTTTTACTTAACCTTTAAAACAAGGTCACCGAGCGTTGTTTTTCCGGTGTACGTGTATGAATACGTGCAGTATCAATCAGCCTTCTTTCCATCGCGACTTCCCTACAACCTCGCGAGGAACACGGGGTCTACCGATATCGATTCGGATGTCGGCAGCTCCTTTGATAAACGTTCGAGACCGAAATGGTTCCCTCAATCGATGCCTAATGGTTTGATCAATTCATGAGTTTACGAGGTTGTTCCAAAGTTGACGCCGAGTCGCGACCATACGAGGGTCTACGTGGAGTAAACATTGGCGTGAAATTTAATGAGTCTTGCCAGACACACAAATATGACGTAAAAGAAGATTTTCATCTGGATGCGAATGGGAATGGGAAAAGCACAATATTACATATAAGTTGACATCGCACAGTGCACATTAAAGAGTGCTATACCGACAAGTAATCACGAGCAGGTCAGCACCTCTACTTTTTTTTTGAAGATTCACAAAAAGAAACTGACAGGCGAAAAGAAACTTTAAATCTGAAATACAGATGGCAACTTTAAACGCTCTTTTGAACTCTTTTGAAATGGTATTCCTTGAAATATTAATCTCAAGAGAGCAACCATACAAGAGTCTGTTCTAGGAATTTAGTTCATCGTGAAAATTGGTCCTTTGCTAGGGTCAAATAAATTGAGGGAATTTATAAGAGCAGTGATCTTCGTGGAATATGATAGATTAGCTACGAAACATTGCCTTCGTTTGATGCTTACGAACCCAGCAAGGTACTCACGAAAACAGGAGCGAGATTATTTTGCCCAAACCGTGACTTTTTATTTGAAGCCCTGTGAAACCTTTTGATATAGTGTTACATTCTATCAAGATACATGACGGAATTGTCCGCTCCAGGCAACTGGATATAACATCAGAAATGTGTTCTTCATTCTGACGACAGAGAGAGAGAGAGAGAGAGATGTGCGCTGATTATCGAAGTCTTAGAAGGTCGGGAAGGAAATAAGTAGGATTTCTTTGGCGCAATTTCTTTGCTCCGTTTAACTTGCCAAACATGCCGGCTTACATTACGCGGTTCCAGAGGTCATTCGTCCAAGCTGTCTGGAAAGTTAAAGGGATTCTGAGTTTCTCTCCGTTCGAGAAGTAACAAATGAGTATCGAATATTTGTACTACCAGGCAGTATGCTCGAAAAAAATCAAGTCCGGCTCACGTCGCGCACTACAACGCACAGTACATCCGGGAACTACATGACTCCTTCTTCATATGCCATGCGCGTATTATAAATAATCATATATAAATATATATAAATGTATATATATATATATATATATATATATATATATATCATATTCATTGCATGGAGCATAGTTTGTCTGCCACGCAAGGGGTTAAGGGTTGAGAAGAGGACTGGGGCTCACACTCACATAGCTATCGCTTTTCATACCACTTAAACATGTTAAATACTATGTGACTTGTACACCAGAGTTCCTTGAACATGTTAAAAGAAAAGTCTTCCAATTTGGTCGGCTCGGAAGGAAGGGAGAGTGAGAGCGAGACATTGACTGTCATTGCGTCATACCTTGCATCTTATCACATTGTCTCCGAAGAATCTTAAGTACCATTATTACGCACAGTTATTCGTAAGAGGCTTTAAAAACAAAGGATTCCAACATACTCGATATTCATGAGTGGCTAACCACTATTTGCTTTTTTCCATCAAGAAAAAAAAACGCTTCCTCGTTCTCTCTTTAACACATGTCTTGATGCATTACTAATACTCGAGACAAAACTGTCTCTCAGCTAAATACCACTCCACTAGGCCACCACATTGTTCCATTCGTATCACGGTCCATAGACGTGGCAGAGGTACACTGTAGTGACATGTGGCGTTGCCGCGGTTAAGGCAGTACGATGTAGCTAGGACAGGCAGAAAACGAGGTCCAATATCATCACAGTATCATTATTTCGAGGGGGCAGGACTGCATTAAATGCAAAGAGGGTATGGGCTGGCAATACATGGTATTTACGGACATTTGTACCCAGATCAAGGAACCGATAATGTCTGATTTGTATTATTACGTAACGACTCTCACGAACCATGTATGGTATCTTCAAACCACGAACTTCGATCTGCCACACGGCATCGTACTTGTTAATTCTTTATGCGCATCTGATGCGAATTTAAGCAAAATTTACACACAAATCTTATAACGGTTTGTAAGGCACAGATATGGTTAACTTCGCAGTGATATTGAATAGGCTTACATGGTACACACGGTTCAACTGTATTGTGCGAAACTAACCTTCTTCTACCCCCCCCCCCCCTCCCTCTATCTCTTTCTTCGTCTAGTCTGTCAAGTCGCCTGCCCATGTGGCGTGCCCAAATGACACGAGATCCGATGAAACGGAAGAATCCACACACCATAAGTCATGCTGAAAGTCTTCTCCCACGTCTCCCATCTAAAGAATTCACTCGGGAATAAATACATGAAACCTTGAATCTTTCTTGACGGTTTAAAGCCAACATAACATTTTACGAGCCTGTCTCCATACAAACTACTACGAATCACCGGGGAGGTACATGTATGGCTAGATATAGGCCTACATGCATGTGTTTCTGTGAACTTATTTATACCCACAATAACAAAAAACGAGACAATTACCGTGATTAAATTCACCACATAACCTTCCACTTACAACATTTATTGAGTTGAATTAAAGAGAGTTTAGTAACTTCTTCGATACATTTATCTTACATCATCAAAGAATGTTGACCACAATGACGAGGAATTCGAGGAAAAGTCAACCTGAAGCATTTTCTGCTTGCTATGATTTATCATTCACTATCTAATCCGAATGACAGTCTTTGGGACACGTAAGGCAATATAACTATACAACACATACATGACATAACAATCACAGAGATATAACATACTTGCAGCTCAAGAAACAAGAGAGCTTTCAATTACAGCAAAAGTAATATCCAAGTACATCAATCGATGCCTGCTATATAATAAGAAATGCGCACATTCTGCACCAAGATCGGGTGATATCAATTACAAGGAAGTAGCAGCTCGCTAGCTTATTGAAGCAAAAATCGGGATTACTTCTCCAACAGTAATAAAATATTGGCAGATGCTACGTTTTCTATGCGGTGTCGATTGTCATTAAACGCCGAATAACGCACAATATATCAAATTTCCTTGCTCCCACAGGATCTCGAACCACTCGAACGAACTACCATTCGTATGTAACATTCAGGACGATTACTTCATGAAACATTTCGAATGTTATGTCTGGTAGGAAGGAAATGATCAGAGACATCTGTTTCGTCTTTAAAGTAAAACATTCTCAAGGACAATACCTCTCAAAAGTCTGTCGCCGTTGTCATAAATACAGCATCTTGCTCGTAAATTGACGAAAGGTTGGGGTAGGGTTGAACATCGAAAAACATAAATGACCTCACATCATTGACCTTTAACCTGCGAGACCCCGGGTTTACGAGGTCTCCTCATCACCGAGGTTGACATCGAACATGAGGACCTCATAATGAGCACAGTCGCCGTAGAGAGATGGAGAGAAGGAAAGATAGAAAGAAGACGGAAAGACAGAAGAATAGCCCATCCCCCCCAAAAAAAAAGACAAAAAAGACCCCCCTCCAATAAAAAAGAGGAATACACCACACACATAACACATACAGAATCGCACACATACACACACACACACATGCCTTAAAATCCATCGAAAAAGCATAAAAATTAAGCAAGAGTTCCGTCAATATATCAGCAATGACGTCACATACATTTCTATTGGCAGATTGATTATAATATCGCCACCACCCCCACCCCCCCCCCCCCCCAATGTCATAATCTGCCCGCTTTACAGTACATAACCCAGCGTTGTGCACAAAAATGGGTGCAGCCTTCATACTTTACAGTAGACTTTTCATTCTCGATTTCTTCCGGGGACCGAGGAAAGAGCAAGATGGTCCAGTGACTAGTCTAAGACTCTATTTGTCACTTGAGATCAGAAATATCCAAAATGCTGGAAGTCATGCTACACGTGTCATAAACAAAACCTTTTTAGAGCAGTGTCTCAAGAGAGCAAAGGAAACATTTTGATGTGTGAGGAAACATGGAAACTTTGAAGTAAATTATTCAAGCGGCAGTAAGATATAGAGCAACGTGCACGTGTTGACAATAATTGTACGCATATTTTTGGTTCAAGGATTTGCTCCATTTTTAGTTCCATAGCATTATTTCGCTATGGTGACGATATGCCTCTGCTGAAATAGTTTGCATATCGAGGAAATATTGTTGGCATCGCACCTAACTTTGACGTAATTATGATGCTATATTGTGTACAGTTTATACCTTGTTTACTATTTTATGTTTCATAGATCTTGCTTTTAGATATACTAAATGCATGTTTAAATAAACGGATGATTTAAAACGAAGAGCCGTGGGCACTGATGCCTACGAGTCATTACGATAGTGAAGTGTAAACTTTATTTAAATATATTCCGTCCAGAGATATCGCCTCAAGCTGTCGGCGAATGACGAATACTTGGTAATGACCAGCATGAAAACAGACCAGAGGCAAACACGCCCACGACATAAATCGACCCACGTCGCCACGAGAAAGGTTCCCATCTAGGGAGCTGTCAGACGCTGCCGACGAGCTGGCTGGAGCGGAGTGGCAGTGTTGGAGGGTGGCGTTTCTGGTTATGGTCCAATTGGTCCCGAATGCCTAAATGTCAAAGAGGACGATTGCGGCGAGTTTTTTATGGCGAAATTGAAAAGGGGTGAACTGGCACGGGTCCATAAATATTTACTTTTTTCATTTCTTCAGCCATTCATTAATCATTCATGTCCTATTCTTCTTGTTCGGCTAAGAATCTTTGAACATTATCAACAACGTTAACAAATTCAATAACATGGTTCCAATAGAAGAACCTGTGAAGACGGTTCGTTATCATTCTAATCTCCATACCATTCTCTCCAATATACAAAACGTTCACAAGGAAAACACAAACATGATAACACATGTTTGTCCCCCACAAAATCACCTTCACTACGAATCTCCCCCTCTCTATCAATCTATATTCTGGTTTAAAGATGAAATAAACATCACATTCCCAACTGCTGTTGCAACCGTAGTACGGTGTCAAACCATTAGCAAACACAGAGATGAATTCTTAGACCACATGACTACATTTCCACATACATGTATCTATACGTTCTTTGTATCGCTCTTGGCAGAAACTCACATGTATCTATATAGCATCGCTATCTAACATCCCGTGGTCGACTCGAAAATGGCAATTTTCTTGCACATTAAGCTCCGTGGAAAGGCCCTGGGCAATTCGTCGTCGTTTTTAGACGCGTCACCCTCTGATATTTAGCAACACGTAGTGAGCGTAGGAAGAGAGGTGAACGCACGTGACCGCCAAGAAGAAACATCGAGGTATGTGTAAAGACTGGGACAATTTTAAGATTTAAACGCCATCTGACAACATCATAGTTCGTGAGCTGAACCGCAATTGCCTGGCTTCCAGGCTGTAGGGTATTTTTATACCAAGCTATTCAATAAATGTGTCTGGCTGCAGAAGACTAATCATTTTCAATTTCTTCTCCGGCTCGCCCGGACACGGACGGACCGAGAAAAGCGAAACATTATACAGTGACTAGTCTTAGATCACTGGATTCTATTTTTCGGTTGGAGGCAGAAATGTCCGACAGATTGGAAACCAGGCTATGTGTTCACTAATAATGAAGAGACGGTGGATATCTATGCTGGTATGGAGACCTTTGATGACAGCAAGTAGGTGACAATAACAATATCAATAACAACTTTCTACCTGAAAAAAACACCAGGCAAGAAAAGGAAATAACATTACAGTACCACAGACTCATATTTAATGCTTATTATCTTTGTTGCATATTTACTCCGAATGTCTTCGTCTTCTTCTTTCCTCTCTCTTTTATGATTTAAAGTTAAAATAAACCCTACAATTCCAGCTCCTGTTGCTACTGTTGATGTGGACGCTGCATTATCGGTAACCAAAGGTGTAATTGTGAGGTGTGTATGCGTGTATCTGTGTGTGAAAGGGATGCGTGTGGGCAGTTGTGAGAGGAAGCTACAGTACATAACCGGCATGCATCGGGTATGATCAATGAAATATCCAACGACACATTATGTAGCGTTATGAGTCTAGTTCGAGGAGCAATTTTGTTACCGAACACCACAAATCATACGAAAATACCTCCAAGAAGTGGGGGGCGGGAATGGCGACCGGCCTATGGTAGTTCCTTCCTGTGCTCTTGGAACTCTAGTTCCAAGGGGCTCTCACCCTTAATGGGAGGTACCAATGCGGATCCTAATCACATTGGGGCATCCGGCAAAATGCCTTGAAACTATATTGGAGTCAGACGGATTCGAGCCCAGAACCATGCCATGATATCTGAGTGTGAGACCGTCCCAGCCCTTACGGCATAAGTCATACGGTCGGTGTGCTAAATCGGGGGAGTTTATGCGTATAGACCCATGTGTACTAATGTTCCAAATCAAAGAAAGAAAAGTAAAATAAATGAAATGGTTTGTATGAGGGGCGAACTCACGCCCTTCGCGTTATCAGACCGACACCCTTCTAACTGAGCTACCAAACCGATCGCTGTCAATGTAATTTTCTCAAAGATTGATAAACTTTTATCCTGGTATATTGTCAACAAGTTTTTATTCATTAGTTAGGCAAATTTTCGAAACATAACAAAATGTTTAATTTATGAAAATTCACAGTTCGGGGGAAAATTGTTACAATTCATATTTTTGCCCAAATGTGTCCTAAACATTACCCTCAAGCATGTTACATCTAATACTGTCTTGCAGTAAATTTAACCCTCTGTAATATGACAACATAAACGATGTGAGAAAATGTATCATTCAAATGTTATCTATAAAATTGGCCAATATTACATTTGTATAACTGCCATTTCTTTTAAAATGGCTGAAATGGCTCGAGATGGCTCAATATTCAAATTTGCGTAAAATACGTAATTCTACATGCTCGCCAAATTCGGTGCTTTCAGACAAAAGTGAACAAATAGGTCAAGATATCGAGATATGCCGCTGGACCAACATTTCTTTCGGCCATCGGAAAACTCGTGATTCTCGAAAAGCGAAATTATACCTACCGACACAATCAATGACAAATGAAAAGAAGGTCACTGTCTCCCCTCTCTGATTGATATCCAGCGAGCGCTGACATTTCTAGGATTACTGCGGACCGACGTTCACAGAGGGGATCGAGTTATATTGGGCATTTCTCATATCGCTTTGCCATGGTTACTTTGCATCCTGGTGATGGTCATTATTAAACTCTCCCCTGTAAAATATCCCGTACGAAAGCGCAAGGCTATTTTCCAGGAGCACGCGTACGCGTTCGTTCGGGGAGCCGCCGAGAGCTACGATTAACACGCACTGTCAAATGCGTGTTATCGCCTTTGGGTCATCACGAAAACGAAGCTTGATTTAAAGACAGAGACGGGATTCGTTTTCCTAACATTAAGGACTTGACAGTGGTACTGAAATGTATCTGGGCGTAATCACCGAGGTTACAGTTCGATATTCCGAAGGTTTGTTATTCCGAAGGTTCGTAATTCCGAAACACGTAAATTGCCTAAACCTCGATGCTCGTTAGTCCGAAAACGAAAAAGGGTTCGTTAATCCGAGCATTTGTGGCGTAACGTTCGGAATAACGAACCTTCGGAATAACGAGTGTTTCCCATCACCGACACGTCAAGAGTTAACCATTCTTAACGATAAGACAGACATGATAACGCGGTACTAAATATAATGAAATCGAACTAGAATATACTACGCTGTTATCATGGTTACCACCAATATACAGTATACAAATGTTCAGTAAGTGCATATTTTCATGCATGTTTTTCTGAAGACAGTCAATTTAAGACATAAATTGATCCAAACATTTTTATAGGCCTATGTTATAAACTGTAATACATTGCTTCTGTGAATACTTGTAAATATTGCAAATACTATTACATTTACATGTATTTTGAAACTGTTTTCTTTTCTTTTTCTTAAAGAAAACATATGTGTGTATATATATATATATTTATATATATATATAAATTGTATTGTACAAGTTACTATGTATTTCTCATACCTCGAAAGGGGTCGTCAGAAATAATAAATAAACTTCAAACTTCAAAGTAACATATCATGCACATTTTTTAGTGCCTGTTTGAGTGTAAATGAGCTTAATTCCAAAAGTAGAAATGCTTCCCATGCCTGTGAATCACAAATCACACACCAGGTCCAGCTGTGTTTCTTCCCTTGTAAATATACATTACACATTCACCAATGCCTTGTCACGTCTGCCTGCATGTTTAAAACAACATGCATACATACACGGACTGACATTAAACAACAATCACGGCATACATAATTCAAATGTGAACGTCGAGGAAAACTAGTGCGCCAGCACTGCCGGTTGACAGCCGATATTTCGTGTCTTATAAATGGTACTGTACGTGCTCTTCAGCATTGATGCGAGACAGGGTATTTCTTATAGCCAAAAACAGTACACATGCACAAGCATACACCAAAGAAAAATGAGCTACGACTGAAGAATAAATCTAATTATTATCATCTCCGATCACACAGTCGTTATTTAAGTTCCATCATTCCATCCATTAAATCTGAATGACTAGATTTAGATAACTGTAACTTTGCAGTTAGGGGGAAAGTTGTGAATACATTACGAAAACCTCATTGGGTCAAGTAATAGAAGCATCTGATCTTGCAATACCTTTGAACATGTGGACGATGATTAGTACTTCAAGATGTAGCCACAGCAATACATCATGATAATTAAACCCCTGCGGACATACACAAAAAACGACCTGGTTATAGACTTTGCATATGACTGGTTGTGCTGAACAAGTCACCTAATAAACGACGTTTGTACTCACGGCGGCACAATGGCAAATAAAAGCTAGATAAATTACCCTTTGCATTAGTTCAAGATAGTGGTTTCGGTGATCTTATTTTTAGCTTGTACGAAGGGGAAAGAGGTCCACGTTAGTCAAGCATATCCTTTTCTCCACTATTTTCTACTCCAGCGGATGATTCTTGAAAGACAATCCTACTTAGATACGTCTCCTTTTTCAAAAGAGAAGGAAAAGTACGACGTAAAAGAAGAAAACTAGGAAAAAACAAAGTAAGAGAAGGTAAAAGAAGGAAAACTTGAGGAGGATGAAATTGGAATGAGAAAAGAGAAAAAAGACAACATGGGTGAGTGCTACGTGGATGTGCTCAGATCCAATTGACAATTTTCTTTATGTATGTACGTCTTTCGAACAATGCTACTTTTGGTAGCCCCAAAGTTTGTCCGAGGGTTGTCCAAATGGCAAAAACTAATAGATTCACAGTACATTCTTCACATTAAACCAGAAGGACTCAGACGCAGGTGAATTCGATAACGCGTTTCTACGTAGTTAACAGTGAGAGTTGTGAATACATTGCGAAAATGGTATTCAACCTGGAGCCCGTCAACTGATCAATGGACACATGTAATGACATTCCATTGTGTTTACAGACATACGCTACATTTCACAGGTGTTGCCGCGTTCTGTCGTGTTAATTTCATCCGGCCGTGTGGATGTCTGCACGCCGGACGTCGAAGAAGAAAGGAGAAAAACGACACAGCCTCAGCTTGCCAAGCAAGTGTCCTCGATCACTCACCTATGATTGATTAGCCTGGCTTCCAGGCTGCTAGACACTTTTTTTATCCCAACTGATAAATAGAGTCTAGAACTCTCAAGACTAGTTAACTGTATCATTCTCCTCTTTTCTCTTTACGTCGTATCGAGCCGGAGGAAGAAAAGAGAGTGATTAGTCTACTGCCGCCAGACTTGTTATTGATAATTATAGTTTGGATTGAAAATGTCCAAAGCCTTGAAGCCAGGCTAATAATCGATACCTCGCTGGTTTAAGATGCAGGGAAATCACGCAACAATGGCGGTTCCAATTTTCCGCGGTCAACATTACGTTAGAAAAAACACATTGATTCTCCAAGTTCATTCCCCTCTAAGTTTCTATCCATGCTTACTTTGCTCTCACGTCACGATATATCTTTGGGCAATTCGGGGGCGAATAATACATTTCGACAAAAAAAAGCTTAGAAATCTTATCTGATTGATCGGTAATTGATTACCTTTTTCGGCTTTTATGTCATTATGACGTATTATTTTCCACGCCCGGCGGCGCACTATACATGATCAGCAAGGCGCTTGTTACGTGCGTGTTCGGATTGACGAGAGTAATTGGTATGCTTATAAGGATGAAACGCGTGTTGTTTCTACAAGATGCTGTTTGGAATAAAGATGAGAGAGATGGATGAGGAAGACGAGTGAGAAAGACGATACCATGGACAGTGTGTGTGTGTGTGGGGGGGGGGGGGGTGCGGTGGATGAAACGAATAGCACGCGGTATAGCAAGATGAAGATGGCATAGACATGCTTGAGCAAGGAGTCATGACAAGAATTAAACCCTGAAGAATAAAATGTTAGACATTTTAAAAGCCGATTTTCCCCCGACACCCTACGTCTTTCCCATGTCCTTTAAGAGAGTTGAATATCTTTCGGTGGAAAGAAACTCTATTTGCAAACTGCTCTGAACGTATTCAGATGGCATGGTCTTTGCAGACAGGTGGTCTTTATTGATAGCTGTTATAGATAATTCGTCTTTGTATAAGGCTCATAATGTGCACCAATGATGCTTCTCTCACGCCTGAGTATTGACAGGAACTTCACTGTGGCATGATTCTAAGGTAGTGTGATTAATGCAACTTATTCTTGGTGTGCTTTGATATTCCATATTATTACAAATGCAAACGCCGCAAGGAGAACGTTATGCCCATCGGGGGATTTAAAACCGCGCATACAACTACTATTATCATGAATAAATATGGCAGTTATTTCTTCCCTCAATTTCCACTTAATGCAAATAAAGCATATGTATAGGATAAGTAGTATGGGATCGTAGATGCTATGAAAAACACCTTTTCCCTCGCAGACAATTGCAAAAAGAAGGTATATAAATCAACTTCGTGACGTAGTCAAGGAAGGAATTGGACGAAAGAAGAATTCGACTTGCTATCTTAATATTTATTCGCTTACTGCCACTGAGGAAATTGTTAAGAAGCAGTAATCATATTAATGATTGACCGCTAGACTGTTATTTTGAGCGCACTATACTTGGTGCGGTGAATACCTTCCGAAAATGGATGAGTTCCTTTCATCATGTTCTTAATGCATGTCTCCGTGCAATCAATCAATGAATGTATTTCTTTATCCATTCATATACAAATCTGTCAGACTCCATACCTTCCTATTACCATGATTACAGTGCAAAATACACTTCCTTGGCGCACAGAGATATATACCGATCAACCGCACATTGTGAAATAAAAGCAAACTTGTCACAGCCAACTACATGTAATAATAACTGCTGTATTTGATCAAGAAGATTACGATCTACACCTCAGCAGTGATATCTGTATTTCAAGTGGACAGTGATCCTCAATGTCTTCCTTTAAAATACCACCTCGTTGTAGACTGCATTACACACCGGAGGAGCATCATAGAAATATTTGACTGAAAATGTCAAATTTACTCAGCCCTGCTTAATCTCTACTGCATGCATGTTTGATCACCAAACAGTGAAAATGTGTACAAAGTCCGTTCTCCATTAACCCCACATTCCACTACACATTCGCAGTCGCTTGACCAGACCACCTCAGGAAACGCAGTGCATGGACAACTTCACACTGCAGTGTATACTACACGGTCCAACTACGAGCGCTCACCACCTGACGTGAACAACGCTAACAGACCCCAGAGTAAAAATACAGCAGTGTGTACGGCGCTCATACAAGTCCTAAACTAATGCTCGCCATGGAGAATTTTACGGCGTAGTGCGCAAATTGTTCTCCTATTTGAAAGAAAGTGCCAAGAATGCGTGCAGAAATCAAGTATTTGATTGCATGCCCTCTGTCTCTCTCTACTGGTTCTGTTCCCCCAGGTGTTTTTCTTGTCGTGTTTATACTCTTTCATGAACTGACATCACTTTGTCGGGTGCGATAAACGTCAATAAAAGCTCGTCCGGGGGAACAAGCCATCCGACGAGAGAAGGAGGTGTCTGCAAATTGGCACTCCTCAGAAAGAAAAAGGAGTCCTCGGCTTCTTATTAGAGCCTAAGTGTGATTTTGCACCCGATGAATGTGCCGAATTGAATGTGTTATTATCAACAACAAAACAGACGTACTATGCCAGAAAGATACTGGCTACTCGGTAATGTGACCCATTATTGCGAGACAATCATTCTTTAATAGTTAGTGGGGCAAACTTCTACTCGTCATGATCTGTGATAATTACTTTTGCTAGAGTGCTTCGTGAATGCATCCGTAGTTATCGGAGACGAAATGGAATTGTGCCAATCGTAAGCATACGCAGAGAATTACCTAGGGTTAGAGGCGAAAGAAAATATCATTATAATGAATGATAGGTATCATCATCATGGGAAATTTAGCAATCAAATGGAACAAATAGTATTATGGTTATATATTATTTTGTCAGTGCAAGCAAAATACAGTAATTTTTTTATTTTATCAGTTTGGCCAATAACCCCACCATCATCATCACCTATATCAACATTTGTCAAAAGATTTACCTGTATAGGCCTTTAATTTTATATGAATTATATGTCATATTATTATATTATCATTATCATATTATCATATCATATTACCATTTATTATATAATCACTTCAGGGAGCCAGAATGCTAGTTTGCAGTTGAAAACCGAAAGAACGTGAACAGAACATATACCCATCGCCACATGTTACAGCTCTTAATCTTTGTGTATCAAAACACAGGGGGAGATTTTCAAACTATCAGTGAATTAAGTACAGAAAAACAAACTGTTACAAGCTCAAGCTGATAAACAAACACAGGCCCTATATGTAATCACCGATATCATTAATCCCGTTCCTATTTGTATTTATATGTCAGTACTAGCTGTTTTGCCATTCTCTTCCGTTGAGTTGACCTGATAAAACGCCATTGCAAGGCAAAGACTTGTGTTTTTGTACTGATATCGAACAGAAATATCCTATCGGAAAGCTTCTCTGAAGAATTTCAGGGAGCGGCCGAAGCAGCGTATTTAACACCCCTTCTATCATGTCATTTAGCATACAAAATATAACATATTACATAAAAACTTTTAAAAAGGTGATCGTGAGCCAATGGTCTTAAATTCATGTATTGTCCATTTTAGAAACTTGCTGAAAGTTAATTGCCCTTAAATGATCCACATTTAATGATCCACATTTGGAATAATTAAATCGCAAATCCTCAAAATGTTCGGCCGGAAAATTTGAGGATTTGTGATTTAATTGATTGCTCTCGATCACCTTTTGAAGGCCTTTTTGTCTTCCCATACAGTACAGTATACTCCTTTTAAACAGGTTTTGTGTATTGTGTTGCCAAAGGCTTTACATGTGTCAAATGGACAGATTAGGTGTGCATTCCTGATCGTGATTATGCGACGACGGAGAAGTATCACATTCTCGTGAGTAAAAAAATATCAAGAAAGTAAACAAGGGTGTATTAAAAGCACAGTGCGTAAGGATTGAAGTGTGTAATAAATGTATATCTTATGATAACGCAAGGAACGCACGGTTTACGGTAATATACTGACTACAGCTACCCCCCCCCCCCCTCCCCTACCACACACACACATACACACACACACACACACACACACACACACACACACACACACGTTTTCTTCTCACTCGACAGTACGGACCACGGTGACCGTGACTCGCTGATTACATACAGTGCATGTATGTGGGTGGGTGGGTACACAGATAATGGTATATATAGCGATAAGTATCAAAGATTAATTTGTCACAAGATCAACGCGCTGGTAATTGACGTTAGATGATAAGATGATAATTGCGCAATGATATTTGATGACTTCTCGCCTTATATGAAGGAGTGAAGTAGACAACCGGTAAAAATGAACGCAATTGCATTCCGAAGAAGGGGATTCCATTGATAATAATTCTCATGTCAAGATCGGTCCTGACATCTTGCAGTAGCCTTCGGTCCAGCTGTAGGGCTTCTTCTTTGTGGTACGTTATATAATCAAAACTAGGTATTAACAAACAGTCTAGCCTTCGCTGTGCCATTCACATCCACCCACTTGCGATGAAAGGGGGAAGAAAGAATTAATATTTGTGGGCAGACTCAGTGCAACGATGAAGTTGCAAACATGAGAGGTTATGACAATATTACATGCATAGCGGTATTGGCATCAACTATGCACTTCCTCCAGCTTTGTCATTATTACGTGACGTTGAGATGGTAAGCAAAAACTTTCAGGTAGTGTGGATGTATTGGCGGATGTCAACGCAAGGTTATCTGTCACTGGTAAAATGAGTCAAAGAGGTGTGAGTTACGCGGTCGCTACCATATCAAGGCAAATGCCAGCATGTACCAGCAAATTTCACTGCGACCCCAACATTAGCCTAAAAAACAATTTCTGCCGTGACAGACGGGCGTGCGTTAGTAATATGCCTTTGTATGCCAAACTGCTAAGTACATCTCTGTAGGATGTGTATTGTGCAAAAAACCCCTCAATGGAACTCGAGGAGTTAACAAGAAACTGTTTTTTCCCGTCCGAGCCAAACCCGATTCATGCCTGTCGACAACCTGCAAATATACTCCGGAGGAGTTTTTCCATGAAATTTGAATCATGTATGCGGTAGAAGGTTTTATTAGACATTCGATTTGAAATATTTGCCCACATTGGCTTGTCCACATCGTGGTATTATTACTTCACAATGATCATAATCTTCAACCCTTGCGAGAACTATTCCTTAAAACGCAGCATCACGCACCACACAGGCCACATAACATGACATACGGATTGGGGCGCAAACTTGGCCGTTGGGAATTTGCTCTAACAATCTTTTGCCTGTCTTATTATTTTTTTTTTACGATCTTCAAATATTTAGACTTGGGAGAATTTTTCCATGAAAGTGAAGTCGTGTTTCCGCGGTAGAAATGAAGTGCACTTCATGCTATAAACTCGCAGGGGTTTCTACAATCAAATGTTTATGTAGTATTATAGCAAGCATGAGGGAGAGGAATAGGGAGAAAGAGGGAGAGGGAAAGAGGGGGGGGGGGGGGGGGAGAGAGAGAGTTACGACAATTCTAAATTCCAATCAAACGTTGACCATCATACGAGACCGAGAGCAAAGTGCACAGCCAAAGTTCAACGTCATCATCTGAACCAGCCCTACTTATTCCCCTCCAAAAGGCAAGGCACAACCATTTGAACAAACGTACAAAACTTGTCTCTATGCTAATAGTAACAGGACGGAATCTCACAGGAATGCGTCTAACCAAAATCATGAAAACATAAACACGGGTAAATACCAGGTAAAGTTCGAAATGAAAACACGTCTTGTGTGGGGGGCTGGAAAGGCGAATACGACTCTCAGTGGGGTACACGGAATGGTAGCCTGTTTTCCAGGCGTTTAGATGCATCTAATCCATCCAAACGTCATAGCCACAAATAAAGTGTGGATGACAAATACATCTGGTTGGAGTAGACTATTGCTGTCCCCTGTTCTTCTCCGGCTTTACAACTAGACCCGAAAGTACATGTGATAGTTTGGATAGAACATCTTTTAAGAGCCTGGATTACAAGGCTAGCGGAATCGTAGAGAATCCCACTATCTCTCTCTCTCTCTCTCTCTCTCTCTCTCTCTCCATTCAGTGACATACAAGATGCGCATTATCAAATCTTTGTATGACAAAACTAATTCAATTGAGCTTTGACACCCGCTGGTATGCGCTCTCGATTATTTCAACGGTAAAATGCAATATTCTTTCCATTCAGAATCGCGCGCAGTGGTACACTCGGTCCCAACATGCTACTGACATGGCCTGTGCATCGTAGCCTGGGTTTCATGCTGTTGCACATTTCTGATCCAAATTAAAATACGGAGTGAAATATTCTAAGACTCGTCACTGTGTCATACTCTTTTATTCGCAGTCCGTCCCACACAAAAGGGGACCTGGAGAAGGAATGGAGAATGATTAGTCTACCACAGCCAGACCAATTTATCGAATAGTTAGGTGTAGAAACACCCATCAGTCTTGAGGTCAGGCTAATTGCTTGATGAAACGTTGAAGTTGTCAAATGTACTTTTGAGTTTAGGGTCATGAAATGTCATTACGCGTTCATTATCAAAATGACAATAGCGTACGAAAACAGTTGTTGCAATCTACATGAAGCAGCCTGCCTTAAAATAACATATTATTACAGTGCATTTTTATTGCACTCGATTAGGGTTTAGTACCACTGACGTTGATGACATTTCTGCCCCAAACGTGTTCTGCTTTCTCACCGCCCAGCGGGCCTCGGAAAACTTTCCTTGACTTTCTGATCTTCTGGGTTGCTATTTTACAAGTTTTTGCTTGATAGTAAAGTGTATTCAACCAAAGGTTACATTACTTTCCGCAACAATATAAGGATCGCGTGTTATAAAATGAACCGGAACTACTCGCATTACACTAACAGAAAAGGGGAAACGAGAAAAATAATATTGATGTAGAGCCTGACGTGCATATTTTAATAGTCCGTATTTTGTGACTATACCACAACACGGCCCGCATCTTCACTATTTTCAGGCTGTGTGTGGGATGCATTAAACAGCCTGCATCCGCGACACAAACAATATTTCGTCCTTGCATTTAACATTCAAGTATGGAAGTTCCAGGAATATATTTCCACCCCTTCCCCACCCGGACATGTCACTAATACGAACAACATTCGTGGTTTACTTTAACTTTAACTAATAATAATTAGTTATCATGTAGAAATATACGAGTATTATAATAAGAGAAAGGAAGGTATCAAGGTGGAACTTTCAGGGGTACCACTAGTATTACTAAGAAACCAATAGTGGCCGTTAAAGGGATAGTTCACCCTGAAATTATTTTGGTTTCAATAAAAGGAGACACATGAAAGAAACATTAGTGACGAAAATTGGTCAAAGGAAAAGAAAGTTATTTTTTGTATTAAGTTTTGATTTAGTGACGTCACGTGCGAGGTGCTCTCGCATATGTCGTGTACATTTGTTGTTGTTGAAAATTTCCATTTTCTCAAAAGGATATTTACCATTTCACATGTGCGTTTGATGTATCATTAGACACACGTTTTTACACACATACCGCTATGCAAAGAATGTATTCCTTCACCAGAGAACACTAAAAAGGCAATTCATTGAAACATTAGTGCATAACATATGGGAGAGCACCACGCACGTGACGTCATAAAATCAAAATCTGAAAATAAAATAACTTTCTTTTCCTTTGACTGATTTCCGTCAAACCAACTACTATATACTACAATACTACATACTACAATAGACTTGAATAGACTTGAAAAAGTGCAAAGAGTGTATCATTCTTACATGGAAGACATAATTTCTTTAAACCCAAATGGAACTTTTGGTGCATTCTGCACAAGTAATACATACACAAATTACATCGAGTGGGACTACACATGGAATATGGGGATTTAAGACCCGACTCGCGCTAATAACCAAGCATCAAAATGTTCTAAATCCAGCCCGAGCTTCCCGTAACTGGTTGGACCAATCGATACTGAGAGGCCCGGTAACAATGAATGAGCTATAGCTCCATTAGCTGGTAATTGACATGTAGCAATTGTGTCATATTGATCCGACTTGTGTTGCAATGACCATTGCTGGGTTGAGTGGAATTAATAAACAAAGCTTTCTTCCAAGAGATTACCGACGACCGACCAACCCCTCCCCCATCTCCGCCCCGATCGCCATACACGCATTGTATCCATCTATATATTGCCTTTAGATCATACAACTGTTTAACTGTACACACATTCCTGTCATTCTATACAGACGTCTGTTTTGTATGTATCAAGGTGGAACCTAAAGACTTAGCCTACCTGTATAATTGTGCTTTCTGACATACAAGTTCAGTATTTCTTTTTTTTTTTCTCTCTCTCTCTCTTTAATTTGCTCTGAAGCGCCTTGAGCATCTAATTAATATGGAAAGTGTGCTATATAAATTTTATGAATATATGTATTATTATTATTATTATTATTATTATTATTATTATCATTATTATTATTTTTATAATTATAATTATAATTATAATTATAATTATAATTATTATTATTATTATTATTATTATTATTATTATTATTATTATTATTATTATTATTATGTGGTTTTATGGAAGTAACAAATAGTACAAATCAAGTACGGTAAAATCACACATTAGGTATTATTATGATCTGATAAGCTGATAACCATTGCAACGTTTCTTTCAGCATGTTCAGAATTCTGATTCCGTATTTCTGCATTCTGGATTCTGAGAAACTATCACGAAAGATGTGATTGATAAAGCACATGCTACTGGCGACCTCAAGTATAATGTTACCCTTATGCGTGATAACCAACGTGCTTCCATAGGCCTCCAATGTATGACTTGTGGACAATATGCGTGTACATACGAAGTTATTATATTTAACTCCTTCTCTGCCATACTCCATTCTGCTCTATATGAGCGTTATTATGCCTCAATGGCGCATTAAGAGTCAGTGAAGGTCTTAACCGGAATCAGAAATTAGCGCTAGTTCTAAATCGAGTCAGATTCCTTGAATACTTCAAAGATTCCACAACTCATACAATAATAATATGGTATTCAAATTACATGCAGCCATCGTTTTGTTATGACCATAAGGCCACTCTCAAAACTGGTACATCCAAAGACCTTACTTACAAGGTGAACCGAATTTTCGCAGAAGTTCATAATGCTTTATTGTATACGTTGCAAAAATTATGTCGACGCCAGAACATGTCATTCTTTACACCCTAATGTTAAGTACGTGTATTCATGTATGTGTGTGTGTATTTAAGCAGAACGAAATCAACATGGTGGGTGATAACGCCTAAATGAGTATGCATCCCTTCAGACCTAGATATGAAGCTGTATACAATACATAGAAGAAAGTACTGATCATGCTCTTTAAGAACTCCCTTCAAATTGTATTTCCGAAATTCTAGTCTAGTATATTCAGACCTTTGCACTCATGATTTGATTGAAACTTCACAATCAAAGCGACAATTTCAAGTTGATTTTTCTTCGAAATTACAAGCCTTAATCTGTTGTGTGCCAAAATACTGGTCAATAGAGTTTTTGTGTATTCCGTGTGACAAATATATTAATATCGCATATAAAGAGTTGAAGTACCGACAATTTCGTCTTGACATATGAGTTCAGACATTTATTATCATGATCATCACGCAAAGCTGTTTCAACCATTGTTCGTACTATGTTCCCCGCAATAGCCATGATAGTGCCGAGGTACAAATGATCGCTTTATCAAGAAATGGAGCCTTGGTGTCGTCTCCTCCATTGTCCTCACGTCACAGTAAATATGCTGTGCATTTTTAACCACATGACTTCTTTATACGTATGGTATTTTGACAAAATAAATGAGATTATTCTATGCAACAGTTAATACTCTTTGCGTGTCATCTAAATCGTTTAAGCCAGTAATCCACAGGTTTCATGATTAAGCATTCGCAGTTCCCATCGTCACACCCTGTATATCATATACTGGGTGCCGTCATAATTACAAACTAGTCTAATTGGTTACATCGTGGAAAAGTTATTGTTTTATTAAAATGATTCAGGGGTGCGTCAAGATCGACACAGAACAAAAACAAAATCAAATGTTGTCATACGACCTTGCGTATAGGCATATACATGTCATGTTTTGGTTGTGGGCGTACACTTAGTTTTTAAATGGGAATTAAACCCCTATAACAGATTAAATTATATAAAATTAGAACATTACAAAAGCAAGTTTGATAAAATCATACATTTCATTGGAAAAGTGTGTTTTAAAATCTTAATCACTAACCATAGTTAGCTCTCAAAACGAATAATTATAGGCATGTAATGGTCTGGGCATTGTATTGCTAACGCGCGGTACACAAGAATAATGTTAATATCCTACAGTTCGTAATGTCGAGCCATATACGCATGAAGGAGAGTGATCGGGAATCAGAGATGGCAACCATGATTTTCAAACATTTACAACTTCCTTACAAGATGTCTGATTGTTCCTTAAACTATTTATACCCATCTGTTTTTATGATGTTTCTGTTTTTATTAAATCAAATTAATTTTTAGGGTTTCATTTTCCTTTAATGTTTCTTTGACATAGGTTATGTATCAATAGTACCTTTATATAAACTTGCAGGTCGAACAAGGTTGACGATACAAAGAAACGGTAAACAGACAAACATTGACAATAACATAAAGGCAATCGTACGTCCTAGCAATGACTCTGTACAAACATATTTCCCAGAGACTAGATACGTGAATGACCGACTCAAGGAGGTATGAAGCTGAATTTGTATACACGAACCTCCTTGCTGTAATCAAGCTATCAGCCATGAATAACGACACAAAATCAAACTCGAAGAGAGATTGCTTGGCGAGAGACGAGAAAGACGAAAGATCGACACAATTTACAGTCTATTTACAGCTATTATCTCCTTCTTCCAACGATGTTTTCAGTCACCCCTTTTTCTTGGTAGGACAATCTTCGTCCTCATCAAGCCGGCCTCGTCAAGGCAGTATAACGGGGATGGGAGGACACGGGATACGATTGATTCAATTCCTGAAGAAACGTAATTTCCTGAAACTAAAGCCGAAGTAGCAGCTAGGGTAGCCAGCATCCCCGCACTGCTACACCACTTTCCTGCCCGCCACTTTGAGATAAAACTGGAGTCGAGTTACCTCTCTGGTGAGGGCTGATGGGACTTTCGACAGACGGGAGTGGAGGTGTGTGTGTGTGTGTGTGTATGTGTGTGTGTGTGTGTGTGTGTGTGTGTGTGTTTGTGTGTGTGTGTTTGTGTTTGTGTCTGTGTGTCTGTGTGTTTGTGTCTGTGTGTCTGTGTGTGTATGTGTGTATGTGTTTGTTTGTATAAGTGTGTGTATGTGTGTATGTATTTGTATATTGTGAGCGTGTGTGTATTTGTGTGTGTGTGCGGGTGTGTGTGTGTGTGTGTATGTGTGTGTGGTGTTAGGGTTGATGTTGGGGGTGGGGAAAGGGGGGGGGGTTGAAGACTGCTAGGAGCATAATAAGCAGAGAAAATGGATGTCGATATAAGGATGGGGTGGGACTGAGAGTAAAATAGAAAAAGAGGGCGATTTAGACATGAGGGGGGGGGGGGGCTATAAAGACATTCATCATCGCAATACTCTTGGGTGGCCCAATACACATAACTCGGGAGTTACTGGCAAGTAACACATAATGGTCCTTACCTTGAACTAACAGTATCGACCCCCAGGTCACTCCCCCCCCCCCCCCCCCCACCCTTCCCAACATAGGCACACACACACGCACACACACACACACGCACACACACACACACACATAATCACACACACACACACACACGCATACACACACACACACACACACACACACATAATCACACACACACACACACACACGCACACACACACACATTCACACACACACACAAACACACACACACACACAAACACACACACACATACACAAGCCGACAATGGATTGAGGCGCATTATGAATAAAACTACAATAACAAGTCGAGTTAATATCTTTTCCACGCACACAAAATCAAGAACCGAACATACTATGCCCAATGTTGTTGTAGTGATATTACATGATAAATGGATGACTCGCTACGGTCTCTCGTCAATGCCTTCTTTGTTCGCTGGAGATTCCATCCCGTCACGACCATTCGGTGCATGGTAACAGATGAACATGTCAAATATATAAATCCCCATGGTATTTGACGGTCTCATCGGTGAGGTTGAATTAGGGACCGGCGGCCATCACGAATGACGTTCGTGTCAAAGTGCGCAACCATCATACACTCGACTCTCCTTCGGTCGTGGAACATAGTGTTTGCTTCCACCATATACATCGCCGTTTGTGTATACCTAACATAATCATTAACAGTAATTAAACATCTCATTTCCAACACATTCATAATTTCTACCATGGCGGAGTTGAATTGTCATGATGTAGAGCGTACCAGTGTGTGCCTGTGACGACGAACATACATTGCATTGGTCGGAGAACCAACATTCGAGACACTGTTGGTTTTGTCCTTGCTTTTGACATCCCTGTATTTCTCTAGACACACAAACACGCGACATACTATACCCAAACAAAGAGGACTTCTGGCCAGGGTGCTGGCAGTAAATCTTGATGTTAGACATAAAATACCAGCCGGTGAGAAAACTAGGAGTGGGTATGCTGATGGAGAAATAGCGCAAACGAAGGCAAATGTTTTGGTCATATTTTTAGCCTCGCTTCTAGGATATTTGATAATTCTCAACCACACGGTAAAAAGCGTAGTCCTCAGAACTCTAGTTACTTCATCATTTCCTCTTTTTACAGGCATTCTGGAGAAGAAAGCGATGATGATTAATAAAATGCCACCAGACTCCGTTACTGAATAGTTTGATTGAGCAAAACCCCACAATCAGAAAGTCAATTATCATGTCAGCCGACTTCCATATTTTATTTTCTAAAATGAAAAAGGTGAACGTTAGTTTATCGTCCTTTTATGCACATAGACATGTGTCTATACATGATTTGTGCTCAAAAGATTTCATCATGGTCATAACATGATAACAAATGGTCACTCGCCAGCCAAATCCCACGATGAGATTTGGGGGATTTTTATGACATTCCACTATTCCCCTTGAATTGCGTGTCCCTGCAGCGAGCGATAACACAATTCCCGCCAAAAAGATCGGACATTTTCCATACGACAGTCCATGTTGCGTGTCCAAGGTATCTCGAGAAGAAAGCTCGATGCTAAACATCGATCTTGTGTGACAGAGTTGGTTGAAATCGAGACGAACTTCACTTTGAAACACAAGAAGGTTCTTAACCTATTAGTGATGGCGTCACGAACAAACCATTGACGCTATAAATCCCCGTAGCCTACTGCATATCCTACCAGTGATATTTCAGTGTCGTCATTTTGTCTCTTCTTGTATTTAAGCGAAGAGTAGGCAATGTTTACGACCAGATTTAAAGAACAAGGGAAGAGATTTCTGTCGCCAGTCGCCATTCAAAAACTATATAATGACTATTTGCATACGATTTAAGCAGACACAAGTGACTGGCCATTTTTCATCTGATACTGAAACCATTTTTTGAACTGCGTCCCCCCCCCCCCCCCCCACTGCCTCATACAACTACAAGGCCCATGATACACGTATGTACATTATCTAAATATTTGAGCACTACATTGGAACAATATGAACTAACAACTGTTTCTGTAATGATTTACTTCTTTATGTCATGATGTTTTAATGGAAAAATGAAACAAATGCATATTCACGCGTAGCTCCTGGCTAGGAACTGCTATGACCTCACATTCCCTTCAGTCATACTGCTAACTCCTTCTCCACATGTCATTTAATGGTTTGTTACTCCAAGACATACCGCACTACCTTTAAGACGACATTCATTTTCCTCATGGGAGGAGGAACGCACGTAGGACATGTAGGCTAGGCCGCGTCTTAGCCGGGAGAAGAATTTAGAAGTAGGCAGCTCGTGCGCGTATGATGATAATTTCCCCCGCTGCGACTAATGTACACAAATTTACTAGCGATTGGTCGCCGCGCGGTAACAGCTTCTCCTACCTCATCTGATCGCAGAGCATCTTATGACGAATGGGGTCAGTTTCACAGAACTGAAGCTAGTACCGCTACTAGCAGTAATATATTGACATCCTGTTAATACTCATTATATTCTAGTTTATGTGAAGAAAACGTAATGAAATACAATGCGAAGATGATCATGCGTATGTTGTTATGAAAATCAAGACAGATCTCTTTTTTACAATAAAAAAAATTTATTTCTATAAAAATAAATTTAGTTATTCAGAGAATGAAATATTTCAGTGGCAAATTTAAATAGAGACCCGAAAAAGCTTTATTCAATAATGATACAAAATTGATATAGAAGCAACGAAAGCAGGGGCAACTATTGTTAACGTGCAAAAGGGACCCATACGTACAAAGTTATAATTAACTACAACTGCTATTGGTATAAAATAGTCTAAATAAATTATGTGAAAATGGTTTGACCTTTTACATCAGCAACACATCAATATATGGAATATATCAACGATGCAGAGATTTGATATATCCATGAAATAATAATTCCCCTCGGTGCTCTAACAGTGTAAGCAGGAATGGATGATGACGCTCTTTGTGAATTATAAATGTTCCGTCTACATTATTCAATTAAATTCTCGTGAAAATTGTCGATTTGCAAGATGATCGCCTCGCTGTCACATATGCGCTTCCCCGTTGAAAGTTGATGAGCGAGGGTGCGCGGAGCTACGGGGAAGAATGATAGAGGGAAGGAGGGCGAGAGGAGACGAGAGACGGAGAGAAAATGAGAGGGAGATTGAGATGATGAGACAGAGATAGTGAAATACAGGTGTCCTAAAAAGGAGAGTGAATGAATGGAAAAGGGAGAGAGGGAGACAGAGCAGGAAGAGAGAGATGGAGAGAGAAAGAGAGAGAGAGACAGAGAGAGAGAGGAAGAGAGAGACAGACAGAGAGAGAGAGAGAGAGAGAGAGAGAGAGAGAGAGAGGGGCGAGGAGAGAGGCAGTGGGAGGGTAGTCAGTTTGTGCATTATGAAATCAAGTCACCGATGGCTTGCTTGTGTGTCACAAAATGTAGCCTCCACCACAAAGTATCTTTCAATACTACAAATGCATAGTATTGTACACTCACGTTGGAACGTTAACTAGGCCTATAATTATTTGCAAAGCAATCAACCAATGGATCAGAATTTAAAAAAAAAACGATTACTGGAAAGGAATATAATTGACTACCTATATCCGTAAAATAACCATGAATAGAGTCGGTCATAAGATTGAATATAAATATTAAGATAACGTGCAAGCTCATAAAGTAATTTGTTCCCCATGGTTACGACTGGTTGTCATAGTGAAAGCAGAATCGTATATCGTATCCGCTAACGCTGCAGTAAACAATAAATATATCATAATACACAGATGTCTCCTTGTACTTATAATAGGTCAAAGATAAACCAACGGTTTTATAGAGCGTAATCAGACAGCGCGATGTGATATGAGGGTCGATGAAATGTCACCATGGTAATTGAGGTTTTGCAGGAATAGCAGTGTTTGTTTAAAACATGTTTATCAGAGACAGTTTCAGACAGTCATGTCCCCCTGCTACAACTCAACGAGATAGTCGAATTAGTGCAAGGGGAAACCATGCGGTTCCGCAAAACCTAAATTTAGACGAAGCAAGTCATAGGCTAATTACCAAGGTAATTGGGACAGGACCGAGATAAAACAGAATGTCGCTCTAGCCGAGATGTCTCTCGTACAGCGTTAAAGAACACCGTCATATTTCGACACATGTCGGTCTCTCCATGTGTGAATATTTTAATGCAATTACGGGAAGATTTTCCATCTCAAATATTTGCCTTGTCTGGAACTAGTTTCGTTCCATTAGATTTTCTATCCTCCATGAATAAATAATTGTTTTGACGTTGATTTCCTCTCAGGACTCTTCTAATATGTTCTGCTCCCAACCCCGATATCTGTCACTTCCTTCAGCTCGTATTAAGAGTAGGACTAAATGACAAAATTAGACAAATGGGTTAGCTTTCTGATTCACCGCTCAAGAAATATGTTCATGTCCCAATTACATATAAAAAAGGGGTTAAAATTGCGAATTGCATTATGATCGACGTCTCTCATCTAATCTCACCCCCATAAAAAAAAGCCATATCGCTGCAATCACAGCATTCAAATACGTTAACTGAGCACTGACACTATGATGTGATCTTAAGCGACATGACATTTTTATATATGCTGTTAAAATTCGCACATTCATATAACCCATCAGAAAAGAACACAAGCACACGATACATATAAAACGAAATGTCCGAAAGTGTGAGTCCACATATATTTCTAATCGTTTTTAGCATGCACCTGGAGCGGAAATGAAGAGAAAAGCCGCAGAAAGCCAACACACATTCTACCACGAGATATAGAAATGAAGAGAATAACCGCTCTCTTTTCAACGTGTGTAGATATCGAACTTCAGAGATTTTAATTTAGTATGTAACAGGAGTTTGTATGGTATCCGGTTTATCACGCACTAGCTATCGATGTTTATGTAGGAGCATCGATCAAGGCATGCCTAACACTCTCGCAACCACACACACACATACACACACACACATACACACACACACACACACACACACCCACACACACAAACACACACACACAAACACACACACACACACACATACTCTCTCTCTCTCTCCCTCTCTAGCTGGGACGTGGTGTTGTGTTTCTTGGCTTGCTGAACACGCGAGATGTTGGCGTAGCCATTATAGCCCGTTGGGCTATTTACCCGACACTTGAAATTGGCTGGGGTTATCATCAATTCACCTGTGTACACTATGTACATACAAATCACCCATCCGACTTAGCACACACACCGTGACAGGTATGCCGAGGAAGTGCGGGGTATCTCTGAATGGGGTGCAGGTCACAAAATATGCGCGATCAAAACGGGATATTGGATAACTGAAATGATGATAGGGCCTTATATCACGACAGCGGAATCGTTCTGTCATGATCACGGGTCCTGATCTCGTTTGATGTCAGGATTTTAGATAACGACTAGGGCTGTACAGCCTTATGATAGAATTCATTCGCGTGATCTTACCCTGCATCGACATTATGTTTAACTCTTTACGCACCATTGATGTAGTGTTGCCCCATCCCATACAGCAGCAGTTTGTATGTATAGATTTCAGAACACCTTAGAAAATGTACTGCAAAATATGTTGACAGTTTCTAAAGCAAAACACACTTGCTTCCAGGAAGGTCTCTACGTGACTGCAATGTCCCTTTAACACGCGCCCCCGCATGGCGTGATGGCCATGTTACTGGGCATTGATTAGGCCGCCCCCTACTGTGACCCAATTTAGTATCGACAAACTATCACAGTGACATGTCCTATGGCCTCCCCCCCCCCCCACCCCCTACACACAACATTCTCTTCAACCCCTGCTAGTTACGGCGACACCCCCCCCCCCCCCCCAAGTTTCACGTAGACAATTTGAACGTTGCGTATTTGCAGTCTTGACACATGTGAAAACAGAACCTATAAGATAAGTGCGCCTTTGGGGCACTGCCCCAGCCTCACACACATACACACACACGCACACACATCGCGGTAATTCTAAATGGAATTCGCTTCTTCCTCCGTTGATTTCCTCACAAAACTTCAGGGCTCGACCAACCACACATTTGTGTTATTATCGTAATTTCAATCATAATCAGCAGATTCAAATAGTTTCCAGCACATAAAACCGATTGAGGATATTTGGATATTTCTCGAATAATGTGTTTACAAATTCCGTGCTTATATCAATTTGTTGGAATTGTTTGGAACTTTCTTCCTTGGCTAATGATCTCTGACACGCTTCTTGCTTTGGTTGTTTTTCCCTATTTTGGAGAACAATTCGTTGTGTTTTCATTTTGCTGTGCACAGCTAGTTCCCCTACTCATGAAAGAGGGTCGCTTCTGAGCATGGAGATTTTTAACGCTTTGCTTTCGTCACCTCATCAGCAATTAGTAACCAACGAACCATTCTCGTGTTTTCTCTCATCCGATATAACAAAATCTGTAGTACGCCATGTTTTGCAGACTCATGGTTGAAAGACTACAACACAATTAAGAAAATAAGAGACAGAGAGACAGAAAGATATACAGACAGACAGACAGACAAACTACAGAGCTAGAGAGAGATATCATATCTCTATATATCGGGGAAAGAGGGAGACAGAGAGAGAGAAAAAAAAATAATAGAAAGAGACAAACAGAGAGGGAGAAATTATTTGTCAGCACAATCAGAAAGCGTCTGAACAAGAATTCTTGGCATTATGATTAATGCAATATTCACAATGTATTGGGCCTCAGAGCGCGACACTATTTTCAGCATTGCCATATTATTGTGTTAACGTTGTGTGCAAACAAACCTGTATCACAATTTGAGTGATACAAATGATTGTCGTTTCAGTTGGTGCTTTGTAATTGACAGCGGCAAATTTCCGCTCTTCTAAACTATGAAAATCACGCTGTAAGTATATTTTGTCTTGTTATATTTCGAGCTGTCAACAACAAACTGCGCGTTTCATCGATTTCTGAGCGACACTGCGCCTGCTGGTTTAAGGTTAATCGCCTATTAAATCAAGATATATTATGCAAGCTGACCATCTCATTCGTTCATTCGCCTTTCAAGCTCGGTAAAGAAAGAGAAAAGGTATCAACCTGACTTGCGAAGAAGACCCGAGCTATCCATTACACTAATCCTCCTGCACCTGCGTTCGAGCCGTTTTGGTCCGTCTTAACCAGTTTAACCCCACAGCAAATCAAGGCCATGGGACTGAAGCCATAGCTACCCGTGCGTTATACGAGCCTGGTTTCTAACTGGGTAAGTTCCAGTCGCAACGCGCCCCACCTTCGCCCACACTTACATCTCACTTCGAACGTCGCTTTCTTAATTTCTTTCGTTCTCTTTTACTTCCTTTCATGCCCATTTGTGGTGAATTCCCATGAGAGCGGACGCCCAATAGAAGCAAGGAGCAATTTTATTCTCCCTGATCCGATTTTTTCGAGTCCGTAGAGGAATTCAGAAACGGTAATCGCCTAAAAAGTCAAGTAACACGATCCCAATTCGCGCCTTTTTGTGCGATCTGCCCGGATGTTATAATGTCGTCTGCTAAAGATTCGAGGCCACGAATTCAATGCATTCCTTCTAATTCTGCTTTAATTCACCAGATTCTTTCCGTAGGAGTTTTCAGCGCAGAGCTGGCTTGTACTGATCACGGGATGCGCGTATGATATGCATTTGATTCGATAGAACGTGTACAAATAAGACTGCATCCAAAGAATGGACGTAGAAAGGCAGAACAAACAAGGAAATATCACTAAAGATGGAGGAAACAAAATAACAGCGGATGAGGAGCAGGCAAAAAAAAAATACAGAAGGAGAAATGGAGGATTATGACATCTTCCCTGACTCAAAATGGTCAAATGACGGTTGTCACGCCAAAAGAAAAGCCCATAGTCTAAAACTACCTTGATATTTGATGCATGGTTCTACCATGATTCTACCAAGGATGCATGAAGCGTAGCTGCGCTTCAAATATCCTTGGTTCTAACCTCGCTCCTAGTTGACGAAGAAGCAATTATCCGAAATGCCATGACTTCAGATGTCAAATGCTCATTTTCCGATGTACTTTTCCAGTTAATCGCGCCTTTGCAGGTAAGTCAGATAACGCGAAATCACGGCCATTTCGCGATCCCTTCTCCCCGTTTCAATTTTCGGGTTGACTTGACAATTAGCTACATTTGCACACAAATTCAAAACTAAATGACATGTCTTGTAACACTCTCCCTATCTTTCTCGCCTTCTCGCCTCTCTCTATCTCCCTCTCTCCCCTAAAACATCTTATCCTCTTTCTATATATCTCTCACTCTTTATCTTCCTTTCTCCCCTTCACTCTCTCTCTCTCTCTCTCTCTTTCACCCAATCCCCTCCCCCTTCTCTCTGTCCTATCCTCTCTCTCTGTAACTATATACATATTTTTTTTCTCTCTCTCTCCTATCCTATCCTATCCTTTCTCTCTTCTTTCACAATCTCTCCTTGGACGTATCCCTTGGCGGGCTCAGGGGGAATCTGGCATCGGAAATTAGTCCGCGGGCCACAGGTTTTGAGATGGATTGCGGAGATCACAGCGAGAGAGAGAGAGAGAGAGGGCGAGTCGCCTTCTCGAGCTTCTCCATCTGAGCAGAAGCTAATTCTGGATAGCAGCACAGGATCAGGGTAAATGAACGACGAAATGACGTCATCAAAGGCTACCCTCACGTTGAGGTAATAGAAACCTCGGAGAGGGGGGGTTCACGTTTATATAATAATTATGTCATGAGAGAGTGGGTGTAGAAGTGTATGGATGATGTAGTAGTTACATAATTGGGCGTTAAGTTAGAGTATGTACTAAAGGAAGGGTGAGAGAAAGATAGGAAGGATGCGAGGTGGGTGGATGGGGGGGGGGGGGGGTAGTGTCACGAGGGAGGGGTATTGTGTTGACCACGCAATCACATGTCCGTTCTAACTGGGAGGGGTGTTTACTGTTTTGTATTCTCGTATGAATATTTCATGAACTGAAATCCACTCTTCCAAACCTTTCAGAGAGAGAGGAGGAGGGGTGGTTGGGCGGGTGTTGCCAATCACAATCTCTCTCTCTCTCTCTCTCTCTCTCTCTCTCTCTCTCTCTCCCTCTCTTTCTCTCTCTCTCTCTCTCTTTCTCTCTCTCTCTCTCTCTTTCTCTCTCTCTCTCTCTCTCTCTCTCTCTCTCTCTCTCTCTCTCTCTCTCCTTTTCGCACAGTACATGTTGCTATCCTTCCACCCTCCCAGCCTCGTAGGCCCGCTCTATTTCCGATAGAATAATAATTAGATGTAAAGGTATTCCCATTGCAACTTTGCACGGACAGTATACACGAGCTATTCCCACTGCTCCGCGTGCGCTCAAATCCCTGGAAGCCCTTTGCAATCTAATTGGCGACTCTCCGAGTTATCCGTTACTATCAAAACTTCTTTCGCGCTGAAATCAATCTTCGGGGGAACCCAGCTGCAACAAGTTCATCCAAATTGATTTCTCTTTTGCTTTTAAATATCAAAGCAATAAAACAAAAAGCTTCTCCGCAGAGGAACAGGTGTGAAAAGTAATCTGTACGAGCGATTTTCCATTTTTATTATTCTCCTCCTCCTCCTCCTCCTCCTCCTCCTCCTCCTCATCCTCCTCCTCCTCCTCCCCTTCTTATCATTTCCTGCTTCAAAGAGGATTCATGACTTTCTACGATGTCCATAGCCGCCATTGATATTCCTACATGTTACCAAAAGCAATCCTCTTGAAATTGATGTCGTGCATATTTTATAAGGCGAGCGGGGTATAAAATGATTCGATGTAAACCTAAAGGGCTTTTGTTGTTGTCGATTGCTACTAGGAAAGGAATCGTTGATCGTACATTGTCAGTCTACTTGACAGTATAAGGATTAAGCGCCCCTTTCAGGAACTCGATTGGATGGTTGTAATTCTTATATAACATATTGATCTCCACCCCAATAGACACAAAACAGGGGCTCACGCTGAGAATGGAATGAATGGTGACATTGTCGGTTTGATATATGTTATGACCAACCTTAAATGAAACTATATCAAATTGCAATAATAACTTATATGCATGATAGATAATTTATATCACATTTGAAAGCAATAGTTCTACAATGATGCATAGGTCTATACCGTCGCATGATATACAATACTACATAAAACTTAACGAGCAAAATATATTCTTAAAGGTTACTGTATGTTTTACATACGATATGCTTAACGTTGAATCAATTTCACCGCAAATTTACTGATCTTGTGAAAAAAACATTTTCTTGCAACTGATATCGTGTGGTAATTTGGAGAAGAATATTATGTGGTATGTCACAAAAGGAAAACCTAGCGATCAAGATTGACGTTGTCCGCTGACAGAAAGAAATGCGACATTGATACGCGGATGCGTGAGGAATGTAAACATACAAAACAAAAACAGAAAATGGGGGCTTCCCCCTTTAACGTCATGATCTCTCAGGGCAAAACCGTTTTTTAAAGCAACTTGCCAGCACAAACAAGGAAGGAAGGAAGGAATATTCTATAGACACAGAAGGACATCACCGTTCTATCATCATCAATAAAAAAAAAGAAGGAAGGACATTGACGTTTGGTTATCATCAATAAAACAGAGAAGGATATAACCGTATTATCACTATCAATAAAACAAAGAAAAACATCGCCGTATTGTCGTTATCATTATCAATAAAACAAAGAAGGGCATTTGGCAATGGACATGTTCAGAGACGAATATTTGGCCATGAAAATATGGGGTTATAATGGATCAGGTTGCTCTGTGCTGAACTTAAAACCCGTATAGGGTATTGTGTGGGCAATACAAACCATTCGTCATGACCATAAGCGTGTATGTATTGCCTAATATGTGAGTAATACGGACATGAGAGCAGTTGATTAAAATAAGGAATAATGATATTATGTCTGCGTTATCAAAAAGTTCAGCTTCACATTTGTTTTAAATCAACGTATTGAGTTATGACTTGGTAATAAATATTGTGCAGTAGTCTGTATATCAGGTCAAATGAGGAGGTTTACGTCAATGAAGTAATCCTGACAGGATTTGTAATCTAATCAAAGGAATTTCCGTTGGTTTTACTGATTTGTTTTCCTTCTTCAATCTGCCAAGTTTGACTTGAACGAGCCTGACCATGGACAGGACATGGGCAACAGGAAATTCGTCGCAACACTTTTTGGCGCGAAATCAATGCGGGGCCGAGGAAAGCGCGGGAAAATGACCTGGATTGTCTGGACGTCGATAACATTCACATACCGTCATGCCACTTGCTCTTGACCTGCAATAAAGTGGACATGCAGAAGTGGACATGTCACGTGCTATCAACATAATAACAGGCACGAAATGACTCAACCTATCCACATGCCAAATAGCGATCATCCCTGAGGTAATGGGTTGGGATGATAACCAAACCCTTCTCGTGTGACCATTACGTGCAACCTGTAAGGTACCACCTTAGGATAAGATAACAAAGTTTGTTCAGTGTTTCGAATACGCTAAGATGTTTCAAAGTCTCTTAAAACAATTAGAAGGGATTTTTGTTGTAAAATACTCATTCAGTTCGACTCTACAGACAGTTCGAATATATAACTTACAAAGCGTTTACGTCATACGACGAATTTAAGCAGTATGAACAGTAGTAAACCTTGCGTGCAAGATGAAGTACAGCTCATTTTTCATTTGTGTGTATTTCTTTAAAAAGTCTCACGTTGCACGCAAAGAGTTGACAACAAAATTAGATAGAGATGAGGTTGAAAGACCATTATTGAAAGTGACTTGATGCTAAAACATTTTTCTTTTAAGTCCATCCCTCCTAGCGTCTCCTGGCGGAAGAATCTGTTTACATAACTCCACCTCTCTCCAATCACACATTTCTGGAGGTATCAACAAGGCGTCTACCAGAAACCGTAAATTCATCTCCCGCTTCTTATACGATGACTTAAGAAAACGAGTTCCTCTTCTTAAAGGCGCAGTCGACTTGGATAAACGAACGCTTTCCGTGGGAAGAAAGCAGAATATAACGCACAAGTAGCCGTCAATCGAAGCATGTGATAATAAAGTTTTAAGCTGTAATCAGTCCGGGAAATTTATGAATGTGACTCGTCTCTTCCCCCTTTGATTTTGTAAAGTAGATTTGCCATAACGACTATGTAACCTTAAAGGTAAATGATTGTGGGACCTAGTTATTGTAAAACAGATATGTGAAGGGGAGTTAACCTATACTGGTTACAGACGTGAAGAAAATGTAACTTGCAGTCGGAATTGAGTTAAGTGGGAAATAATGAGCGCGTAGAAGACAAACACTCAACCCTCCTAACTAACTGACTGAAATAGCTTCAGAACATCGCATAACTTTGTCAAGTTCATGATAAGATCGTTGCCTGCCACAGTGCCGTTGCTGAAAGTACACCGATTTGCGTGGCCGAAAAAGTGTATACATCAGGCACTAAATGTCCGATTCTACGTGCTTCTTGTATACTCCTGCTTTTAACAAAATAACTTCACTATTGGACAGCATGCTTCTCCTTTAAGATCCAACAGAGGGCTTGGTGTCTCACTCTGATTTGATCCTGTTCACCTCCGATGTAAACATTCACATCGACCAAGTCACTCATTAGTCCTGTCAGCGTGGTCAGGTTCGGGCTTGTCGCCATTTTGTTTTGACATATTGATCATGACGAGGTGGGGAGGCGCCGAAGGAGGTGGAGTGAGAGATCGGGAGATGAGGAATAGGAGAATGAGGAGGAGGAGGAGGAGGAGGAGGAGGAGGAGGAGGAGGAGGAGGGGGAGGAGGAGGAGGACGACGACGAGGAGGAGGAGGAGGAGGAGGAGGAGGAGGAGGAGGAGGAAGAAGAGGAGGAGGAGGAGGAGGAGGAGGAGGAGGAGGAGGAGGAGGAAAGGGAAAAAGAAGAGAAGGAAGAGAGGGGGAGGAGAAGGAGGGTGAGAAGCAGAGAAAGAGGAGGAGAAGGAGAAAGAGAGGGTGGAGAAATCGATCGGGAAATGAGGAAAAGCGAGAACAGAAAAGCAAGAAGAACATATCAAGAAAGAAGATGAAAACAGATGAGGAGGAGTGGCAAGTGGTGAAGTGAGAAGAACGGAGGCAGGATGAGAGTGCAGTGAACGCCAGATAACAGAGGGAGCGTGGGTGAAATGAGAAAAAACAAAAGGACAGGACCAAAAAAAAGAAGAAGGAGGAGGAAACAAAACGAGCGACAAAGATAATAAGAGCAAGAACAAGATGAATATTAAATGCAGACGGTAGAGAAGAAGATAAACGAGAAGTGCAGGTCGTTGAAACAGATTATTATTTTATATTGAGGAAAAGCTGGACATTAAGCTAAAACTTTGAAAACAAGAGTACTCGCTGCATCGTTCATTGTACAAACACGCTACACTACAACCCGAATCGTATGTTTAATGACAACTTCTTTCACCGTCGGCTGGTTAAAAACACCGGCCACACCAGGATGTCTCCGTTTTCGACCATCCCTCAGAGTTAAGTTCAAAAATGCAGAGTAACCATGGCAACCAAATCACCAGGGGAAGTGCTAAGGACACTTGAGGATGAGTGGTCTCGAGGATAGAGACGCTTGGGAAGACGAAACGGGGTTAATGTGGGATAAATCAGATACGAGATAAGTCGAGGTAATGGAAAGAAAAACAAACAGAGGATGGCGGGAAGAGAAGACGTGGAATTGATAATTTCGGAGAATGCTGACGAGAGAGAGAAGTGTAGCAGATTAAGGGGGTGGTAATGGTGTTAAGACGCTGACATTAGTAATCACGCATCACTCTTGAAAAACAAAAGGATTTGTAGTTTTCAAAGCAATCAAGAAATAATTTCACACCGTATCTATACTCGATAACATGCTAAATAGTTGCAACGCGTCTTGCGAGGGTAAGTCAATATCACCTTCACAGACCTGTACCATGGAACCGGCCATTCATTTGGAGACATATTTTTACTTCGGCGCTGTTATTTTTTAATACTCTTTTAGACATCTCAAATTGTACAATTTGACAGGTGTGTGCACGCAATAGATTTGAAAAAGGGATCCGTATTGGAGACAACATTTTACAGATTTGGTGCTAGCACTTTACTTTTCTTTATTTTACAAATTTGAGAGATTCTTATATTCCTTCCTCCGTCTTGGAGACAAGGCTAGCAGTCGTCCTGCTGACATCGTGCCGCAGGCTACTGTTATTCGAAACGTGAAGAGAAAACACTCCACTTTATTGGAGATGAAATATAAAAAAAAAATAGCAGAAAGAGAGAAAAGGAGAGCTGGTAGAACGTGCGCATCTCCGTGTCAAACCTTCATCACATCTGTATGTCTTCATCTCCTAGCAACGCGAACATCTTCTCTTCTGTTCTGTTTTCATGAAACGATGGAGAGAGAGCGGAAAACACAAACGAACATCCGGTTACTCTTTCTTCTACTATGTCTACCTAGATTGTTTCGAAATGAAACGTCTTCTCTTGACAACAGTCGAGGCAAAACGAGAGGGAAATCAGCTTTTTCAGATAACAATCTACGATGACAGTAAACAGAAACGATTATCACCCTGATCAAGGGGCAGTTTGTTAATATCAAATGAGTTTGGGGAATAAAATCATCGTGCTCATCGTATATAACCACATTAATCTTATACGCATCAGTTGGGCAGTAGCGATCGCATCTATTACTAAATTTCTCCCGCCTTCCGGAGCACCTTTGAACGGTATAACAAGCTGCTGTAGACAGCGCGAATATGTTTAAGTAGGGCAACTAACCCATTTCGTCATTCTTTGATTAATGCGAGTTGCAATTTTTCTCGCGTGTTTGTCACGTATTCCCTGTTTTCATTTCATCTCATGCCAATACATTGACAGACATATTTCTGATGAAATCAAATGGCTCCTTTTTTTCTAGTTCACGTCACTTTACTTTCACACTAATCAACCCAGAACGTAAAAGACAAATAGCATTGAGCTCCTTAGTCAGCGATTGAAAAGAAGCGAAAGAGTACAAATGCAAATAAATCAAATTCATAATGCCCTAAAGACGTCAGATTTGTCGGAGTTGGGTGATTACACACGGAAATAAATCATATTACACCGTCGGAAATCATGGAATTTCTGCAAAGCGACCTTGAAATATGAACGCCAAAGAGCCAAACAAAGGCAGACTTGGAACAATAAAGAATAGCGAATTATCCGGCGTACTGGCGAGGGATCGGGCGAGTTTGATAATCGCGTTCAAACATTTCCTTTGTTGTTGCGCTATTTTCCAACGTATGAAAGATTTGGTACCGATGACATTTTTTGACAAGCTGTAACTGAGCTTGCAAAAGCTTATTGCAAAAGGTGATGTGTGCACTTTCCATCAATACAGTATTAGTATGTGTACCCATACAAAGGTCAGTCACGTTTTATAGCAACATTGAAAAGCAAGTATTATTACTGGAGACTATTGTGCTTTTCGATATCAATTACGCATAGTGCACCTGTACATATTCGGGCAATGAAACCAGCCTTCACCGAAAGCCATTAAAGTGAACTTGTTGCCTTTTGATCCATGTCGTTCACGCTTTCTACGTCGCTCTATTGTGACGTCATAGCATCTACCGTGTACAATCCGATTACACGGGGCGATCCCGAAGCGCAATCCGATAACACGGACTTGACAGGTGAGTATCGGAGGCGATATCCGTCGCCTGATCGCCAAGTTCAAATGTAAAATAAACATTTTAGTTGTTGGCCGTGTGATATTACATCCCTAACACACCCGCCATACATCGTTACATACACGAGGTCCAACCAGCTCATTACCCCACCTAAAATGTGACGGAGTTCGGTTATTTCATATGATATATGTAACATCATTGAAATAAATTTGAAATATACATTCGTGCGCCCAGATTGTGAATTAATGAGAATGGTAGATCAGATGAAAAGTCATCTCGCAAACAATTTGACCCAACTGTCAAATGTAATCGTAATTTTGTCCTGACGTATCTTATTCGGGGGGAAACTCGCACCCTTTTGAATCCAATTTCCCCGGTGACCTTCCCCTGGGAAAACCCGGCGAATTTTTGACACAATTTCATGCCGCCAGCCCATCGACTCTTTCCGAATTTCCAAAACGCGATCTTCAAGTACAGCTTCCTGCATCCACCGTGACGCGAAATCATGGAGATGCAGGGAGGTTACATCAACCAAACAAACAAAGATCGAGTCTTCTTCGCGTCCAAGGTGAACTTATCTTCTCCCCCCCCCCCCCCCCCCTCTCTCTCTCTCTTCTCTCTTCTTCTTCGATGACAATCTTTATCTGGGTCGACAATTTCAGGCGGGAAGTTAATCAACACAAAATGCATGTTCCCCCAGAAGAACTAGACCTTCTATTGACACGATGGTTTGATTTATTGCTCACGCTTTTCATGTCGACGTGATGTGATTTCCTGATGATGTTCAAGTCTATTTCTTTGTTCCTTGACTTGAACAATGCCAGGTTGATTCGTCGCCCTGTATTCCTTACAGTTCAAAGTAAAGATAACATGGAATTGAGCAAGAGGTGCAGACAGATGGTATCATGTCAGTTTATAAAACGTGAAAGTGACTGAGAAGTAGGCAGTCAACGATCTCGTGAAAAGGTGATTAAAGAAGTGCTCCCCAACGTTCGGTATCAGCGCTGAAATAGGAATTTGGATGCCGTTTGCGCGCGCTAAGCTAAGCAGGGAAGGGGGTAATTTTGCACGCGTTATCGCTTCCTCGAACATGAAATGGGCCGTTTAAATGCCAGCGATGTTTTACGAGCTTGTTTAATGATGATCGCAAGAAATTAATCGGCGGAGGTCAATTATCTGTACTTGAGCATGCAGGCCTATCATATTACCTGGGATATGTCACTATCTGCTCCAGCAAGCAGGATGCGAGGCAGGCCATACTTGTATATTGACATCTGAATATAATAAACAAGCTTACGTGGTAATATCATAGTTTTATTTTTAAGATTTCGCATTGCAACTTAGTCGGTCAAATACTAGGAGTTAAAGACGTACGGTGGAGTAATTAAAGAAAATGCGTCGATGATGCGTCGATCACAATTAAAAATATATTAAAACATCAATTTCCATTATCAGTGACACGTCATAATATCTTGATCCTGATTATGATAAAGAAAAGTTGCGATAGGTATGAGTGGACGTGGATGAGTGGACATGGAGTGACGTGAATAGCTATGTCACATAAGGAGACACGACAAGATGAGCTAAACGACATCCACAAGAAGGATTTTTTTCTTACATTCTTCGAGACCGCCCCCCCCCCCACCCCCTCGAGACACTACAAGGTGAGCTCAAACGATATCCACAAGAAAGACTTTTTCTTACATTCTTCGAGAACCCCCCCCCCCCCCCCCCCCCACCCTCGAGACACTACAAGATGAGCTAAAACGACATCCACAAGAAGGACTTTTTCTTCCATTCTTCGAGACCCCCACCCGCTGTGGATTCGATCTACGCACGTTCATTCATACAATTCAAAAAACCTCTCGCAGCGTATTCACTGGTTCGGCAACACTGTCAAACAAGCAGGACAGAATCAGAGCTAATTTCCGCTCGACCAAAAAAATGCTATATGGACATCAAATTAATGGGAGCACCAAGAATACGGAGTTTGTATTGGCTCTTGATTTTATTATCATTCGGTTGATGTTGTCAAGGCAACTATCAAAATGTCAATCCATACATGTTGATGGACTTAATTTGTGATATGGGGGTTAAGCGGGAATGTTGATAGTAATACATTATCTGAGCGTATTCCAATTTTGTTTGCCAGGGCTTGAAGTTAATGAATGTCGATTTGTGTGTTTTTATCCAATAGAGATATGGAACAGTAATTAGCCCCGGCGGTCAGCGGCCCGGATAAAAGATGACCTAATTTTTTTTTATTCCAAATGCCTCTTGAAGTCTCGGAAAGATAACAAACATAAGAGCCTTTTTATTTCCTGAATCAATTCAAAAGCTTTCACATAAAATACAATGATATCTTATCAGACATCAAATGACTGATTCGTATCAAAGTAAGTAGTTTTCTTTCAGTTTTCACGATAATAATCTTATGAAAACGATGCTACTGATAGGGATCTATTATATTCGTAGATAATGATTCTTTGTTCATGATATGCAAAGTATTTATTCCGTCACGTATCAGCATAGTGATCAAACCAACGCAATGACACTGTGATATCTATACAGTTTATATGCATACATTATAACTACACGTACAATCTGGATTAATGAAAAACATTACAAATTTATAAATATTTCAAACAAACGTCCCTCAGGGTCCAATCGTAATGTTCTATTTTCAAGAATATCATACTTGATTTTGATAAAGAGGAAGGACATAGGCTGTATATATAAATGTAAGAGGATTTATCATATTATGTATAATTCTGTAGTAAAAAAAAATGGGTTGGTCCGGTAACGAATCAAAGAATTACTTGATAAATAGAAACAGTTAAAGAAGTTAGTGACAAACTTCCAATGAGTTAACATTATCCGCTGTCCTGTTTATATTTGTGAGTGTACTGAGCGGGTGGGGAGCGGAATATCAGAAGTAACCATATAAGGGCAGATTAAGAGACAGCTTGACAAACTCATAAGGAAGGATGTTCCGTGTCAAATTGCGATATAACAGGTCTCTTGCATTATATCAGTTCTGAAAACGCCATATTACGATCGTGCGTGAATCTTTTTATCATCTTTTCCATCTGGATGGCTTCTGTCTACACCATAGTGCCCCCCCCCCAAAAAAAAAAAAAAACCCGATTATCGTGATAAATTGCCAAGTGATAATTCGCTAGTGAGATGACATAATGTGATCATGGGTATCTGCATGGTAACAAAATGTTCTGATTGTAAACGGTCATAGTAATTATGACAAGGATCTTGAGAGAGAGAGAGAGTAGAAGGGGGTGTGTCTGACTGAGAACAGACAGGATAGGGTCATAAACGAGAAATGACACGATTGGAATATCCACAAATAAACTAGTTAACAAAAACAATTCACATTTCAAACAAACGACACATAACACAAGAGTGCAACAGTGCAAGTTTAGATAATGAATACCCCCCCCCCCCTCCCTCCAATCCCTTGCACCTAGCGAAGTCCGTGTTTTCAATTACTATTAGACTCTGGTGATGATCATGATTATAGCCTATAATTACGAATCGCAAGCCTTTCCCGTCGCTGAAACCCTTTTCACCCCCTTTCGCGTGAACTCCCTATAAGCCTCGTGAGACATGGTAGATCGAACATGAAAAATAGAATGTACATTGCGGGCTTGACGGATTGTTTTTAAAGGTTAAGCGGCCATGTTAACGCGCCATTATTCATCTCTATAAGCCGTGTCTAGGAAGCTCTTCCAGTGTCAAACGCACAAACCTGCTCCACGCTCACACTCTCGGGCGCATAGAACACCGTGTGGCTCGGCAGTCCTGGGGTTAATAGGCTACTGAGAATTGACACCGTCTGCTGACCAACCAAGTGGGCTTAGGCCGAGATTCGAAAATAGAACAACGGATCAGGAGAGCTCCCAATGGATTTATATTTCTTCCCGTTTTTTGCAGTCCGATCTGTTATAATCCTTGTTTAAACGTTCAGAAGTGGATAAGTGAAAATAAATGTAAAAGAGAAAAGGAAAGGTTTTGTACGTGGCAATATCTCTAACTCTCGTTCTTCTACTTCTTTTTCCCCTTGTTTTTCCTCTCTATTTCCCTCTTTCTCTCTCTGAATATTTTTCAGGAAACGTCTTCATATTTTAACTGTCACTCTCTCCCCTTCTCTTTCTGTCGGTTCTACCACCACTACTACTCTCATTTTTACTACTACTACTACTACTACTACTACTACTACTACTACTACTACTACTACTACTGATACTACTACTTCTACTACTACTACCACTACTACTACTACTATTACTACTACTATTACTGCTACTACTACTACTACTACTACTACTACTACTACTACTACTACTTCCGCTGCTACTACTTCGTTATCCTTTTCTTCTTCTTCTATAAATACTATTACTACTACTATTACTACTACTACTATTACCACTTCTACTGCTGCTACTACTACTACTTCTACTTATTCTCCTATTGTTACTTCTACTACTACTACATGTACTACTACTACTACTACTACTACTACTACTACTACTACTACTACTACTACTACTTTTTCTTCTACTTCTACTAGTATTACTTCTACTTCTATTGCAGCTACAGTAATATAATCTTTTTTTTCATGTCGTTCATTTCCTCCTTCCACTCAATATACCAACCACTGTTTATTGCACTAATCACGTTACGTTTGTTGACGTCAACTACCGCTGCAGGAACAATAAATTCCGAACGAATACAATATTTTCTATCAATACATTACACTGACATAACAATTGCATTTAATCATAGTAAGTACTGAGCCATGCAACAGCGACGAACGAGAACGCACCATGTTGGAACATTTGAAAAGATGACATAAACGAATGACAAACAAACATCAGAGGATTATACATGCTACGTTAATTCTGTATGCGACACCCCAGTGCCCCATATGGTTCCGAAATACAACCTCCATTTATTCGCAGGTTTCTATTACAGTGTGCGCGGGGCGCTGCCATGAATACGACATTTAGATGATGTTATTTTTCCGGCCCGTGTTTCTGTTTTGGTAAATGGTTAGTCGCAAATCGAATTGGTCACGATAACAAAGACTAATTTGATCATGGAGGCCTTCCTCTCCGATCCCTCGCGCGGTCTGATTGGCATTGGCCGGGGTGTAGGTTGGGGAAACACGCGGGACAGGTGCAGTGGGTACGGTATGAGACTTGAGAGAAGGTGAGATTGTGGGTACTTACCACAGGTGCCCAGTACGTGGAGCCCAGGCCGGGCCCCGGTTGCAGCTTGGCGTGCTGGCTGTGGTGGCCCCGGCCGCGCCATAGCTTCCTGGGGTTGAGTTTCTGACTGGGGGAGCCCGGGAGCTTCATCCGGTGCATTACTGAGGGGGAAGAAGGAGACGGGAGGCTGTCAGTGGAGGATTTGTAGGTCAGGGGGCCGGACGAAGAGGTGGTGGCGCTACCGCCGGAGGTTCCCGTCGGCGTAGTGGGTGGTAGAGGGGAGAAGGGGCTATCGTCCAGCTCCGACATCCCGTAACCACCATCGGGGCTCTCCGTGATGGGGCTCGGCGAGCTCCCCGTGGAGCTGCTGCTGTGATGGTGGTGGTGGTGATGGTGATGGCCACCAACACGCATACTGGCGGCTAGCTTCTGAAGGTACGGGAATCGCCGCTTGGTGGAGGGCGAAGGGCTGTAGGAATCGCTGCCAGACTTGACCGAGTGATCCGACTCATGACCAGGGTCGCTATCCTGCTTCTGCAGAAGCGTGGTGTCCAACGACCGCACAGCGCGTAGCTTCTGTTTTTGGTTCGAACCCTGCAGCCCTGAGGGGATCTGGGTCAACGCTGGACTAGACCGCCCGGGCCCCGTGCCCAGATAACGCCCGGAGGAGGGCTCCTCCTTGTAGCGTACGGCGCCGTTGCTCTTACAGGAGGATGACGTGGTCTCCAGGCTACGCGTCGGTCGCAGCTTCAGGTGCTCACGGGGGGCTGCCGGCCCGGCCGTCCGGTAGACCAGGACCTCGCGTCGTAGGTCCAAAGTCTTCGGCCGCGATACGCGTGTCTTCGCATCCAGGGCCAGCACCGCCGACGTCGCCACGTCTTCGCTGTCGGGCGAATCCGACGACGAGCTGTCGTCCGAATCTAGATACTCGATGTCCTTGACGGACATGCCGAAAGACTCGTCCATCTCGTCGTAACTCAACGGCCAATCCATGGTCTGCGTGCTCGACGTCATGCATCGATCGCCATGACCGTGGCCGTGACCGATACAGGCGGTCTTCCGCGGGCTCTGAATTGACGTCGACGGCAGCTTGGATGGTGGCTCGATGAGCAAGCTGCCAATGTTCCTCGGGTTGTGACGCTGGTGGTGGCTTAACTCCATGGCATCAACACCTCCCGCCCGAGAAGAAAAACACCAATGTCATATTCCAGATAATAAGGTCCGGGGTAAAGATCACAAGATATGGAGGTGGATGTTGGCAGGTAGGGTGGTTCGGGGTCAGTCCCAATACCAGTCAAACTCGCAGGAGCTCCTGCCTAATGAAGAGCGAATGAGGGAGTGTCAACAAACACTCCCATATGCCAACTAGGAGTCGTAGATAGTGAGGTGCGATGTGCTTTGAGATCTCCCAGACTCATGAACAAAACCTGACACATCAATCCATCACCGACAGATACTGCTCCAATTCACATTGCAGACGACACCAACACACCAATAATATCACAATATAAATCAAGTTGACTGAAATAACTCCAGCAGATTATCAACGCCTGAGTATATCTCCGCAAAGAAATCACTGGTGTGCACAACAGGTAAGTCGATATTTGCAAAACGATTATCTCTTCCAATGTCAATAAGGACAGTTCAATATTGCATTGAGCTGCGGAGATGGTATTAAGCAGACAACCGTACACGCGGAACACGCGAACCGATCTAACTCACTCTGAGTTTGGTCATCTGTGGTAAATTTTCGAGCGTGCGTGCACCCAACGTGTGCACATTGGGCGTACGGTAATTGGCTCGCTGTGCGTGCATTGAAGATAGAATGGGTGAATGTGCGCGCCCACTTAAGCTCGTGCGTACTAGCGTAAACATTGCGGCCAACACACATAGGGGTCAACAGGTAAATCATGTTTATGCTTCGATTAGTGCAAAACATCAAACTATCTCCTCATGTTGTATACATGATTGTAAACGCGATAGTTTCGTCATATGGTTTACTTTCAAATTACTAATGTGAAGTTAGATTACGACTAGTACTCCTATAGTTTCGTCAAATGCTTTATACTCTCAAATTACTAGATTAGAGTTATAATACCAGTATTCCGATAGTTTCATCAAATGGTTTACTTTCAAACTACTAGGGTAAAGTTACGTATTCCGAAGATACGAAAATTGTATCATTACTTTAAATTTACGTTCAACGTCTTGGGTGTGTTTGATTGTGCTATTTCCTTATTTGCGACGCGACAGCCGTCAATTAGTTCAGTGCACCAATATGCATAGCACATTTACATGCCTATAATGTGCATTGCAGATCTTTGCTGTATATCTGTTTTGGCACATTATCTGTCGCCCTTGATGCGCCCACGTATTATCATTTATTCAAAAGAACATTGCCTGCTAATTTCTCGTACACACACATCAATGCACCGTTCCAAGCAGCAAATAAACAGAACTCCTCCAACATCACATAATTACGTCTTTTTTCAATGAGGAGGTCAAACTAATTAACTTACAAACCCAGCCTAAGAGTAGCGCTATTAGTGTATGGTTCTCATTTTTTGTCAGTCATTTCACTGTCTTTCTTGTCCTTGGTCTGATGTTCTAATAAAAGTGCAGATGGGAAGCCATTTTCCCTTTCCCATTCATTTTGTTTGAATGTTTGTGGTAGTTTCGCTCTTAATGCAGTACTGTAGTACATCAAGAGTTAAATGCGGCCTCGTTCCCGTGGTCAAACGTAGAGAAAGGGAGATGGTGAATTAATTCTAACGAGAAGTTCTCCTGTGAACGAAATTTTAATTTCACTCCATAAGGTGACGTTCTTAGCGCTCTCATTACCATGGGCTCATTCATTGTGTTATACAGATATGATCCCTACATACCATGGTACTGAGAGGGTTAAAACCTGTGGACACTCCAAGCCCAACGAAATGAAAACAGACTTCCATTCTAACACAAGTTAAGGTAAATATTGTTTGGGTTATTCTAGCGACGGTAGAGTGGGAGAAATAAAGGGAGGGGGCCCGTTTTCCACATTTTATTTCAGTTGTATCAGGACGCCTTTGGTAATTACTTCAATGCGTAACCCTGTCTATCAATTATCACATTCCTTGGTATGAGCAAATACGATATCCGGAATATATTTTGAAACGCATATTTAATATCGAATGTACTAAGATACGCACACACTGTTATTAAGATGCTTAGCAGCAACATAAATTTCGGTTTTATAACAGAGGGGGCGCTGTTGATATTCCTAAGTTTGGGAAGATAGGATATGACGCGCCATCTGATTCATGTCCGTGAGTGTGTATTGATTTACCGTGACAAAACATCACAATTGAATTACACGAACAACTAAGGTCGCTATTGATGATTAAAATATTCACCATCTCGGATGTGGTCATCATCTTTATAGGCATTGTCATCGTTGTTATCATCATCATCGTCGTCACCATCATTTTCATTGTCGTTAATGTTTAAATGCTCGTTATCGCCACCGCATCATCGTCGCTATTATAAGTATAAGCCTTGTCGACATCAGTATTACTATCTCCAATGTCATTCTCCTCATCATCGTCATCATCATCATCATCATCATTGTTAATTTCAATCCTATATTGTGGCCAATAATTTGAGCTGAATCATGCAATTACATTGAAAGTAAAAACATATATATTTTCTTACTTTCTTGTATAAGTATTTACTCGTCTATCGTGTGTTGGTGCGTCAGTAGTACACATATTCGGGAATACAATTACCATATGTTGATCATTTAATATCATTATTATTAGTAGAAGTATATTATATACTCTCCATTATTACTACTTCTACTACTACTACTACTACTACTACTACTACTACTACTACTACTACTACTGCTATTACTACTATTACTACTACTACTACTACTACTACTACTACTACTACTACTACTACTACTACTTCTACTACTACTACTGCTACTACTACTACTACTACTACTACTACTACTACTACTACTACTACTACTACTGCTATTACTGCTACTACTACTACTACTACTACTACTGCTGCTACTACTACTACTACTGCTACTACTGCTACTACTACTACTACTGCTACTACTACTACTACTACTACTACTTCTACTACTACTACTACTACTACTACTACTACTACTACTACTACTACTACTACTACTACTACTACTGCTAATACTGCTACTACTACTACTACTACTACTGCTGCTGCTGCTTTGCTATTACCCTCGTCGTCACATAAGCTGTATTATATGTTTCATCATAATTGTTGTCATCAATATCGTGAATATTAGTCGACTTTTTCAAAAAACCTTTTTGAGAAACAATAGACAATGTGCCTGCCGTAATGGTGGCCTTGATTCATTGTATGACTGTATAGAGGTAGTGCACGGACATACGAGTTATTGGAATACACTGCGTGCATTCTGTTGTGCAGCTTTCGATTTTTAGTGGTTCATCGCGTACGCAATATGCAGCGAGAGCAGCTATTTATAGACGCACTCATATTTTTCGCTCGTAATCAGTGTGGCTCAAGCGAAAATCATCTCCCCATCTCTTTCTCCCTCTCTCTCCTCTACCTTCCCCAACAGCCTTGTAGCTCCTTTTGTTCCATTCTCTCGTTTTTACTGCTGTACCTCACTTTCCCTTTCTTCTTCAGTTTATATAATCCTTTTCGCGCTCTCTCTCTCTCTCTCTCTCTCTCTCTCTCTCTCTCTTTCTTTCTATTATGCATCTCTGCAATCGTCCTTGCCCTCTCGCTATGTTTCCCAATCTGTCTCTCATCTCTCATTGTTATTACTCTTTCAGCGCCCTTCCTATCTTCACCCATTTCTCCCTCATCTTTTATTCAACCCCATGAATTCCCTTATATCTCTTTCTCTTTTTATCTGATTTATCTCTATTTATCTTTCTCACCCTCTGTTTACTTTGTCTGCATTCCCTCTGCTTTGCTCTCCTCTTTTTGTCTCTATCCCCGTCCTCTTTTACTCCCCTAAATCTTTTTCTCTCCCCTTTTTCTCCATTTTTTTTTTAAATTTCTTTCTTTTCCCCTCCATTTGTGAAATAATTGTAATCTCCATCGTGTAAAATAATTTTAAGAATTGTAAAGTTACACGCAATTCGGCCTGCGAGCTGCGAAATATTTTTATTTTGTACTAGGTTTTGTCTCCTCATAAACCATTATCTATCTTTCTATCTATCTTTTTGATACCTTCTCTCTGTCTCTTCCCTTCAACTCTCGCTTTATCTCCCTCTCCTTGTCTCCTCCTTTCTCTCTCCTCTCCACTTTCTCCTTCCACTTATTATGTCACTCTCATTTTCTGTTTTCCTCCTCTTCTCCATTGCACTCGTTCCCCCTTACTCCCTTCTTCATTATTTCCTTTATCCATTCTCTCTCTTTCTATTCTTTTCTTCCTCCCTCTCACTATAGCTCCCACTGTTTCTGTGTTAGTCCTGTCTTCTCCATCTCGATCTCCTCCTTCTCTTTTCTCTCATCCCCTTTCATCTTTCCTTTTCGATTCCTGCACGTCCATCCCCATCGATTTCAATTGACTTCAGGCTTCATGGCCCATCAACACATTATGCTGCCGACTTGCAACTCAAAACATTATCATCGGTATCACCATATCAAATATCATCATAAGGATGATTATTGCAACTATTAATATGATCATTATTTGTATTTCATAGCTATCATCTTCATTATAGCCACTACCATCATCACGGTTGTGAATGTCCCATTCTGAAGTGCAATGTATACATTGAAGTACCATAAAGTGTTAACTGGTAACCCATTGCATACACGGTCGTGGCATATGATGATTTTTCGAGGATGCTCCGAGCAACCATTATGACGTCAGCGCAGCATATTTTGACCGTGAGTGAGAGTGTGTGACATTGAAGCTCGGGGATGCGGTTTCCCCTTTGGTTAATGTCTAGCAGCGGCAGGGTGACACGTTAGATGACATCAAACGTAAGGTGAGATATACGGGCGGCTAGCTTCCCGCGGAACGCTACACACCGTCCCGTTAAGTCTCCACGCGCGGCTGTCGCATCTTTCAGTTCGGTAATGCAAGCAAATCCTAACAAACAGCATTTGGTCTGTCACTGGATGGGTTAAACCATCTGTATTCCTCAGGCAGCTTCTGTATATGTGTCAACTCAGGTATTCGCGACCATGGTTGACTGGTTATACAATATTCATAGGCACCCGGGAACTAAGAAGAAATCATCATACGGCATTACTATTATATCATACTATAAAAAAAAAACATAGGTCTATAGACACATGTAGCACCATAACCCGTTCATGAGCTAGATAGCATACTGCTCTATGGAATTTGTGTACATTACTAGTAAAGAAAATCTATACATGGCATCCTAAAGAGTTAACAGTACATTTCGTTAATCAAAAGGGAACGTAGATAAGTGGTATTAAAAAAGATGTGATCCGAAATAACGACAGCGCCGTTCTGTCATGATCACGGGTTATATTCTCGTTGGATGTTAAGAGAATGCAATATCATTTGGAGGCGATTTACCTTGACGTGAAACATTAGAGAGTGTGACATTGTCACGGTTGTGACTATGATTGTGACTGCGACTGGGACTGGGACTCGCAACTGCTCTTTACAATACCGCAATGCACGTGCGTTGCGTCACGTCACCTGAATATTTTAGAAAGGACATGTAGAGTCCACGTCACAGTCAGTCACAGTCATAGTCACAGTCACAGTCACAGTCATAGTCACAGTCATAGTCACAGTCACAGTAACAGTCACAGTAACAGTCACAGTCACAGTAACAGTCACAGTAACAGTCACAGTCACAGTAACAGTAACAGTCACAGTCACAGTCACAGTAACAGTCCTAGTCACAGTAACAGTCACAGTAACAGTCACAGTCACAGTAACAGTAACAGTCACAGTAACAGTCACAGTAACAGTCACAGTAACAGTCACAGTAACAGTCACAGTAACAGTCACAGTAACAGTCACAGTAACAGTCACAGTAACAGTCACAGTAACAGTCACAGTAACAGTCACAGTAACAGTCCTAGTCACAGTCACAGTCACAGTCACAGTAACAGTCACAGTCACAGTCACAGTAACAGTCACAGTAACAGTCACAGTAACAGTCACAATAACAGTCCTAGTCACAGTCATAGTCACAGTCACAGTAACAGTCACAGTAACAGTCGTAGCAATCTAAGCTCGCTCGTATTTCAAACGAGAGAGCGTGACCCATGATCGCAGCAGAGCGGATCTCCAGTGACGATAAGGCCCATCAAATTAGACACATATCGAACAATGGGGCATCCATTGTAAAATCACCAGGTACATTATCCAGTCTACAGCGAGGAAAAACATCGTGATATGCCCATGAAGTCATTAAACGAAACGCACCATGGACACGAGGGACTTTTTTAATGCTTAATCAATTTCAAGGCTACATTTGATTAGATGCTCGTTCAAGGATACGATCTGTAATTCAATCGTTGTTTTCAGTTCTTGCGGTGAAATCATACCCTTGTGTACGTGTACAGTCAAACCGGAAGTTCAACATTGATTGCGTGACAATACGCAGGTTGTATCCATTTAAAGTGATACCACTTCAGATCGCTTTTATCACGACTTGCATTGTTATGCTAATTCCTCCGACACTTAACACCAGATCAAATTCAAAAGTGTCAATGAAATAGTTTGTATGATTAATATACGGTGAAGATCGGTTTGTTTGAGCTTTCAATATATACATAGATGAAGAGAAAAAGAGAAAGACGACCTGGTTCATGGAGTTCTGTAGGTTTGCAGTAATGTTTGGCGATTCAATAAAAGTACCTTATCGCAGAAATTCAAAACTGCTCATTAAAGAAAATAACGAAGTGTTGAATTAGTTTTCATGATATATTTCTTCACCCTTGTAGCTCTATGAAATGTTGCTTTCTCGATCGCATGTGAGAAACGATTGCATATTTACACATGAGACTAACAATTAATTAATATCGACAAGTAGAAATAAGTCTGTTTCTTGGAGAAAAGCAAGTTGTTTAACAACTTATGGACACGATTATTGTTTATTTTTAGAGTGTTTTAATGCTTATGATTACTTACTTGTGGTGTTTTAACGGCTTATGCTGGTTTATTTTTAGTGTTGTTTAACCCCCAGATGTAAATATAATATAGCGGGAAATATTATTTTTTACTTTCCATGATATTATATTGTAGGTATTAAAGCAAAGGAGATAAGATGATGAATTTCAACAATTCAAATTACGTCTACGTGGTCATATTTCGCATTGTATCGAGGAATGCAAATCCCCAACGGCTCGAAATAGGCTAAAGAAAAGCCAGTAAGCACCAAACGTGGGGGACTATCACGCATGCTGTTGGTACTAGCCGTCATTAACCAGCCACTGTAAAGCGCTCGTCAACACGCCGCTGTAGGACAATTACGTACAGAATCATAGCCCATGCGAAATAAATCGCTGAAAAGAGTGGCGCGCAAGTCTCAACGCGACTTAGAAATACCCCGAGCGGAGTACGGGAGCATTGACGTCATGGGGTAAAAGATTCTCTCTCGCTTTTTTTTAATGTAATATAAAGTTTGGGGGAAGAAAGAGAAAAAGAAATTGCAGAAGATGAAGACGGCGTAGAGAAAGAAGAAGAAGAGTGGGGTGCATAAAATACTGATGAACCTGGGAAGGGAGAGAAGAAAAATAGGGGACTTCTGGTTGCCATGCCAACTGATCAGTCATAATATCTGGAGATGACTGCGGTATAAAGATGGCTGTGGTGGTGGAAGTTGCGAATGCAAAACTGTGTGTCCATTATGCCCGTACAGCATGCAGCTAGACAGGCGGGAGGCCGGCCCTTAAAGGGGAGGTTGCAACAACAGCTTCGAGTATCATTTTATCGGTATATAAGAAGCTGGCAATGGAATCTACATACGTTTATCAATGGGCACTGAGCATTTTAATTGTTTTATATATCTGCATATCTAATAAAAAGAAATTATCATAATGTTAATGCATGAAACATTGAAATGTGTCTCCTTTTTTCTATTTGTATAAAGGATTATGAAGATATATGCCTTATGTGAAAACATTGTTTTGCCATCATGTGTACAAATTTAAAATTCATTTCCAATAACGGAGAAACATGTTCAATGTCATATGATTAGATACAAAGTTACAAAGGAAAAAATACTGAACATAAATACAAGTCAAACATGCCATTTTACGTAATGGCAACGGAAACGTGAACCTTGAAAAAAGCATACCGTACATTCATAACAATATACAGGAATCAATGCAGCATGAAAACACGCATTCTCACAACAATAGACCTTATATCGGTATATCCAAATTTCCATTTTCGTCATATCATTTCTACTTATTTTTGTATGTACCTTCATCATTCACCGTCACTCTTATTTTCTTTCATCCCATTTAAGTATACATGTATAACTTGTACGTGAATATGGGCTTACAAATGGATCCATACTTTAATAAGCTTCGATTCTTATACAAGAAAGTGTTTGGATCAATTACATTTTATTTGTCCATTTCCTGAATTCTGGGATGTTTCACCAATGTATTTGAATTGTGCAATACGATAACAAAATGAAGAAGATCTGCAATATAATTCATAGCCTTTATAAGAAGGGCCCTGGAAAAGAGTAGGAGTGTGATTTGATTCATTTGGCTCCTGTATTTTTCCTTTTCACAAGATTCTTATTTCAACATCATTAAGCCTTGTGGATAACATACAAACTTTTCGACATAATCATATTATACAAGTATACAAGTATTTTAAATTGATGAAATAACATGTTCAGATAATAGTGTCTAGTAAGGTAAGCAGAACAGTAGAAAGACGTAAATAAACAACAAAACAATGCAAATTACAACTAACTTGCTTCAAGGAAGCATGTTTTAATTTGGAAAAACAAAGACCCCCGCTCTCTCTCTCTCTCTCTCTCTCTCTTTCTCTCTCTCTCTCTCTCTCTCTCTCTCTCTCTCTCTCTCTCTCTCTCTCTCTCATAACATGAAGAAGCATACTTGTAAATGATCATTCCACTACTATCACCGCTAGTCCTTACACTCTATGTAACCTGATGTAAGAAATCAAATCATTCTGAATTACTCAGACTTTTTATGGAGTAGAACTCATTTATAGCGACCCCCTACCCCTCCTCTCTCTCTCTCTCTCTCTCTCTCTCTCTCTCTCTCTCTCTCTCTCTCTCTTCTCTCTCTCTCTCTCTCTCTCTCTTTCTCTCTATTTATTTCTCTCTCTTTCTTTATCTCTAACAACATGAAGCATACTTGTAAAAGATCATCCCACTACTATCACCGCTAGTGTTTACACTCTATGTAACAAATCAAATCATTCTGATCACTCAGACTTATCAAACATGGAGTATACACTCATCCAGAGGCCAAGAACCCCCACCCCCCCCCCCCCTCCCTACCCCCCTCTGCCTCCCCCTGCACCACCCACCCAACCATGGCGCCGACCAGAGCCACACACGATGGAATGGCGGCCGTGGTTCATGTAATTAATGAATGCCGTGACGATTTCGGTTGAACGCGATGAGCGACACAAACCAGGGAACGATTTCCAAACGAGAGAGGAACAAAGAGAGAGAGAGAGAGGGGGGGGGGGGGGGGGGGAGGGGGGAGCGGGGAAAAATCGACCTTGATAGGCGAGAAGGGAGAAGCGTGTTGCTCATAGTGATATAGGGAAGAGGATTCCGTACAACACAAACTATGTATGTTAGCACTGCAAGCTGTCGCGATTTCATCTCGCGCGCTTCATATGATCGCTGCTGGGGGCCTGATGCATAGATAGCGGGACTGGAGTCGTATGAGCTACCGTTGATCACGTGATTGAAATCTCTCATCATAAATATTCTTATTGAAATCATTATTGTTGTTTTTGTCAGTAGAAGTATCATCGTCATCATCATTAACATCATCATTATGATTGTTACCATTGTCATCATTAGTATATAGGGAAGGAACTAGAGGTAATATTATTATTATTATTAGTTATAGTAGTAGTAGTAGTAGTAGTAGTAGTAGTAGTAGTAGTAGTAGAAGTAACAATAGGAGAATAAGTAGAAGTAGTAGTAGCAGTAGAAGTGGTAATAGTAGTAGTAGTAGTAGTAATGATATTGATAGAAGAAGAAGACAAAGATCAAGAAGAAAAAGAAACAGTAGTAGTAGTAGTAGTAGTAGTAGTAGTAGTAGTAGTAGTAGTAGTAGTAATAGTAATAGAAGTAGTGGCAGTAGTAGTAGTAGCAGTAGTAGCAGTAGTAGGAGTAGTAGAAGCACTACTAATGACATCAATAAAAGAACATGTAGTAGTGGTTGTAATAGTAGTAGGAGTAGTAGTAGTAGTATCAGTAGTAGTAGTAGTAGTAGTAGTAGTAGTAGTAGTAGTAGTAGTAGTAGTAGTAGTAGTAGTATCAGTAGTAGTAGTAGTAGTAGTAGTAGTAGTAGTAGTAGTAGTAGTAGTAGTAGTAGTTGTAGTAGTAGAAGTAGACGTGTTGGTAGAAGTAGGAGTAGATGAAGTAGTTTTACTCGTAGGCATAAAAGTAGTACTACATTACCATATGGATTATGGATATGGATGACATCACAGGTCATATGCTTAATTATTGTCTAAAGGGGGAAGTGTCAAAATCGATTGACGCCTGAACGACACTAATTAAGTTTCAGTTGCTGTTGCTGTAACAGAATGACATGGAACAGAATGTCAGCAAATAAACACAACATAAAAAGTAAGCCCCCCCCCCCCCCAAGCAAAAAAGCATAACTTTTTATCAGATAAGTTTTGTGCAACATAATTTGGCAGGATTGTTCCTTAACATATCGACTAACTTCTGTGTGAAAATCACATTAATCCAGTTAGTCATGCATGAGTGAGCAAATTTTAAAGGCAAAAATGTCATTTTTCAAAAGTCACAAGGGTAATTTTAGGGATTCTGTCATCTGAATTTTTTATGAATTCCATTTCTGGTGCATAATTTATGTTTATTTATTTAAAATCCCTGGAAAAAACTCTGGATATTTTGACAAAGATGTAACATGATCTCTTAGGTATGCTTCCTTTATTTGTTGTGTTTAGAAGTGTACGAAAACTGATTCATGATGGCTTCGTCCAACAATGGTTGAACAAGGCCTGATGATGATGATGATGATGATGATGATGATAAAGATTCGGTAATATGGGTCAGTTATAAGAGATATAATTCATTCATGTAGGAGCTTATAAATACATTAAGCTTACTTCCTCACATCATATTATCATTACTTTGAAGTAACTACATAAATATATTACTTGAATTAATAGCACAAATTAAAATGACCATACACTTCTCATAACGTTACATTTTCCCCCATTTCCTTTTTGCTTAGATGCTTAGTTGTTTTGGCATGCATTTAGTTATGTCTTCTTAATGTATTTCGGTTGTACTGCCTTTTACTAATACATTAAAATGTTTATTCATATTTTGAAATCTTTTCCTACAGAATTATCAAGGAAGAGAAGAAAATTGAACATTTTCTTGAATTGTTATTTCGTTCACGTGATTTCAATGTCCTTTCAAATAACTACTGTATCTACATTATAACAACTTGAGCTCTATAATACACTGTCAATCATTGGTGTTCTGTAACTCGTAAACCAAAAAATAACATCCTATAATGAATAATATAATTTATCAATATGTGCGCTTCTCTGTATTTCTCATATATATACTGAGCCCATGCTTATATATTAATCTTTGTCTTGATTGATTTGGACAACATGAATCATTGTTCACTGTCGCTGATATAACAAAAGGGTTCAACGTTGTAAAACACGTTGTAAAAAACTGTTGCAAAACCAAATACTACACAATTTGTTTTTTTTTTGGTTTGTGTGAAGCTCGAGGATTAGGTGAATTCGTACAGTTCTGAAGACGGCTAAACTGAAGATATTCAAAAGTAAAGTCATATATTCTTTTTAATCTCAGTGGATTCCTCCTTGTTCATTACACTAAATCTCTATAGTCACGAAGTTCATGAAACCATAGTTCAACGAACCCACGCTAAACAAAACCAGATCGTATCATATACAAGTATTGTAGTGTCTCGTTCTAGTTCGTTCTTTCACAAAGGCGCTCAAATCTAATTCAATGCAATTTGAAACATTCATTTCCTTCTATTGTAATCATATTTTCAATACAAAGAAAACTAACTTGCATTCAAATAATCAAGTAGTGAAACACTTAAGATTTACGATAATGATAAGAATTTAATTGCAATACTATAAAAGTGTTTCTGTTGAACGTTTATCGGAAAAAAAACCATTATAAGGCGGCAAGAGTCCTAAGCAAAAGCATATGGCGGCTATTCCTTAAACTCAAACAAGATACCGAAGAAATAAAATGCAGACATAACATCAATAAAAAAAGCAATATGAACACAAAAAGAAAAAATAGAGGGGGACGGAAAGCAGACAGTCGCATATGTTTGCTTTTTGGGTTGGCCTTTTGAAGTGGATGACAATGAAGACGCGACAAAATATTAACTAAATTAGGTAAAAGTCTGTGGTGAGGCTATATTTTTAATTTCTCTTTTTTCTCTTATTTCTCTTATTGCCATTAGATATTTTAAAATTAGAACGTTAATAGAGAAAAATCAATCGAGTTTACGTGTTGTCAAATAAACGTATACAAGAATGAAAAGTGGGTTTTTTTTCATTTGGATACGAAACTATGAGGTGATGATTCAATACTTACAGCCCCTCAAAATAAATGATCAGAATTGTCCTCTGAAAAAACAACGAAAATGTATCATCCGGCAATCTTCCAATAAATCTGTATTTCACTGCTATATGTGAACATCACATTGAGATACATATCAATGAAGTGCCATTTCAAATTATAAAGCAGGCAACTTAAAATTTTAGAATTTCCGTCAGTAGTCCAATAGTGCATATGAATTTTTATTTTGCTTAAAGATATGAAATCATTGATGATGACGTGTTTAGCTCTTACAAATCATTTAGATTTTTTCTCTTGTATATTCAGTAAAGTTGTATGACATACGTCTCTTTTTAGAACGGTCACTAAACTCCATATTTACATTATTTCCTTGAGTCCCCAGAATGCAAAGCAAAACACGTTGAAAAACAATAGCAAATAACAGTGACACATTAAATCAAAAGGTCGTACAGAGACGTTCGGCGAAATCAGATAATCAATACAGTGACTTCTTCCCTGGGTTTCTATTCTTTCTCTTTCTCCCCCTTTCTCTCATTTTCTTTTATGTCTCCCTCTGTCTCTCTATATTTCCAACCACCTTCCTTCACTATCTCTCTCTCTCTCTCCTTCTCCTTCCAACCATCTCCCTGCACCCTCTCTTTATCTCCATCCCCATTCTGCATTTTGTTATTCATCTCCTTCTCTCTTACTTCTCTCTCTCTCTCTCTCTCTCTCTCTCTCTCTCTCTCTCTGTCTGTCTCTATCCAACTCCTCCCTTCACCTTCTCTTTTCCTTCATCTCCATGTCTATTTTTGTATTATTTCTCTCTTTCTCTACTTTACATTTCTGGCTGTGTCTCTGTTTCCCCTTTAGCTTTCTCTTTGTATTCCACTTTTTTTTTATACATATAGTTCCTTTGTATATATTTTCCTTTTTTTGTCTTCTCAGCGTATCTCTCTTTACATCTTCATGTGTTTGTCTCTATCTATGTATCTATCTATCTCTCTCTCTCTCTCTCTCTCAGACTCTCTTTCCTTCGTTTCCATCATCTAGTGTGCCGTAGCGATTGTTCTATATACGGTTTTTTTTCAGTTAGAATTAATTATTTGGCATCAACCTGGGCTCCCGGACAACATGCAAAAATCGATACTTCCCTGACGAACAAGCAACACGGTCGTCTGCTTCCATACGCCTAGAAACAACAGTTCCCGCCAAAAACCCTTATTTATGCGAACAAGCAACGTAGCTATACACCCAACGCGCCTTTGCGAGAGAATGCCCGTTGATTTGTAGCATCCATACTGGATAGCAGAGAGCGGAGACAATGTGAATGTTTGTGCCTCTACATGTGTGGGGAGTGTATAGGCCTATGCGATTTGATGGCGCCTTGTCAGAAATTTCTTCCGCGAAAATGCAAAAGTATAAAACCATAATAATGTGCTACTATTTATTGTTACATTGTTAAAACAAGGGAAAGACCCATCCATAGAATTTAGTGGTGATAATGACAAACAGATTGTCAGTGGTTAACGCTTTCCTTTTCAATCACAGCAAGAAGCACAACAATCATAAATTAATAGTGAGGTTAACAACTTAGAGAGTGCTGCCATTCTTTCAAATTCTGATAGGGCCTCCTATGACAAACAAAAATGAACCCCTATTTCGAATTTTGATATCGGCTACAATCACGTTATCATTATCTGAATTCACATTATCTGTCATACACAATTATGTAAACAAGAATCAACATTTACATTGCACCGTCATGATAGGTATAATAACCCCCCTTGTGTAAAATATAGATCGCATGTATAATTGTATCATCATGATTGACTTCACAGACATAAGAAACAATTATTTTCTTGCCCCCTGCCCCAACCTTACTCCTACCCTCTCACCATTTCCCCTTATCTTTTCACAGCGAGTTTATTGCCGCAGCCCCGCATTTTGTGTTCAACATTTCTCATTATCATGAAGCTCGCAGCTCGGAGAATAATTCACGCACACGCACGCACACACACACACACACACACACATAGTGTGCTACTAGTAGCACTAGCTTTGCATCTCTTTTCGGATTACGAGCGGTCTTAAAGCGTAGCTATAAATAGATGTCACCATAATACTGACATTTAGAGCTGGAGCCGAAACCGTTTTTAATGCATGCAGATCGTGGAAAAAGAGGGAGACGGGAAAGAAAATGGGTGGAAAGCAGAAAAAGGATGACATAAACAAAGATCAACATAAGGGATGGGAATGGAGAAGAAAAAAGTGGAAGGGGATCGAGAAGAGAGAAGTGATGAGGAAGACAGGAAAAAACAACTTATAAAAGAAGGTCATGAGACACAAAGGCGGAGGTAATGATAGAGAAGGGGATAGAGAGGGGGAAGAGTAAAGGAGAGAGAAGGGAGTGGATAACAGATAGGGAGGAAGGGAAAAGGAGAAATGGAAGAGGAGAGAGAGAGAGGGGAGGTGGTGTACTGTTGGCGTCTCTTGGCTGGATAGAACGCGAATCTTCATTATATGCGAATCGTGACAATTTCTCCATTATCCTTAGCCCCTCTGTCTCTCAATTGTTTCTTGCTTTGTTCACGGCTATGCCATTCTGTATCTTACTTGCATCAATGAAACATTCTCGAATGGAGACTCAAATCAAACGAATGGAAACACTGACTAAATTCTACATGTTATCATTGTTCACGATGCATCACTAGTGTTAGTAACGATTAGGAACATTTATCATTATGTGCTGAATTTGGCATGAGTCAACATATGCAAGGTTTTGTTTATTACCAGAATGATTAACCATATTTGTAATGCAGAATTATGAAAGCATTTTAGTAAGTCATTTCGTTGAAGTACTTTTTTTCATAATAAAAACATGTCGTTTTGCAATAATTAATCAACCAAATGAATCTCAATTTTAATGCGAGGTATATATAACGCAAGAGCGCAACGCCGAATATGATGCAAATATCACAATTTATATACGTGTAAGTCAAAAGGATGCGTCGGCTATGAACATGAAGAACAGGGCATTGAAATCTAAAACAGAGACTTCAACCTAAGATGTAGGTACATGTATTAAACATTTCTCAGCAATGATAATGGCTTTACAAGTGTAAGTAGACAGGGTAAGTGCAGTGTTATGAGAAAAGCTTGTCATAAAGTAAAGAATGTTGAATAGCTCTTTTCGTGTTTTTCTTGTCCCTTGACCTGATGTGAAATCTTCGTAAGATGTGAACGTGATGAGACGGGCTTATAAAGACAAAGAGGAAAGGGATGAGTACTAAGAGAAGATAGGTGAAAGGAGAAGAAGGTAAAAATGCAGGAGGTAAAGAGAAGTGGAATATAATAATACGACGAATGAAAAGGACATATAAGTATGGGAAAGAAGTATAATAAATCGTTTGAAATATAAGCATAGGGATAAATTGTAAAAAAATAAGGAAGTTTCCTGTGTTAAAAATGTGAAGGTTGATACTAGTTTATGTAAATCCACTGGATTGAAGGGCAAGACGACTTGTCCGTGGAGAATAATGATTATCAGTCACTGGTAAATCGTTTTCATTTGTCTTAGATTTATCAGATTTTTTTCTTTTTGTTATGGACTTTTCAGACGTTATTAAATTGAAATCACGATTTCAATGTCCAAATGCAAACCAAAAAAGGAGTAGAGTAGAGAAGGGTCGAAAAGGTTAGTGGATGTCGGTGTATTCATAAATTCGTGAATTTTCTTAGGCGGATGGATGTGGTTTTGTGAAGCCAAATAAAAATATCATTAATATTCACTTATCAAAGTGGCCTCTGGAAAAACAGATTTCTTAAAGAAGCCAGGGAAATAAAATGAGGATTCCTTACGTATTAATATTCATGACATTTTTCGGTAGGACGGATGTGGTGTTGTGAAGATACAAACAATTAATCAACCTCGTTCCAGAACAAAGAGCATGACTCTCTTTGGATGATGATTTCCGTCAAGAAGCCAAACACGGTATAGGCTACGTAGGAAGACAATCCCCTCAGCATTAAACATATTTCAAGTAGAGGAGCCACAGTAAGCCCTTAAGAAAAGCTTATATATATATATATATATATATATATATATAAGGATATTTTGGATGTGGACTGTTTAAAGAGACTCGTAATTATTTAATATTGGAAATTCTATTTACTCAAATACTGCTTAATAATTTAACAATTGATATTTAGTTTATCATTACTCTCTAATAATTGGAATTATGTCTTTCTGTTTATAAATTGTTTGATGTCATAAACCAGTGAAAATTAAATTTCCAATTTGACAGTAAAATGAAATATCAATATCTCTATCGCATTTTTTTAATCTTCTGTTGTTTGGCCATTCTCATCACATTACAGCAATGTGTCTAATCTCCCGCTTATTACTGCCTACTCCGCAACATGAATTTATCCTCATAATCATTCATTTTTGTCATGACAAATTATAGTCATAATCACAATAACAAGTATAATCATTGATACTTTTTCATATATCATATCAATAGATACAAATGTACAATAAAATCTTGCATTAGAATTTCAGAAATTCGAGACTATCAAATAAAACAATTATTTTATCTTTACATCTTTCAAAAACAAATTTTCCGCTGTTATAGAATTGCCGTTTATTAACGGTAATGTAATAATATGTGTGTACCCGTAAATATTGAGTATTATTTTGCGTTACTTTTCCATTCATTATGAGAATTGGAAGATGCGGATTATGATGCTTAACAATTACCTTGTATAAAAGAGGTTCTTACTTTGGACAGTAAAATAAAACAGGTTGACTGCTTGTAATTGTTGTACTTCTATGTTAGAATTTGGCACAAGAGTTTAACAATAGTATGCGATGCAGCAGCAAATACCACTTATACGGTGCCACAACATTAACACTGCTGAGAAGCTAAATATGACGTGGTCGGGGTGTGTATTTAGGGCAAAAAACCACACATCATCTTGTTGGGTATGTTAGAACATGGAACTTGAGAAAATGATCTGCTAGTTAAAATCCTTCCCCATCGCTACCCCCTCCTATTTATAAGTCTTTCTAACAAGGTGGTGCCCCCTAAACGAAACAAGATTTGAACCACGAGTCTCGCCTGATTTCGCTATCAAGAAAACACGCAATAACAATGGATGGACATGGCCTCATATTATTTGACCTTTTGACCCTAGATGACTTTTCACTCCATCATTCTAATAAAGACACATGTGGTATTACCAAAGGATCATTTGTACTAAGTGTGATCGTAATTGATGCAGAAATAGAGAAATGAGAGCAAGTTAAACAAAAACTTTATCATTTTTCTAACAGATCAACAGACTTACAGACTGACAGATCAACAGACCAACAAACCAGCAGACTAACAGGAAAATTGATTACTGGGTCTCTGCCGAACTTTGTTCAGGCGAGACAAAAAAAATGGCTAGTTACGACAGTACCCACGGATGCATTTTACCCTATGTCACAACTGATATTTACCTCCAAACACCGATTTATATCCTGACCACATATCTTATCTTAATCCTCGTGTCGTCCGTACCAAAAACGTGTAAAACTATTTGTCGTCCAGATTAGTTTGTATTTGATGAGCGCCTTTTTTTGTGACTTACCTCACATTAGGAGGACAGGTAAATAAAACATCCTTGTCATTTGACTTTGTTTTCTTTGTCACCGTTGCAACTAAAGCACAACTCCTTGAACGATGTCATGATTCTGGACTCTGAAGCAATTGAATATGGAGGAATGTGGTACACGAGTCGTGATATTCGCTACCATACAATTGGCTCCTCATGATTCTATAATGGTATATGTATTTAGTTAGTTATACCCCATCTTATATCGTCTTAAATCTCTTGACTAGGATAAAGCCTGCTATTGATTTCACCTTCCAGATAAGAGAGGAGGAGAGGGAGAAGCGGGGGGGGGGGGGGGGCAGAGTGTGGGAGACACAAAACAATTCCATCAAGATAATATTTTCTTTCATTAAATGCAGGTATAATCAAACTGCTTTGGGGGACTCGTTTTGTTTTTGTTTTTGTTTGGTGATTTAAAAACCTTATTTAAGAATGCAAAAAGACACTCAGCAAAAATAATTTGTGTTCAGTAACTGTTACGATTTTTTTTATGAAGTTGACACTTCTTAGGATAAAACTAAAATACATCTACCCCCTTTTTAGAACAAAACAAATAGATTTTTGTGTTTTGGTTATGATTTTTATTGAGAAAATCATCCTTTGTCTAAACATAAAGCTGACACAAAATCTATGCATCGTCGCATAGAACTTAACATTGATGACAAGTAGATCTTACCCAGTTGGAAAGGAACTCTTCTAAAAGAGAGTTCAGAGAAAAAATACCCACTTTGTTAAGGTTTGTCGGTTCCCAATTATGTCGTCCTTTGTACGTATTCATTACTTGTTGGAAATAAATTGAAATGGATCTATAATCATTTCCTTTTTCATTTTATCTTTTTAATCTCTATCTTATTTCATTTTGATTTTTCTATCAACAATAAGCTACTGACTCCAGGTTAGTACATTCATATAACATTGCAGAATGGATATAAACAACGAGTTAACTCCTTTAAAAATGTAATGAAATGAAACCTTGACCATACCTCGATCATGATTACACTTATGGATAAATCATTGATACTTATTCCTTTATATCATATTATTATATTTTATCTTAAACCAGGTCCTCCACGCCCGCTGAAGTCACACATCATGTCGAGGTAATTGGCAGGGTCATTCGAAGCGGCAGTGACATTTTCCATTCAAATCAGCAACGCCCCTTATCACCGAGAACTGGAATGTCCTGCCATATGATGAAAGCATTAATGGCGCCAAGGTCATTTTGCAGGAGAGTGTAATAAATCATTAATGTCACATGATGGGATTGATATAATGATTTCCAGTATACTATACTAATGCACGCTGTGCACCTTATGCATGAAGTGTATATATTTATATATATGTACATGTATACCTACATGATAGTCTGTTATTTGAAATATATTTGTATTCATCTTCATCTTCTTTTTCCTTTTGTTGGGGGGGGGGGGGGGTGTGGTTAACGCTTCTTCATTTATTTGATGGCTGGTGTACACCTACGTGCGCAAGTATGGATACATCAATAGTAGTGTCCATTACCCGCAAAACAATACTTGAACAATAACCCCATACTGTTAACATGTGTTACCAATTATAAAGAAAAAATATGGCATATAGCATAATATCAACTGAAACATCTAAATGTTAACCCAAGGTTAAAGCAATTACAAGTATACAACGTTGTAAATTAAGATTTGATGATTGTACGGGTAGATCCGCTACTAATTTTAATGAGTCAGTGATAAATGACCATGGTATCTGATTTCAACTTGGCTATTGACTATAACTTCAAGGATATCCATCACACACACGTGCATACACACACACACGCACACACACACACACACACACACACACACACTAAAATACACATATGATGATAGATACATTTGTATATAGACCGGTCTATATTAAATATATGATTATGCGTAAGACCATCGTATTCAAAAACAAATCTTCATGGACGCGTGATTAAATTTAGATGAGTTTGGGGAACAAAAAGGGAATGCACGATGTTTATAAAATATACCGCACATACAATTGTATCTGCATACAAAAGTATGACTTTGATCATGCTTATCAATTTATCACCCACCAATCTCTAAGCCTATTCACATCCTCAAACACATGCAACTTACCCCCTTCCCCCCCCCCCCCCCCCACCTCTTTGTAATTCATCTTCGTCCCCAGGGACGCAGGGCCAATTCTTGACTCTCAAGGTTTCGGCTAGGACTGCACTGGGAAAGATATTATGAAATCTGCACCATGATATTGTCCTCAAAATAATTTGCAAGTAATTGAAAAAAGGCGTTGCGGGTATGATGTTTGTTGCTGTTGCTGTTGTTTGCAATTTCAATGTATTTCCACAATGAGTTATTCAGCTGGCCCAACAATTTATGCATCGTACTGATATATGTAAACATATATATATATATATATATATATGTGTGTGTGTGTGTGTGTATGTGTGTGTGATGTGTGTGTGTATGTGTGTGTGCCCTGTGCAGTTCATTGCACTTTGCACATGGCATATATGATGCGTCTATGGGTGAGATGAAAAAATTAATTAAAGTTAAATTTGCCGCAATGTCATCTTACATGCTAGAAGCATTTATCGTAACTGTTCCATAAATTATTTGGCAGCAAATATGCAGAACAAAATTAAGTGAATAGAAGAGAGAAACAAAAAACAGATTTATCTCAAGTGCAAAATACAAACGAAAAGAGGTATTTAAGAAGGACGTGCGTGATTATCCTAGGATATTTGTTGTGGTGTTTCTGTTCTTACTTTATGGATTGATTTGTTTGTTTTTTTTCATTCATGCAAATCGATGAGTAGTTAGCCTATGTTAACTTTGATAGGGCTTTAAGATTGTGTGTTTTTTTTAATTCGTGCATTGATATATACATGTTTGTGAAGTGGTTTCAAACATATGCTGTATCGAGTTCGGTTATTATAGTTATGTTTGATGGAATAACTCACATGCGTACAATACCAAATTGAATGCCATTATAGCACTATGTTGCAGTGGTGCGTGATCGTACAATCGTTAATAAATGCATTGTGTTCTCTTGTACACAACATGACAGTCGAACACTCGACATGTAAACACGAGTTGTACTTCTTGTACAAACTCACTGCCTCACACAGGAATCAATATTTTGTCCTCGGAGACGAAAGTCCTCACTCGTGATTAAAAAGATATGACCTTTCATAATCATCCGATTACTATCCCATCAATTGAAAGCATAATGGGGGCCTCCCCCCCCCCCTCCCCCACCACATAGACGGTCGAAAGCTATCAATAATCACACTACGGGTGACATAATCTAGCTGGCTATGCAGAAAACTCCAGCATATCATGTCACCCCTCGTTGACTGCAATACACATTAGCGACGGCGTGGCGCTCGTATCTGCGTATCGACCCAAATATCGCGGATGCTATTTGCGGAACAAGGTGGCGTAGTGCACTGGCTTTTTTGCGCGCGAGATAGATGAGATAACTAACGTGTCCACTGCATGCTAGTACACTAGTCGTCTGCATGCATCCTTCATCTTAACGCGCGCGCGCAGCTGTGCCAAGGCAATCAATGCATGGGTAGAGGTTGTTTTATGTGAATATTGTCGCGTGAAACTGTCTCTTAACTATCTCTTAATCCATTCACAGGAATAATTTTAAAGGGAAGTCTTGATCTTAGCTGAGATGTTGCCTTTGGTCAGTAGCCAGCTAAGGACACAAAATAATAAAGAACGACCTTTAAACCGTAGCCGTAATCTACCAAAGATATGACCCTGTGTTGCTATATTTTGAATGTCCAGTTGTTATTCTGGTAGGCGGATTTACGCAATATACGGTTGAATGGCGATGTACATCTACACCTTCTTTTTTTATATAATTCTGTTTTTATTATAACAAATTAACATCAATTACAAGATTTACAAATGATTATTAAGTGATTGCAAATCACATGAACACAAATTGGATAAACAAAACAGACAAAACAACCAAAAATGATAGAATAACCCTTCTTCATACCAACCTTAAATCCCCATTAGCTTGAAAGGCGGGTTCCACCTAGGAAGTAACATACATATCGTTGTGTTCACGTTATCATATCTAAAATCATAATCACACACGAGTCATGTTTTATTAGCTCTTCCGAATACATGTATATGGAATGTTTAGGCTAAATGAGAGTCTCCTAAGTATTGATTTACCCTTATTTGCACCAGTTCCGTAAAAGTGATGCTTTTATCAAGAGAATCACGTTCTAACCCATGAATCAAAATAGAGGTTTGTGATAAGTATTGGTATGACAAAGCGCAGATGTTTCCAGGAGCTCAGAATATCCATCTACGCACGGCGCACAATTCCTTAACTTTAAATCAGTGAAAGTAAAGCAACAGTAAAGACCTGTCATTTTGGTGTGAGGTTTATGCGTCCCATTTATAAGTCTACATTCGCAGAAGTTTCTGTCACAAACTTTCGGATAGTATGATACACACGAACCTCACCAATAGTTCTGACATGACAGGCTTGTATCTACGTGTGGACAGACGATTACGTAATCTCCACTGTCGTCATCTCCCGTACTATCGTCAGCAGGAAGCAGGTCTGCACGTTGTCTCCGGCATCAACTCGCCTCATTATGACACGTCACATACGTCACTTCTGAGAGAGCGAGTGTGTATGTGTGTGTGTGTGTGTGTGTGTGTGTGTGTGTGTGGAGGGGGGAGGGGGATTGGTGTCAGGGGGGCGAAGGATATAAACCCCATGGGCTTGACAAAACTGCATGACTGGCGTCTAAAGAGGTTTTAAAGGAAGGGGGAACATTGTTTATGGAAAAGGGTAGCGGCAGAGCTGCAAACGAGCACAGACTTGGAAGCGCATGTGACGGGAATGGTACGCTGCGTATGAGATCATGCTTATGTTCAATCAAAAAAAGAAAAGGCGGTGAAGGACGAAGATAATGTGAGTCTAGTATGCATCCTTCACCTTTACACACGTGCGTAGCTGTGGAGCGGTGATTGATGTATGGCGGAGATTGTTTGATCTGAAAATTGTAGTGTGAAATTGTCTCTTAACTACCTCTTACTTTCTTAACCACTCACAGGAATTCCATTTAAAGGGGATGTCAATACGTTAGCTGAGATTTCTTCTTGGGTCCTAAGTCCGCTAATGATATGGTATAAACATAGACCGTCCTTCACCCCAAAGTAGAAGTCTATATAGAGTGGAGCTGAACTACAACTTGTCTGATTTAAATGAAACCTAGACCATACACGTTAATGCATTTCACAAGCTAGATATTTTTTTAAATTTTAGTTGAGCTCCACCATAGAATATGACCCTGTCTAGCTTTACCGTATACAGTTGTGTTTAGTTGCGTTTAGTAAAATGATATACATATCGTTGAATGAAATCTCATTTTCACGAGTGGTTTCACATTTTAGGGCGTGTGAGTTGTTGGAGGGTGAATAAATGTAAACCAGATGTGTTCCAGATAAATAGCTGCCCTGTAGATTTTGTGTGAATGACATTCCAAAATCTGCATCAATGATGCCATAAGTGTTAAAGGTAGGGGGAACGAAGGGTATTTTTTTTAAATGAAAACTGTAGCAGTATAAGTGGACATGGACACATACTTGGAAATTGTAAATAACCGGATGGGTACGATTAGTACTGAATTATGTACTAATGATTAACTTATCATTATCTCATATACGATCAAAAATGTAATAAAAAATGAAAAGTAAGATGGAAGAAAGATCACGCTTGAAATGATGTCAACGCTATAGCAAGGCTTAAGATAATGCGTACGCATATAAAATGAGGTGTGTGTTTTTTCTACAGACGTGTATATTTTTAAAGGGAATATACTGTACTGGGAATAAAAAAGCCTTCAAAAAGGTAACCCTGAGCAATCTTCTTGCCAATGGTCTTAAATTCATGTATTGTCCATTTTAGAAACTTGCTGAAAGTTATTTACCCACAAATGATCCACGTTAAGAGTAATCAGTTATGTAATCACAAATCGTCAAAATGTTCGGGCCGAACATTTAAAAAAAAATCCAGGTATGTTTCAGACAGTTCATAACAGGTAATGTATCCCTTGTGAAGACGCTGCCATATTTATGCAGCGGTGCATAAATCACCATGACAGCCCACATAATGCAGTCATAGGTCTTGTTGGTGAAAGGAGAATCTTGACCATGAAGTAGGCACAGGATTCAAATGAGACATGCACAAACGCATTGATATGCAAATAGAAGTTGGATTTAACAATGGTTTTGTCTACATAACTAGAAATCGTCACAAGGCTGCCAAGAAATGTTTTATATAATATGTTTTATACATTAATATGATTTAGTCGGTATGATTATGATTGTGTGTGTGTGTGATTCTGAGTTATTCATAAGAACGTACGTAGGAAGAAAGAAGACTATTGGGAGAAAACACCGTCAAACAATAACACAAAATCAAGGTCTCACTTCATTGGTCTGCAGGTAGTAGATTATACTTAACCAGATATTAGAAAATGTGACAATCAGTATATGATTCCATCTACACACAACAAAGGAGTAAGAACCCCCCCCCCCCCCCCCAGCAAAATAGCATAAGTTTTTATTGAGGAGATTTAACTTCCCTATGAAAATCACATTAATCCACTCAGTCATGCATGAGCGAGCACACATTAACGGCAAAGTTGTCACTTTTCAAAAGTCACAAGGGTAATTTTTGGATTATGTCATATACATTTGTAATGAATTCCATTTCTTGTGCATAATTTATGTCCTTTCATTGTTTATCATCCACCTCTCGACACACTAATACCTGCACCGACCACTAGCCCATTGCTCTGGTTGAGTGAGCACCGTTTAAAAATTATTCATCCCTCTTGAATTAGAAACTTTTAAAAACCCTTTATTTTGTGAAAAAAACAAAACTCTGGATATTTTGACAAAGATGTAACATGACCTGTTGTATGAACATAGGAAGTCATTTTCGTGACATGGTCGAGTGAATACACTTAAAAAATCGCACAAGTAATGTCAAAATGTACTGTTAAAACAGCATAAACAATCACCCTTGTGACTTTTAAAAAGTCACATTTTTGCCTTTAGCGTTTGCTCACTCATGCATTACTGGACCGATCAATATAATTTTCACATGAAAGTTAGCCAATGAGTGTAGCAATATCCCTGCCAAATTATTTTGTCCATAACCTCCTGGTCAAAAAGTTTTGAGGTTGAGAAAAGGGGGGGACTTACTCTGTTGTTGTGTTTATATTAAGTTTACAGTTCATTTATTCTTACAGCAGATATTACATCTCATTGTCCTAATGCAACGTTGTCGTAGTTACACAGCTCCACACTCCTTTCATTTTGATGGAATCAATATTAATATTAGAATACAAAAGGTTCATATCTCTTTTCAAGAGTCAACAACTATGGAATCTGCTTTAGAAGCCGTATATTTTCTGCTTTATTGCGAGTGTTTATTTTCATCTTCATTATCGAGAGAAAAGAAACCATTTGATATCTATTGACCTCCTGTTATCTTGTCGCTTGATCGTGAGTTCTCGTGGTGTCTGAGGTTCATATGATAATGGGATATCTTGTGTAAGTATTGATATATTGGAGGTGGGGGAGGGGCGACAATATTGACCAAATGTCTTCATATAAACTCCTCCTTTCCCCCAACCCTACATTTTGTCATCGGGTTATATGATACTATAATGTATAAAGGTATGTATTTAATGTAAAATACATTTTAGAGATATATTTGTACATGCATTATGACGGTTATACTCTATAATGTTGATAATGTATATTATCTCAGCGTAAGATTATGGCTAGTGCGTATGATCGTTGCTTGAAAAATAATATTTCACAATGATGACGATGATGATGATGATGATGATAATGATGATGATGATGATATAAATCAGATGAATGCAATACAGTTGAAATCAAATCTGCTATGCGCTACTAGCAAGACTGGTGTGCTACGTAATTCATGCATTGTCTTATAATTCTTCATGTGCACAATGCATTAAGAAGACAAAGTCTAGTCGTCTACGGCAATACCAAGTACACGGAAGCAATATGTTTATATTCTAAATCAACTAATACTTACGTCTAATAATTTACGATATGAGAGACGGAATTAATGCATTTCATGCTTTTTTTTCCTCATTATTACTTCTACTTAAATCACACATTATACCTAAACACTTGTTTTCGTGCTTACTTTCGGTCAACACCATTTAAACCAGTAGAGTGAAAAATGCATATTTACATAGTACATCGATGAATCCAATGTGTGAGTTATTGGTGAACAGATTCGGTAATCGGTTGGATTGTTGGTGGACTTTTTGATATCAGTAAAAGAGTATAAAATGTATGATATTGTTTTATTCATTTCATGTTAAATTACACAATATAGCTTAAATTATCAATGATTGATTGAAAATATAACACTTTCTTGCTTGATATTATCAGTGATTGATTGATTGATTGATTGTTAACCGATGAACTGTCAGTTCCGTTGATTGATTGAATCACTATCTCACTGGCTATCTTGTCTGATTGATTGACTGACTAATTGAAAGCCAGATGGGTGGATGGATGGATGGATGGATTGATGGATGGATGGATTGATGGATGTATTCGTTGTTTTGTATGATCATATTTCCATCTATCAATTGAATTGTTACGTATAATTTATGTAAAGATGTCAAACAAAAGACGGTCCCTTATTTGAGGTCTGCACGATAATCATAAGGACTGATATTCATAACGTATAAGTGATATGTGTCTCCATGTTTTATGAATTGCAACCCGATTTCATACTAAGAACAGAAATACGAATTATGGTCATTATAAATAGTGAGCTTACCCCTTGTAATGTGCAATAAAATGTGTAATGCATAATATTTCTCACTCGCACATTCTTTCATTTTTGTTTGTTGTGAGTCATACAATCGCTACACGTATTATAGACAACTACACCGATAACATGACTATTGTAGATCACTATTTAATCTCTTAATAATGGTGTAATAATGTGTTATAGATTACGTCATTGTCAGCTCTGAAACCCCATTTAAAAAAAATACGTTCTCGGTACTATATGTCCATTTTGCGACTTCTTTCATGTATATCAACATATCATACAAACTTATTGCGAGTGTTTAAATGCAGGTCATGTTTACTTCTTCTTTCTTATCAACTCATTATACATTCATAAGGTGCAGAACCTTTTAAAGGCATGCCTTTTGTGACATTTGTGACATTTAAAGAAACATTGAAAGAAAAACTCGTTATGATCGTGAATCATGAAGGAGTACAGTTTTATTTTTATATGGCAGGACAATGAAATGAAGAAAACACAAGAATGTTGTCAATACAGCTGGTTTATCATAATCCTTCATCTGAACATCTGAACACATTATCAAAATCAGATTCTGCAATGGTTACAAAGTCACTGATACTCCTGAGTAATCCATGCACAGGTTATCATGTAATGCTGGAATTACTTTGGCCCAAATCTAGGCAAGTTCATTCTGTTTCGTCCATTTGGAATCAATTTCCTTCATTGTGACATTAATTTTCACATCAAATACTGAGACATGATGCCTAGAAAACAAGTGCATATAACAAATTATATATATATATGCATATTTATATACATATATATATATTATTGACATTAATTTACACATCGAATACTTAAAGATAACACCTAGAAAGCAATTGCATATAACGAATTATATATAAATATATGTATGTATATATATTTTTATCTATGAAATGAAATGTGCGAAGCAGACAGGTGTGAGGCAGAAGTAGGAAAAATACATTTAGATCTTTCAAATAAACTGATTACCATTCATGCCTCATATCAGAAATCATCAATACTGAATTTGTAGGCAATTGATATGACGAGTATTACGGCATACTTCGTTTGAATACCTGCATGTAAAAGTAGAGAAACTCCAGCTACAATATGTGTTACATAAAATTTAAAATCTCAAGGTTGTGTGTCCTTCTTCAACCACTATAATAATACATATGCCCAGTTTGTGAAATCGGAAACCTATATCTGACATACACGATATATACAAAATTATAATACGATGCGGTTGAGCGCTGAGGGTCAGTTTCTGTTTCACATGCAAATTACAATTGCAACCATTATTTATTCCATTTTCATATATCTAGGTAATATTGGTATATTCAATAGTTTCATTTACAGTATTCTAAATGAAATAACTAATTTCACTACACGCTACTAGAACAATAAGATCAGTCGACAATGTTTTCCAAATAAAGAATATCTTTAAAGCTGCATGGAAACAAAAATGTATACGTCCTCTCATGATATGTCATATTATGCACTCTTTGGTGCGTAGTGAATTACTGAATACAATATGGATTAGGTATACGAACACTTGATATAGTAATCGAGACAATCGAAACATGATATTGGTATGGGACGTTGGTCATATACATGTATGAGTGTACAATGCAACGGGTCGAACGATATACCGATGAGGCAGAGATGTGTGCAATAAATCATTTACTGAATTACTGTCCATGAATATTTAATATTTTGCGTCACTGCGTCCATAAATCTTGAAGAAGAACGACTAGGGATATGGGGGAAGGTAGGGGGTTATGTGCACAATAGGTACCGAACAATGTGTTTCGTATTAAAGAAAGCTGGGAGAATATAGTAATTAGTATCACGAATAGAATGATTAGTATGGTAAGGGACTTGTGTTGTTGCTGTGTGGTGATGTTTTCTTACCTCAAATTGAAAATCCAGAAGGCATGGGATTCAAATGTGTCCTTGCCGTACCTCCTGCTCGCGTACACCACACACAACGCATCCGACTACGAGCAAACAATCGTTCGGATATTATATCCCATTATTATTCCCATAGCCTCAAAGCCTCCATCTCGACTAACCAACTCGTCGATGATGTCCGTGACGATCACCACTCACGCAGAATAATGAGCTTCGGTCGAGTCATGATCATAATAATCCAAGAAATGGTCGCGGTGACTTGTTAAGCTCTGTGCTTCATGCCCATAAGGATGCCAGCGAGCCAATACTAGCTAGCTAGCTACTCCAACGAGACATCGGTGACACTCGGCTAATTTTGCTTTCATTATTTATTACTGTCCGCAGCCCCACACGTCTATACAGCAAGGAGCATCAAGTTGGACGCACGGGAATTGAGCGGGTGACAATAAACAACAAATTAGCAGTCTGCTCTTTAATTCCTACCCGCTCTCTCGATCGCACAATCAAACCGTATCATCAAAACACCAAGCGAAAGCTCTCGATTGGAAAAAGGGCCAGGAAACATAGCGTAGACGGGCGCATCAAGTCCAAATATGTCCTCTTTTTCTGTAGTTTCAAGCTGTTGCTGTTGCTATCGACGTTAACTATATAAGATAACCTTGCAATCCACATGCTGCAGAAGTTGGAAGCCAGCACACGCATTGAGATAATACGCCGCACGCACGCTATATGCAGCTCACATCAATGTGCATGCTTAGTAAGCAAGCAGAGGTAGCTTGTGCCTCTGTGTGCATGTCATGTATGCGGGTTCTATTAGAAGCAGGCTCCGGCCTGCTCTGTAGCGCAATACGTGCAAGAGCTTTATATGTATCTCCCTCTCTCTCTCTCTCTCTCTGTCTCTTTCTGTGTCTCTCTGCCTCTCTCTTTCTGTCTCCCTCTGTCTCTCTCTCTCTCTCTCTCTGTGTCTCTTTCTGTCTCTCTCTCTGTCTCTCTCTGTATCTCTGTCTCTCCCTCTCTCTCTCTCTACCTCCTTCTCTCCCTCTATCTTTCCTATATGTGTATTATATAAATAAACATCTCTCTCTACCTCTATCTCTCTCTCGCTCTCGTTCATCCTCCTCTCCATCTCTCTTCAATTCTGTTTCTACCCCCCCCCCCTCTCTCTCTTTCTCGGTATCTCTCTCTTTCTCTATATATTTTTTTCTTCTCCGGCGTTCAATTCAATTTGTTTGTCTTCACCTAGAAATCAACGCCATCGCAACCTATATTATTATATATATATATGTTTCTATCTTCTTTCCATTTTATGTCTTTCCCACACTCCTCATCTTTCCTCCTCGCTATGTTACTACTAATATCTTCCTTGGCCTCTCTCCCTCTCTTTCCCGTCCTCCCCCCCCCCCTCTCCCCCTTCCTCTTCCTCACTCCCCTGAACCGAACTTAAATGTGCATTCGCGTGCGATGATGTTTTGAGAGCGCCTCTGTTGAGAATTTGCTGGCTGTGTTTGTATGTATGTATGTATGTATGTATGTTATACTCTGTACGAATAGACAGAGAAAGGAGCCAGATGTATTCGATTTCTATAAGTGAGATATACACCTATTTAACATAAGTTGACGTATGCTCTTCTTGATAAAATAAACATAAACATTTCACGACCAAGCCAATGACATGTTCAGCAATTCAAGATACACAAAGAAAAAATTAGTTATCACAGGTAGACGTATACATTACTACAACATATATTATGTTGAACAGACGCTAAACATCAAGTTATTGTAACATAGAAAGACCGTTATCAAAAACATGACCAGATGCAAAGTTAAATAATGTGTATATCAGGTTTTCTATAAAAAGAAAGAAAAGACGGAAAAGCCATTGGAACCTTATTTTGCGGATGAGACGCTTGCTGATTTTAACATGTATTGTCAAGCCAACGAATTTCTATCAAATTTGTGCATTCATTTCTTCACATCATCTTTGATGTTTGAAGGGCATTAGTTGCCAAGCGATACGTTGAATGTAAATGTGACGTCATTCACACGGGCTATTTCATCGTGCCAGGTCCGTCCATTTCTCTCTTGATGACGGAGTAGCTTGGAAAAGGCTTATGTTTAACCATTCCCGTGTCCGTAAAATGCTGCTCTATGTAATCTGTGTGCATTTCTGGTTAAAAAACAGACACAAAGCACTTAGAGAGTTAATTGTTATGACGCTTACAGTGCTTGCTGGGGAGGGGGAAGGGGTAGGACCATGAACCGTGTGATAAACCGCTGAACCACGGCACTTCCACGGTATGGGATTTATGATTACATTTTGCAAACTACATTGATTTAGCTGTGTCATTCTTATTTCGGATTTCTATATCAGATATGTGTATGATAACCTACTTTGAGAACATAAACCTGTGGCAGACCAACGAACAAGGAAAAGGAAAATAATCGTTTTCTCTACCAATGTCATTTTTTTTTTATATTTTCCCATTGTTAAAAGGCTTAACATGTTATTTTGAAATACATGACTATAGCAACTAATAGTTGAATATAAGGAATGAATAGATTCTGCATATACATTGTATAGAGGAACATTGCGACTGGTCAGAGCTGACTATTATTAATAAATATATTAATACATTATTTATCATATATTATAGATATGTGACTTGTCAGAGCTTAATACTATAAGTAGATCAATACAAATAGCAACTGAAATTATGACATTGTTACTGGTCAGAGATAATAGGTCACCAACTGTAATAATTCTATAATGTGAGAGTCATGTGTAGCGGTTAATTAGAACGACATGCACCTATAAACTTTAAAACGCAAGAAAATATAGATCTCGAAATGTCAGTGACAATGGTTTGAGAGAAAATTAAGGACAGGGTTTGGGTTGAGAAATGGAAAACAATGAACCGAAATGTCAGTTCGTTAATGAGTTTAGCAGGATAAAAGACCTCGCTATTTCATGTCGAGCAAGCCATTGACGTCAGGTCAATCATATCTGGAATATTTTTGTGTAATTTTATCAAAAGCTTTTCTCCTTCCCCTCGTTCTCCCCTTCCTCGCCCGTCCTCCTCCTCCTCCTCGTCCTCTTTCTCCTCCTCCTTCTCCTTCTCTTCCTCCTCCTCCACCTTGCTCTTTCTCTCTTTTCTTCTTCTTCTCCTTTCCTTCCTTTTCTATTGTTTCATTGTTTATCTTCGTAATGTGTCCCTTTTCTCGTTTAGTGCGATTTCTTCTTCTTCTTCTCCTTTTTTCACTTCTTGTTCATTTTTCCTTTTTTCAATCTTCTGTCTTTCCTTTTATATTTTTCTAGTTTTCCACTCTTCCTTCTATTCGTCTTGTGTTTCTTATTTTTATGTTTCTTCTTTTCCTTCTTCCTCTACCACTCACACAATATGGAACTTTATTGAAAATGGTGAATGAGTAACGAATGACGACCAGGAAAAAATGTATCATACGAAACATCATTATACATAAGAAGATTCCTTTTGTTACGGACATTATCCGCGAGTATGTTCGAGTGAATGTGTATTGTGATTACCTTTACAGTATAGACAAATGGGTGCTACCCTTCCGCATCCTCAAGAAGGATTTTAGGGGTAGTTTGTCGGTAGGAAAGGAGGAAACTCGTTGTCAGCACCAGGGAATTCTGTCGGCACAACTGGATTTCCTTTTTGCTGACAAACGAAGTGAAATGAACAAGAAAATTCAGTAGTTCCAAAGATATTTCAGGTGTAAGGACAAACATGCCGAAATGTCACTTCTGCCAAGAATACGCCAGTTTGTACTTTGTACTTTTTCAGAGGCGCTTACAAATGTAATATTCATGTGGGCACAAAAACAGTCCGGATGAAACTATATTTAAAGTGCAATTTGTATGCTTGCATAGATGAACGTTTTTCTCACGACTTCATATGTGCCTCACTTGAAATGAACAATCCCCTAGAAACACCCCTAGAAGTGTTTTTATTTTCCAGAAAAAAAAAATGAATCAGTACCCAAAGAGCACTAGAAGCAAAGAACAGAATGGATAAAATGTTATTCTACATTTATATTATACATGTACTTGCATCAAGCATTGTGTGTGTGTGTGTGTGTGTGTGTGTGTGGGTGTGTGTGTGTACGTGTGTGTGTATATGTGTGTGTGTATGTATGTATGTATGTATGGTTTCAATCTTTACTTTCTTTGGAAATGATTTGTGTATCATGATTTGTGTATTTATCTATGTTGTGTTAAAGGATACATAAGTGATTGCTTATGATTTTAACACTGTATAGAATGGATTCAAAATATGTGTGTGTGTGTTTGTGCGTGTGTGTGTATGTGTGGGTGGGTGTGCGAATGCGTGTTTGTATACGTGTGTGTATGTGGGTATACGTGTGTATGTATGTATACGTGTGTGTGTATGTATGTATGTATGTATGCATGGTTTCAATCTTTACTTAGCTTGGAAATGATTTGTGTGTCATGATATGTGTATTTGTCTATGTTGTGTTGAAGGATACATAAGTGGTTGTTTATGATTTTAACTCTGTATTGAATGGAATATTTGTGTGTGTTTGTGCGTGTGTGTGTGTGTGTGTGTGTGGGTGGGTGTGCGAATGCGTGTATGTATACGTGTGTGTATGTGTGTATACGTGTGTATGTGTGTATACGTGTGTTTATGTGTGTTTATGTGTATACGTGTGTGTATGTGTATGTCTGTGTATATATACGTGTGTACATGTACGTGTATCTGTGTCTCTTGTGCCCCTTTTCGCATCGGTGGAAGGTGCCCCTTATCTTTGGTGTCCCCCTGTTCCACCGCCCATAATTTGATCTAAATTGATAATAATATGTATGTGGGTGTGTATGTATGTGAATGTGTGTGTATGTGTGTGTGTGTGTTCCTCAGAGTCTCCCATGAATATATGAATGTTAATGCTGAACTTTTGAATGTGAGCAGGGAAAACTGGATGATGTGAGGTGGTCATGGACGTGAGTGATGTGTGTGGTTAAAAGGAAATGAACTCCCTGAAAGTGTCATCACCTCATTTTGTGTGTTTTTTATGTAAAAAAATAAAGCTTTGGGGCTTTTTTAATCTGAGTGGTGAATAAAAATGATTATAAACTTGTTTAGTCTGCTTTAAATTGATACTAAGATAGACCGTTATCATGTTTTTTTATGTCAAGGTAACATCCTTTTATGAAATATTAAATGAAAACAAATTAAAAGGAAAAAGTGAGTTTGATTATGATCATGTATCATGTATTATGCGTCATTACATTTGTTTGCCCCCACCCCTCCCCCGCCCTCTCCCCCACATGGGAAAGCTGGCTCTGCTAATGTATGATAACATAATCTGTAAATGGAGCAGTAATGTTATCAAGATTTACAGCCGGAAATCTCTGTGATTTCTCAACAAAAAAACAAGGGAATATGGGAGAGGTTGCGGAGTCGGGATGTATTTATGAAGCAAAGCTAGCTGGACCTGTACCAGAGCTGAGAAAAAATGTGATGCTACTAAATGGGTCTCACACGCCCCGCGGTCAAACACGTTACCGCCGCACCGGCCAAGATTTATACAAAGCCCCGGTCACGCTCGCTACCAAATTACCCGGTCAGCTTGATTTTGTGCTTAAAGGACACCGTAACAAGCACCTTTTACGAAGTTGGTTTTGACGGTGCTGTATAACGGCAGCACATTGGTGGAATATGTAAAGAAAGACACCGGATATCATCAACAATAATGAGCTTTAACAAAAGATATTGATAATACTGTCCTCGGATTGGATCTCATAAAGCCGGCTGCAGCTCTCTACAACGTGAGGAAAGGTATTGTCAATGACATTGCATTCATCCAATGGAAAATAACGCAATTGTTTGAAATATAACAGCTAGCCTATGTATTTTTAGTAATAACTGATTATTAACGCGTTGTTGTGTATTAATGATCCAATGCGTGTGTTTTGTCATAATGTTCTTCTAATGTGATTTAGCATGACGTCATTGGGATTTCGGTTTTCATTCAATCATGCCACCCTTTAATAGTGCCTGCACTTTCCATTGCAGCTTCAGATGTTTTATTTGAATGTTTAGATAAGAACCAATCAAATCTCCTGATAAGATGTATGTTATTCTTCGAAAAGAAAACTCCACAAGACAGAAAAGTCTCCCCGTTCAAGCTAGCACCCGTTCTGTTCGACAAGAAGAGGAAGCATTATTTGCCTGCTTCCTATGATGATCTTTTTTTGAAGCATTTGCTTATGAAAATTATGCAAAGACTTTGTGGTATTAATTGAATTATCAATTCGAAAATGATTAGTCTAGCTAGTCATGAAGGTTGCCGTGATTCAGATTTACTCGAAGCCCAAACCAAACCACGTCGTTCATACATACAATATTAGCATTTAACTACCTGGCTTTTAAGCTTTTAGACATTTCAAATCTAAACTGAAAAAAATACAGTCAAGTACTCATAACACACATTATCATTGTCAAGATAGTCAATCCGGCAAATAAGAAGAACAGAATGCATAGTCTAAATTGTGTAATTTGGTGTACATACTCAATACAACTTTTTTTTTTATATATTGTGATTTCAAAATGCATTTTCGTGTGTGTATCATATGTTACCTTGTATGTAAATATTTAATTTCATGTCGATGGATATAAAGTTCAATTCAATATCTTTGTTAGAGAGTCTGGTCTAGAAATGCCCAACAGCCATGAAGCATGGCTGTTACATAACGAGCCTTAAGGTCAAGATGAAGAAGCATACAATTAAATACATTGTCATTTTCGGCAACCCCCCTCCCCCCCCCCCTCCCACACACACACACACACATACACCTAAGCTCCCATGATAGGTTATATTCAGTCTGCAGTCACATAGTCTATTGTGACACCGTCTCATGTCTGAAAGAGCAGCTACAATGAGACGTGATGTTCGCTGGTAGGTACGTACAAACAGTTCACCACAGCTAGTCTTTGCATTCCAGACACACCCACTGGCTAAACCGGCAAGGGTTTGTGCATGGGAACTACGATTTTATGACATTACATTTGTGCAAAAATAGGAAAAGTAATGGATAATCGTTGTGATAAAAAATTATGGCTGATGACGTAAAATCATAATTTTAATGACATTGTAAACGGTTGACGGGCTTACCGGCAGTGACGGGAATAACAACACTGGCAAACAAATGATGAAAAAGATATAAAGTTTAAGTGAAAATGAAATAGAGTTACCTGTGTGTTTATGTGTGTAAACATTAGTATGTAGGATGTGTGTGTGTGTATATATATATATATATATATATATATATATATATATATGTGCGTGCGTGTGTGTATGTGAATATCTGTGTTTGTATTTATGTATGTGTGTGTATGTATGTATGGTTTCCATCTTTGCTTTCCTTGGAAATGATTTGTGTATCATGATTTATGTACATGTATTTATCTATGTTTAGTTTAAGGATACATAATTGTACAATCAAGTGATTGTTTATGATTTATGTAATTCTGTATTGAATGGAATCACAATAACAATTTCTGAAAAACAAACAAATAAAAGAATTGCATGTGTAAAGAGACACAAAGCCAGAGAGCTAGAAACATACGGACAGAGTGGGGGGGGGGGGGCAGGGAGATGAGGGAAATTTAATGGTATTTTGGATGTGTTGATGTGTGTTTATGAGAGAGAGAGAGAGAGAGAGAGAAAGAGAGAGAGAGAGAGAGAGAGAGAGAGAGAGAGAGAGAGAGAGAGAGAGCGGAAACATATTAAGTGCATGTTTGTTTGTCGTTTCCGAGAAGAGGAAGGAGAAGAACATCAACAAGAGAACGACAACTGCAGCAAAAACAAGAGCAACAAGGGAAAAGGGTCGGTTTGCTGGGGTGGGATGGGGTTGGAGGGGGGGGGGGGGTGATTACCATGACATCACATGATAGATGCGGGGGAGGTTGTGATGCACAAAGTCAACAGTCAACAAAGCACGGCTCCTCGGCCGTGAATGGTAAAAGAGGAGGGGGCTCAGTTTGGGAAGAGGGTGGTTCCTAATAGAATAGAGAGAGAGAGAGAGAGAGAGAGAGAGAGAGAGAGAGAGAGAGAGAAGAGAGAGAGAAGAGAGAGAGAGAGAGAAAAGGAGAGAGAGGGAGATAGATATATCTAGAGAGAGGGGGTCATATATCGTCAGATGGAGAAATGCACGTACGACTATCGAGGTAATTTTTAGGAGAGCGCATGTAAGCAAGATAACAAGGTTTACATACCTGCACTTTGTTTTTCTTGTAATGATAGAGATATTCATTGATTCATAATAGACATTTACACATATAATACATGTACTACGGATGAATGTAAACATAAGGGAAAGTTATACAAGATATGATAAGAGAAGGAGGAGAAGGGGGTAGGAGAGGAGAAACTATGGGGGAAAGAGAGGAAAAAGAAGAGGAGAACGGTGTGAAAAGGATAAGTGAAAGGAGAAAGAAAAGGAGAATTGATAGGAAAAAGGAGAAGAGGTGGAGAGAAGAAAGGAGGAGGGAAAAAGGTGACAAAAAGAGTGGAGAAAACAGGGAAGAAGAAGGAGAGGAGATCGAAAGCAGAAAGAAGGAGTAAGAGAGGAGAAAGAAAAGGAGAAGGGGTGGAAAGGAGAAAGCAAGAGAGAAGGAGAGGAGAGGAGAAAAAATAAGTAGGAGAGGAGAAAGAAAAGAAGAAGGAGTGGAGAGGAGAAAGAAAATGAGAAATAGTGGAGAGGAGAAAGGAGCAAAGAAGGAGAGGAAACAGAAAAAAAGGAGAAGGAGAGGAGAGGGAAAAGCAAGAGAGAAGGAAAGGAGAGAGAAAAGGAGAAAGCAGAAGAACAAGTAGAGGAGGCACAGCTCCGATGAGGCCGAAGACATCTACGCCGTCTCCAGAGTGGCTTGGGGATGCGGCGGACAGGCATATGATTTGCATAGATGGCACGGGGAGATCCAGTATAGATAATCCGCAGTTTCGATCCTCACGAAGCAACACGCTAGTCTTCCATCACAGGCTCTATCTTTACTAGGTCAGAAGCATCAAAATATGATTTTTACTATTTTTTCTGCAATTTGCTTGATAACTCGAAACTATCATTAAACAAAATCACCGCATTACTAAATTACAATTCCGCTTGTTTATCATCGCAATACATACGTAGAACATATTGGTCAAATACATGTATATTTACTTTTTCTTTGCAGGTAGGCCTGTATTCTACTTGACAAATCATTCTTCAATACCCGATGCCTTCGATGCATGTGCATTTAAAAGGAACAGTGCGACGACAGCTGTTGTATTTATCCGGTTACACTGTAGTAAGATGCGGCTTAATACACATCCATACTGTACGTCATTCGATGTAACAGAAAGACCATGGTAACATGCACATAATAATTCACGTACTGTTCTGACGTTGTTATAAACATAATGTGGTGAAAATGTGAATGGGGGTGGGGAATTTTACTGGTTTCCCCCCAAGTAATATGAAATAGTTCGATAATATCCTAGCTCTCCCCACGCGTGGCGTTGCATTAACAGTTGGTTGAGCTTTCATGTCGACCAGCTGTGATTGAAACGACGCGCCATGGCCGTGATAGTCGTGATCGTGCAATCCAGCGCATCACCGTGCACGTAGCAACATGACGTTTACGTCTCTCCCACTCCATCCACCTGGTCCCCACCCCACCTAGTATATTCCTATAAAGGGATGGGGAGCCCCCCCCCCCCCCCGGCCCCCGTGCAATGCAATTCATGAACATGCATGTAGTAACATGACATTCATGACTCCCCCACCCCACCCCACCCTAGTCCCCGCCCCACTTAGTCTATTCAAATAAAGGGATGGGGAGACCCCCCCCCCCCTCCCCACCCCTGCAATCCGATGCTATGCATGAACATGCACGTAGTAACATGCCATCCACAACTCCTCCCTCCCCACCACCACCCCCACCCCTCCCTACCACCACCACCACCCATCTTCGATCTTAAATTTTGTTTTAAGCTTAATCATCAATGCACAAGTACAACACACAAATGTCATAAATACGATAAAGAAGCAATTAGTCTTGAACACAAAGGGTTAAAGGTAGCATATCCTGTTTGCAGATATCGTTAAAGGGATAGTTCACCCTGAAGTAAACTTGGTTTCAATGAAAGCAGAAACATGAAAGAAACATAAAAGTGAAGGTTCGGCGAAAATCCGTCAAAGGATGAGAAAGTTATGTTGTTTGGTCTGTTTGAGTTCATAAATTGCTCTGTTTCTGTTTTTAATGAAGGAATATATTTTTTTTCATAGAGGTATGAGTGTAAAAGTTTGTTTCTAATGATGTATCAAATGCACAGGTAAAATGATTCATATCCTTTTGAAAATATCGCCAATTTGAATAAAATAGTACCCAGCATATGGGAGAGCATCTCTCACGTGACGTCACAAAATCAAAGCTTCAAAGAATTGTAACCCTGACGGATTGTCATCAAACCTTCACTAATAGGCTTCTTTCATGTTTCTGCTTTTATCAACAGAAAATTAATTCCAGGGTGGAATATCCCTTTAAATGATGTGAAACGTTGCGTGGACCACGTGAACACCATATATTTTGAACAAGAAGAAAGCTTAAGGCTGACGAACTACTCCAAAAATGCGAGAAAAACATATTTGTTCTATTCTTTCGAGCAGGCTCAGCTTCTTCTTCTTCAATGTAAATACAATTTGGAAGTCAACAATAATACATTCCATTTACACGCATGTTCACATTATTATGATCACAATAATAATGATAAATAATACAACGGTAAATGCACCACCCAGTTTCTAATGTTCAAATGGAAATGTCACTTGATGTGTTTACGAGTACACTCGTATACTTTGAGACGACCCGACCATAAGTTAACTTGAATTATATAACTTAAATCCAGGTAGCTCCATTATTATGTTTAAATCTGGTACTATATCGCCTCATTCGTCAGTTTCACCTTGAATCCCATGAAATTATAAAGTATATATTTGTTCATTCGAGATGATCAGATTGCTCTTACCCTGACTGTCAATAATGTGATAATGAAAGGAGGGTGAAAAATATAATTACTTTTCTCCTACTTGTCAAACGGCAAATACATTGTACTGATACCGGTAAATCATGTGAGCAAGTTTGCGCTCGGTGTACGGTACGTGTCGGATCACATGCATGCATCGAGTAACGATGTTGCAATTTTTAAAATAAGCGATTGGGTAAGTTCGGTACATTAAGCTCCTTTCTTTTCAATCATATCAACTATTTTGTTAATCGTCGATGAGTGATATAAAACAACTAAGCTACGGGCTGTTGTGACTTGGTAAATCTAGTACCTCAATTCGGTAATAGATCTACCAGGTCACAGCAGCTCAGCTAAATTGTAAAATATAATTCCGATGAAAACCACTAATGGCTATATTTCAGTTCCTAAATTTTGAGCGAGATATATACAGTGGTATCTAAACACACTTAGATTATAGGCCTGTACACAAAAGCGATGTACATGTACGTTTATAACAGAGTGGTTCATAGACCTGTCTTTCGCTGTTTGCAAACAAATCGATGATGATTAAATCCTCCCCGGAAATATATTCCCTTTCCGTGTTATCCAATATTGACTCTTTATTGATTAGAAAATATGTACATTACCTAATCAAGGCTATAATTGTTATCAAGTCCGTTTTATCGTATAGGCCTAGTGCAATACAACATGCACGTTATTTGTTATGATTGGGAGCAAAATAATCGTTGTTTTCATAGTCATGATGATCACCATGTATTTGCAATGATTCTAATTATGCAATATCTGGTCAATAATTGCTTTTATCTTATTCATATAATGGCTCAAACAAATAGCATTGACGTAAAGCGCAGTTAAGAAGGTAAGTAAGAGCTCCGAGTTAATACAGGCTAGGAAGTCCAATTCCCTATCATGCCTATCCGAAAGAATACAAACACATGGTGTTACCGAAAATTTTCTATTTTCTCAATAGTATTTATTAGTACTATCTCACCATAGAAATATTCAAAGAACATTTAAAAAGCATTCCTGTTAATTGATACCAATCGCAAGTTAAGTTGCGTTCATTCACAATTCTTTATAAAACAGGGCCGTGACATTGACAAATGCTGTTAAGGTCCCCCGTGTAGTATTTGGATTAGTGATCGTAATCACGGTGTATATACAAACGAGCTATTTTGTATGAGGTGGGTGCCTCCCTACAAAGTAATAATTATGTTGACATATTGACGGGACCACTATCCGGTCAACCTTGCCCTCTTTAATTAAACTCCTAATTGAATCATCACCCCGTCTAGTTACGCCTGAACCCAAGACTAGCAAGCAGAGTGCAATTCAATTAACATTACGATCATAACTCGCCCACTGAATTTGTTTTCGCGATACAGTACAGCACATCGACTCTCTCTCTTTCTCTCTCTCTCTCTCTCTCTCTCTCTCTCTCTCTCTCTTGCATTATATTCACCCCATCTCTTTGTCATTCTCCCCCCTCCCCTCTCTCTCTGCCTATCTCTCTCTTGCATTATATTCACCCCATCTCTTTCTCATTCTCCCCCCTCCCCTCTCTCTCTGCCTATCTCTCTCTTGCATTATATTCACCCCATCTCTTTCTCATTCTCCCCCCTCCCCTCTCTCTCTCTCTGTCTATCTCTCTCCCCCACCCCTCCCCCACCCCTCCCCCACAACCCCCGTCATCATCGATGGCAATGTACACGGGCCGAGAGGGTGATAAAACACAGATGGGTCTTGAATACACATCAATAACTCGGTCAAATGGACGCTCATTAAGAGCGGCACATGGCTCTCTTTACAAACACACCGACGGGATGGCGTAGCCTGCCCGGGGCGCTATCTTCACTCGCGCCCCCGCCTTCAAAAAGCTTGCTTACGAAGGCGTCATGAAAAACATCCACCGTATTAACGACCAACGGAGAGGCATCATCGGCAATTAGCACACATTTGCAATCAACCATTCATATCGTTAATTGGGAATGAAGAGAGAAGCGGGTCACACTGTTTTCAGCATGTTTACCCACAAAACTAGACATGCATAATTCCCAACGCCACCCCCACTCCTCGCCCCACCCCGTCGAATTTAATAAATCTAACCATTGATTTGACAATGTAAACTATTACATTAGGCGTAGGAGAAGTAGTGGTAATATTTTCCCCTGAAGTAGTAGTAGTAGTAATAGTAGTAGTAGTAGTAGTAGTAGTAGTAGTAGTAGTAGTAGTAGTAGTAGTAGTAGTAGTAGTAGTAGCAGTAGTAGTAGTAAAAGTTGTGATACTAATAGTACTACTACTAGTACTACTACTCTACTACTAGGCCTACCACTACTGTAGTAGTAGAAGTAGTAGTAGTAGTAATAGTAGTAGTAGTAGTAGTAGTAGTAGTAGTAGTAGTAGTAGTAGTAGTAGTAGTAGTAGTAGTAGTAGTAGTAGTAGTAGCAGTAGTGCAGGTAGTATTACATGTAGTAGACTCTCAAAAGTAACAAGAGGGGAGAAGAAAGGCGGTGACAACTTCAGTGAAAACACTACATGCAATCAAAAGGGTGTACATGATGGCGCTCTTTGATTTTCCCTGACAGACAACATTATCTGTCTAGAAACAAATCATCTTGAAGCTATTATCATATAAATGGAGTGATACACAAGAGGACAGAAAGAGTGAGAGAGAGAGAGAAAGAAAAGGAATGAGAGCTAGATAGTGTGAGAAAGAGAGAGAAAGAGAAAAGGGGAGAGAGGGGGAGAGAGAGAAAGATGGGTGAAGAGAGAGACATGGACAGCGAGTGAGAAAGGAAGAGGGGAAGAAGGGAGCAAAGTGGGAAAAAAGGAGACAGAGAACTAGAGAAAAAGAAGAGTTTGTTAATGCTTATGATATTCCGTCGATGATAATTGTATTTTCAACAAATGCTCATGAAGCACGCATAAACTAAAATATGATAATAAAGCATTTTTTTTTATTAGATTCACATTGAAAACATTAATTGAAAGCTTCTATGCGTATTGCATACATTGTTTGTTACTTGTGATGCTACTGAAGACCATGCATATTAGAATTGCACAACGAGTATATAACCACAATATCTACAGCAAAATCAATTCATGATATACAATAATTTCATATACTATCAAGTTCATTTCATTCTAACATACAATAGAATACATTTATGTGATGATGTCAAAATTACACATCAGAGGTCAACTGATTAGAAGTTTGATCGTATGAAATCTGTTTGAATAGTCATGTTAGTCAACGGCAATTTTACCCCAAAAATACACGTCATCATAAAATACACCTCTTTCATAAAAGGCAATGTACGATCACTTAGCTAGAATCTAAGTACATGTATCACGTTTTTCATTTTGTGTGAGACGGCTCCTATTGATTACACTCCAATATATATTACGGCATTGATGGTTTGGTATGTTATAAAGATGATACATAGTGCGACAGCATTGCACAGTCATTTCTACAAACGCTATTGCAGAGTATATGGACGGATAGCATGAGAAAGACGTTGCGAGTTGAAAAATACATCGTAACTTTTCGAGCCTATTTGTATACCTTGTGATAATGATTACATATCTAACCGTATTGTAAAAGTAAACATACAATAATATATCAAGATATTTCAAAATGTGTCGTTATCAGACTTCAAGTATTTATCAAGTAGTGCTCTCTTTGCTATTTGAAATTCCTATATCTATTCAAAGAAAAACATGATTTTTAATGTCACTCCATTGCTATATCTCATTTATTTTTTTATTCCTACCTGCCTTTAAAGAAGGAGCCACAAATTGAGACCTTTCTTTGAAAAGCAATTCTGGTCGCGATATGAACAAAGATCGTGTTTGTGATTTCAAAAGTAAATGTTAATATGTGTGTTATCTCTACAAACTGCATGAATATAAAAACTGAGTTTGAACTGAGATTTAAGACAACCAAAGTTTTACATGGTATAAAAAGAAATATGAGATGAATGATATACGTGTCCTAATGTTTGATCACACACAAAATTAGCGTTACGGTTCTCATTTCAATAATGTTGTCCCTTGTCTGATGTATTATAAAACAACAGACGAAAAATACGAATAAATGTGTAATTATATAATTATTGAGTTGATTATTGAGCTCTTGATTAATACAGCTTAAACCTTTGCGTGCCCTTTCACACAGGTAATACACACATCCTATTTAGCGGCAATCTATCTGGCACACAAAGAGTTAAAAAGAAGAATCAAAGATAACTCACCTTTGATGATTTCATACACATCGCTCAACATAGAATATCACCAAGCACAGACCTACTAATAGTCTTTGTGCTAAGTATGGAAGGCGGGTAGTACAAAATTCATATTTTCATGAAAATCAAGCTGCTTAATTTAATCACCTGGACGTGTGCATCTGTCAAAACAGCAGACATGCATGTCGGGTAAAACGGATTGGTAAATGTGTAATTATAAACAAACTGATGATTTAAATCTAGAAAAATATTGTTGATTGATACGCCACTATCGGTTCCATTAAACTCTTCGTGTGCCACATATGTATTTTGTCATCATTAATGTACAGAAATCCAAACAAGAATGTCTTTCTCTAACACACAAAGGGTTAACGATTCTATAAAAACAAATCTATGTGTTTAATCAAAGTGGTCCGGTCCATGACGACATCCAGCCGAATTTGGGGATGGGTTTAGCGGTGAGAGGGCGGTTCGGAGGCCGACCGGCCAGGCGGGCTGTCTCAACTTCCTGCGGCTCCTTAGGCTGCGTTTTCAGCTTACGCATCATCGAATGGATTGCGTCTCGATCTGAAAAAGGGACAACAAATTAAATATAAAATAAGTTAACAGAAACTTGAAAATCGACGTAGCCACAAGCAAGAAAATAGATGTGACAAATTGAAATTAATTCTGGACCACGCATCATAATCAAAAGATGAAGGTTTATGTCCACCTCGACTTTTGTATGATGATGCCGTCTAATTTTGAGATGAGAGATACTGTATGTTAACACTTTGTCTTCTAGACCAAATGCCACTTGTTTATTATCTGGCAGAATGCATCGACGGCGTATAAAAAATTAAACAGTTTAGCAGCTCATATACTATATTTACTGCTCTTTTAACAACTAGTCAACACAGAGCAAACATATATTTTTCTTTTGAATTTGAAATAGTTTCAGTGGCGAAATTATATGAGCTTAAACATTATTGTGGCTAATGTATTTCAAGTTATTATGATTTGTACACTACTTTCATGTTTCTGTTTTGCTTTAATGTCTCGAAAAGTAGATTCATAGTACAACTGGAAGGACAGACACTGCATTCTCATTTGTGAATGATAAGAAACATGAACCTTTTTGCCAGACTACGCACTGCCCAATGGGAATGGCGACTGCAAAAACTCCTCATTGGTGCTTGAATAATCATCAAAAAGATATAAAAGCGAATAAACTTCAGTAAATCCAGTGTATATACCTTTCTCATCAGCGAGCCGTAGATATTCGTCCAGTTTTCCCTTAGCTAGGGCTTTACTGAGTTGCTCTGTACCGGGTTTGAAAGGCTTGTTGTAGAAATGGTCGTAGCTCGTTGCCTTACGCAGGTGCATCTCGTGACGATTCGTATTCGGGACTAGAGATTAACAGGAAACAAGAGAAGAAAACATTCAGATTACAAACATATTATCAATCGCAAAAATTTAACTGATAGACTGATGTGTTGACATCGACAAGCGCAGGTTATTGATTTCGTATTTTGTCAATCGTTCTGATACCTGACATTATCTCGAAAGATAATTTGGTCTTAATACTGTTTTTCATGTAATATATTAAATCAATCTTAAAACCCAATTGTCTTTTGAGAGAATGTAATAGTGTGTTTATTTTTGTATAATCATAATTATATATAATATATCTGTCCTATTATCTGTCGTATTATTGCTGAGACTCATTCTGTTAGGACATGAGAGGAGGGCACAAAACGGTCTCAAGCCCTCAGCCTAATTGTTAATAATTATGCATGTACATTTCAAAAGTATTCATTGAGTACCTACTGTCCAAATTGCTTACATTGTTGTCCTCTATCCCATATGAGAGAAAATCACACCAACAATAACCCTTGCTCTAATCCTCAGCTCAATCCAATCCTGGAGAATTAAATGACTGATTATAATGTATTTCTACGCAGTATGATTTGAGGAAGGAGTCTTAAAAAAATCGATGTTTTAAAACTCCAGCAATCCCCCCAAATCAAAAATGTAATTGCACGATGAAAACAAAGGGGGTAAAAGAAACCAAAAACACTTACTGATGCCTGTTGAGGCGGTGTGGATGTTTCGGTTGCAACCAAACCGAGTGGTATTGTTGGATAGCGCCCTCTGTTGTTTGGGAGCTTGGTAGATGGCCCGTGAGGTCGATTCATGGCTGTACGGAACCTTTTCCCGCCAGTCCACGTAACCCTCCAAAGCCGTTCGCATCTGGTAACCTAGAAACGAACATTCGAAAAATAAGAACCATAACACGTATTGCTGAAATGCTAAACTTGGTATTTCATATTTGCCTGTACAATTCACATTTGTATCTAATAATAACTCAAATACTTTGTCATGAACGAACATTTTTTATTTTATTTTTCCAAGTTTATTCAGATTTATTTTTTTCTTTTTCCATTTTCTTCTCTCTCTCTCTCTCTCTCTCTCTCTCTCTCTCTCTCTCTCTCTCTCTCTCTCTCTCTCTCTCTCTCTCTCTCTCTCTCTCTTTGGGGGTGTGAATATTCTGGGAAAATTTTCATTCTGGCCCCTGTTAAATAATAATACAAGGTATAGTATATATCAGTGAAGATAATTACTGAAGATGTGTCATACACAGTTGTAATAATCATCATCATCATTCCCACCACCACCATCATCACCATGGTAACTCACCCTGAGGGATGCCGAGGTAGTCTGTTTGGTAGGTGGACAGAGACTTGTCTCTCATGATCTCCTCCAGCATCTGATCGGTGAGGGGGTAGGGGTATAGCTGTTGATGATCCTTCTGCGCATCCTTCGGTAACTTCCAGACCATGAAAGACTGCAGGAGAAAAAAAAAAGTTTATAAAAAAATTCATCGTCAAGATTCAAGATTCAAGATTCAACTTTAGTGTCTATATAAAAATACAAAAAATTGGCCTCCACTGGCAAGAAGATACAGAAGAATGACATAAAATTACAAAAGACACACAAAGAAAACACAACAGTGCATTGGAACAACAAAAGTTTACATAATACAGAAAGAACAGGAGGGAGAGGAGGGAGAGAACCTCCCGAGGTGCAAAGCATTGCACAGTACAGGCAATAATGTTGAGAAGGCCATATATGTAAACAGACAAATATCATACATACATATATGTTTTATACTCATAGCTTGTTTTTTTTTCTTTTTGATTTTCCGTCCTGTATTAAAACACAATTATTGATAAAGATGTAAACAGACATCACCATGCAAACCGTAACATACACATGTAAATGGTACTACATCTACATGTATATTTTGCTTCTTCCTTTTTGCTTTTGCCGTCTTCATGCCATTGTCCTTTGAATAAATAAAAGTTCCGAGTTATCACTCTTCTTGATTATTACTTGCACTTGTAAGATCATTTTAGTAGTTTCATTTTTTTTTCACAACACAGAGGGGGATAGAGATAACACTTTAGATGCACTACATTTATGTGTACATTTGTGTACTATATGATAACAACAATAAAATGTATTAATAAATAATATTTAGAAAATAGTATATAATTCTTGTGCAAGTGTTATAAAATATACAAATCACCTCTTCTCTTTTTCACTTTCCTTTTCCTTTCTTCACCCATAAGTGGGTCAATTATCCGAAAGAAAACAACCACAAGGTGTTACCGAAAGTTTTAATATTCTCTTAATAGTATTTATTAGTACACTGTCACCATGGACACATTCAAAGAACATTTAATAAAATGTATGTAATCTTTTCATGGGGGGGGGGGGATCCCATGGTCAATGATGATTCTCGGCCAATCATTATATAATTATTTTAATGATACTTTTCTTTGATTATAAATTGCATTTATCACACTGTTATCATGGTTTTGTCCTGTACTGTTCTCGTTTTGCCGAATAGATAATGATTAAAGTCTGATATCACTCTTTCTGTTCATTTAGATTTTTCTTTTAAAAAAAAAGATAAAATTAAAGTAAAAATATAGCCTACTTCTGACACTCATTTGTTCCGACTGTACATTTTTCATTAAAATTTTTCATTTTAACTAAGCAGACATCTCCTACCAGATTTTAATTTCCTTATGAATATTTTCTTAATCGTTTTTAAGGGGAAGAGTTGACAAGCTCTGCTTTTTTGGACCCCTCCGCAGTGTCAGCATTATTATTAAAATTACTATTTTTGTAGTATATAATGTATTTCTGTGATTTATGTTTGTCAAGTTGTGTTTGTATTGTTTGTTCTTATTAATAGTTCTGGGAAATACTTCATTACAAATTAATTACAAGTTATTTATGATTTGTTCTTTCATTGCAGATAATACATGTACATAGCGTGCTTGCCTAAAGTCCTAAATAATTATTTATTTTTTAGAGAGAAAAAAAAATCGATTTTCTGATTCATCAATTTATTGACGATGGGAAAATGAGAAAAGTAAAAATTGTGACCATAAACAAATGAAAGAAACAAAAAAAATCCAAAAAGAACAAAGGAAGATAAATGAATGCAAGAGCAAAAAATCAAAACGATTGACGCTGCGAGCAGGGTTCGAACCTGCGCGGGGAGACCCCATTGGATTTCAAGTCCAACGCCTTAACCACTCGGCCATCACAGCTCCCGCCGACGGAGTGGGCACAATGTAGGATACGTAAAATCGAGCGCTATGTACTGCATGCTCTGTGTATTATTGATTGTGTGTGTGTGGTTGTGTGTGCATGAGTACGAGTGTGTATGAAAGTATACAAACTGTAACTCCATTGTGTGTAGATGCAATGCATTGGTACTGTACAGAATGTGTGTGTATTGTGTATGCGTGCGTTTGTGATTCTGATACACACTCGGTTGTTGTGTGTGTGTATGTGTATGGACCTTCGGACAATACTAGTAGTCTGCGTGCAAAGACTCATACACACTGTCTCAACGTACGCCCTTCCAGCATGGGTATACTGATAGACTCTACATCAAACTCATGGATTGCAACGATGTCTTTCTAGGATTAAGTTGCGTTGGTGAAATGACAAAGAAATTATCAATAATGAATGATATTTCTAGACATATGGTAGGTATTGTACAATTCATACAAGCACATTTTTAATAGGCCTATAGGCCTGTTATATTTCTATAATATTTCACTTCCACCATTGGTTGAATACAATGTTTGGTAAATACGTCCAGTCTGTATATGTATTCCAATTTTCACGGTATCAAAATGGATTGTTTCTATATAATGATCGCCTTTCGCTCTCTTAGATTTGTTTGTTGTGTCATTTTTTATGACATCAATTCTATCATATTGTTTATATATAGAGCAAACAAACGTGTGTTTTGAGTGATAAATCGCCTGTATTGCATTGGAATATTGCTTGATTTCATTTATCAATCGTATGAATTGACACGAGTAAGAATTTTACTTGGACAACTAATTTTCATGATCTTCATTTTCTCCCCACCCCCCTATGTCTCTGTCTCTCTCTCTCTCTCTCTCTCTCTCTCTCTCTGTCTCTCTCTCTCTCTTTATCTCTGTCTGTCTGTCTGTCTCTCTCTCTCTTTATCTCTGTCTGTCTGTCTCTCTCTCCCTCTCTCTCTCTCTCTCTCTTTCTCTCTGTCTCTCTCTCTGTCTATCTGTCTCTCTCGATCTTTCTCGAACTCGATCTCTCCCTCTCTGTCTCTCTCTCTCTGCCTGTCTGTCTGTCTGTCTGTCTGTCTCTCTCTCTCTCTGCCTCTCTCTGCCCCCCCCCCCCTTCCCCTCCTCCTTCTTACCTGAAATGGATGAGGGTTATTCTTCCTGGCCCCGGACGCCGAGCCTGTCCGTAGGTAAGGCTCCGCCTTGTTGTACCCCTTGTCGCCGTGGACGTCGTGAGAGTGGGTCTGGCCGATCGGGCCTCGGGGGTCGAACGATGTCCGGTAAGCCGTGTTCGTCGTGCTCGGTCTGGTCGTCAATGATATCGATATATAAATCAATTAGTTGGCCCAGGGTCTGTAATACGCCATTGATGCATACTTGCACAATACGCACATATCGCAAAGAACATCGGTTAGAGTGGTCGTTTAATAAAGCTAAACCCCTTATACGCAATTTTTTAAAACTTTTTTTTGTAAAATAGTTGAAAATAAGTTACAACTCGAATCAAGCTAAACCTGACACATCATAAAGTCAAGGGATTTATTTTTTTTTAGAAGCAGATATTGTGACATTTTATCAATCACTTTTTGTTTCTTTTTCCATTTTCTGATACACACAAAATATGTTTAGGTCCAAACTTGTTAAAAAGTGTAAATCTCATTAAATATTCCAAGGATTATTAAAAACATGATAATTGACGAAATGTCATGAAAACCTGCCTCTCAAAATATTTTTTTAACTCCTTTGACTTCATGATGTGTCAATTTTAGCTTCATTCGAGTTGTATTTTATGTTTTGTTATTTCTCAAAATTTCAAATGTTTTTTTAGGACCTATCACAGGGTGACCAGACGTCCCGTATTTTGGAAAGTCAGTAAAATACACTTTTAGAGTGCACCAAAATGCAAGTTCTAGTACCCCATTTTCAAAAGAGTTCTTGCCGTGGGAGGGGCGACACCCTCTCCTACACCCTCCCTCGCACGGAGTGTCCATTTTGAAGAGCTCATTTGCAAAAGGTGTTGGATCCATTTTTCATCAAACTTGATTTTTTTTCTCAGTGTTTAGATTTGAAGTATAGCTCTATAAGCTGATACCAAAGAAAAATTGAAATCCCCATTAAAAGGTGAACAAAGATGGCAAAGAAAATTCATTTTTTTTGCAAAAGGGATTAGATCCATTTCAGTTTGTTTGCAAAAAGAGTAAGATTCCCAAAGGTAAATTTTTGAAGAAAAAAAAAAACATTTTAAAAATATGAGGACAGGTAGATTTCTTTTATACCCAATTTTTATGTTCACATGGTAGGATAGTTTATCATGACAAGTTTTGCATCAGAATATTGCAATATGGGAGATTTTTTTCAGAATGTTCCAAAGTGGATCTAACTCCTTTTGCAAACACACTCTTCGTTAATTTTTTTTTTTAAATCTGGTCACCCCTGACCAAGTACGACAGAGCTACATGCATTCACCAATAGGGTTAATCACAATAGTGTTCTTGTTTTGACCAGTTGCCTTGGCAGCTCGCCATTGTATAAAACACACACACACCAAAACTAGGAGAGAAAGCAAAGAAACAAACGGTGAGTGCAAACGAAACAGAGCAAGACAAACAGACGGTAGTGTTTGCTCTGCGTATACGCGAGAGCATTCACAAAGTAGAGCGAAGCTGATGACATATCATAACTAGCCGGGATTTAACAAATACCAGATCCCATTGCTAGTATTCACTATACGGTATTTAATTGATAAACATGACGAAGAACACTTTATAGATAACAAGCAATCACACTACTGCTAATGTTGTACATATTATCTCGCGAGAGCATTGTCTATAGTAGATCTTGAAGGAAGGGAAGGGGAAAAGAGGTTGAAGGTGGCTGTGAATTTTCCATCAAATTTATTTATTAACAGTGATCACAATTTCGATTTGTCTTCCAATATTTATTGTTATCTGTTTCGTGTTGGAAGATCTCTCATACAGGTTACTAAACATTTAGAAAGTAAAAATCGAAGTACATGCATGTACACGCACCTTGCATTGGGATGATAGGTGAAAGGTTTACTCGGGTAGTCCTGCCGGTATGACGTCACCGCCTTCTTGACCCTTGCACCCGGAGTTCCGGGTCGCGCTGAAAGATCAAAGGGAAAGAAAACAACGACATAATGATTTAATATTATGAGGCTGTTGACGTGACAAGATTACACTATTAGATACTCTTTATGAAATAGATAACACAGTGTGGTTGTATGCTCTCATGACATTTGGTCCACTTATGAGGTTTAAGGGGAAAGGAAAAAGTGAGAAGAGGAGAGGCGTATTTTAGTTTTATTATATTGCACTTACATGATATGTTTTTAGTTTTAGTAAACGAAAAATAAATTAAATGAAATGGAAATTAGAAGGAGACTGTGGTGAGGAAGTTGTATGCTCGTCATAAAAGTAGTTATACAGAAAAAGAAAAAGAATGAGAGAACAAGTGTGCTGAAAATATAGTAACGGTTCTGCGATAATCAGAAAGTTATATTTCATTGTTACAAAACGTATATGGGTTTCTGTTTTGTGTGCGTTAGTTTCTGAAAATACAACAATCATTGCAAACTGTATTGGAGCTTGGAAGAATAACACTCTGCATAATAAGATCTTTTAAGATGCACATGTGCACATCCTAGCTTATGAATTAACGTTGAAAACCTGAAGTCATGAAGTCAACGCTTTAATTCACAACGCCGAGAAAGTCATTAAGAGTTTTATAATGCCATGTTGTTTCAACGCCGCACCTCTGTGCGTGCTTAATAATCCGGTTTGAAACTAGGTGACCATGGTATCCCATGGTACTCGACCAATGGACATTTTGTGACTTAATCCAACAGTATTAATTAACCAGCTTTGTAAGAGTAAAACGAATACTTTTGCAGGAGAGTTGCGCATAATACAATCCAAGGACTACAAAAAGAAATACGCATTGTGGACAGATATAAATGACATGCAGCTGACTTTGCAACTGAGCTACTCGAGATCTTTGCTCTCTTTGCGTTTTGGTGTAGACCCTGGGTGTCAATCAGTGTGAATGTTGTGGAGTAGTGGGTCATTGCCCAACCAGACTTTGATCTGTCACTGATTGTTGGCAGGCAGCACATTATAAGACTCAATGACAGGATATTAAAGGAAATATACTGTACTGGGAAGACAAAAAGGCCTTCAGAAGTTGATCGTGAGCAATCTTCTCACCAATTGTCTTAAAGTCATGTATTGTCCATTTTAGAAACTTGCTGAAAGTTATTTGGCCCTCACATTATCCACATTTGGAGTAATTAGTGGTTAAATCACAAGTCCTCAAAATGTGCGGCCCGAACATTTTGAGGATTTCACTAACAATCATTCATAACTGCAAATGTGGATAATTTGAGGGCAAATCACTTTCAGCAAGTTTCTAAAATGGACAATACATGACTTTAAGACAATTGGTGAGAAGATTGCTCACGGTCACCTTTTGAAGGTTTTTTTTTTTTTGTCTTCCCAGTACAGTATATTCCCTTTAACAATGTTCTTATCCGTGATAAAGCAACCTTATGGACCTGTCATTTGTAGATAGGAGTACTGTGTATTTTGTATGCGGATTATCAATCTGTATCAAATCAACGCAGCCAGATTATCATTGTGGTATTGTTGTGATCATACGAGTGCAAAAATGCAATTCTGACGGCAATCCTTACTCCAATAGAAATTACCAAACAGTGCACATGTGTACACATGTGTACAATATATTACCAACGAAGATAAGCTTTCTTGCGTTTACGAAGTACATGTAGTATGAAAAGCTTGACCCGTTTTGTCTAAGGATCGGCGATGACACAAAAGACGGATTAAAGTCGCCCGGGTGAGCTACTTTATAATCCCCATTAAATTATTGCGTTTGACAAAGCTTACAATAGTCTTTAGTGTCTTCATGCAATACGCTCAGAAAGGTCTTTAATATAACGTTTGCAAATAAGACACTGTGTTCGCTTTATCTCTTATCCGCATCTACTCTCCATTTCTATTCATCATGTTCTTTACTGTCTGCGTTCAAGGAAAGATCTAATTCTTAAAAAGCTAGCTAACGTTTTTAACTGTGATCTCATTTCATTCCATTTATTTTAATTATCCACCTCTCTCTCTCTCTCTCTATCTATCTCTCTCTCTTTCTCTTTCTCTTTCTCTCTCTCTCCTTCTCCCTTCATCGCACTCTCGTTCTATCTGTCCCTCTCTTAACATATTTACCGCTCTCAAGAAATGAACCACATACATGTATACATGAAGTGAACTACATAGTCCTTCCCACCCTGCCTAAACAAATACGTGTAGACGTAAGGAGAGATAGAGCTCCTTGTCATTGCATTGTAATGTACTATGTTTTGTTCTAGTTCTATGTTCGTTGTTGTCTCACTATCAGATTTAAACTATCACTATCTTTTTTAGGGTTGGCCCTTTCTAAGTTTACTCCTTCCCGTTTGCTACTCTCTCAAGCAATATATTTTTTTTCTGTGTTTTATATATGTATTCATGTTCATGTGTATATACATGTGTATTGTTTTACTGTATAGTGCATTGAGTGAAATGAAGTTGAATTCAATTGACATGATATATATAGTTGTGCATGTTCCCGTCCAATGACTACAAAAATGAATTATCTCCTATACCAGGCATTTTAGAATGATGTTGAGTTGACCTTTGACCACTTCTGGTTACTATGGCTATATAAGTTGTATCCCCCATACTAATGGTCACGTTGTTAAGATAAAACCAACTCACCGAACGATCCCATCGCCGTTTTCGGTCGCTGCAGCATCTTCTGCTTCTCCGTTTCCCTGGCAACCCTGTCCGTCATCCTGCTAGTGATGGACATAGAGGCGAGAAGCTCCAGGCAGCGTCGCTTGTCGGCATCGCTGGCGTGCGGGTAGAACTGGACGAGGTCGGCGGCGAAGTCGTCACTCGCCATTCGTTCGTTGATCTACCGGAAGATAACGACAATAAGTTTGTATCATTGGTAATATTTCTAAAGTTTAAGTTTAGACTAATGGAATGTCTATGTCTTTTTCCTCTTTTGGGGTATTGGGTACATGGATCAGTTTCATAAATATGTATGCTCATATGAATAAACTAAAACATCTACATGTTATGTGTAGAAACACGTATGATTAAATAAAGACAAAGTACATAGATTCATAATATAATTCATCATTTAGAATCAAATAGATAGATTAATAGCTTGGTAAACATAATTTATATCATCTTTTCTATTATGTGTACATTAAAATACAATCATAACATAACAATCCAATACGCGATATTCAGCATGGAAATGCATACATTATGTTGATTACAGAACGGGCTTCAGAACAATTCATATATTTTCACACGAAGCCTGAAATAGATAAAGAATGACAACTGAGACCAAAAACTGTCATCAATTACCACTGAACCGACGACGAATGATAACGTAATGCCGCGTTAATTACTCGTAGACAAAGCGTATTGACATAGGATCCCTGTGTAAATATCAAGTAGACGGCAAAGAGTAAAGACACTAACAGACAACTATAGTATTCTATGAGACAATCAGGTAGGATCAAATAATGTTTGATGTATGATTAGCGATAATGAATTAATGATATTATTTTTTTTACCACCTATGCATTTAATACAAACGTCAGTCTCTGTGTGTGTGTACCATGTAAACCACAAACTACTGCTACTGCTGTGAATTTAATATCATCCAAAAAATATGTACATGAACGTGGTCTCTTTTATACCCCTACTTTCTCAAGTTGATATTGTTGGTGAAAGTAATGGATGTTATACTTTTCTTCTGCGGAATAAATTATATGAGTTTCTATGATAATGCTAATGCTGCTAATAAAACATGACTCATCAAAAAATTGATTTAACGCTCACAACTTAGGTGCTTTAATTGATATTGCCATGACATTAATACGCAAATGAACACACAACTACAAGCAACAACAACGACAACAACAACCTATATCCAGAAGTACATATCCAGGTGGAAATGAGGACATGAGGGAACTAAAATACCGCACTTTTTTTGTCTGTCCTTACCTCAGTGACATATTCCTGAGTTGGAGTGACGCTGTCAGGACGGGTGGTCGTCGGATATCCTCTCAGAGGAGTGGCGGTTGCCATCACGGAAAGTATCACTCCCAAAATAATATCGTCAAGGAAATCTTGAATCTGTCCTGTGATGGGTCTATGTCACGGATCAGCCTGGTACGATAGGAAGTCAGCTGTCGGTGTAGTCCCAGTTAGGGGTGGGTGGGGAAGGGGGGTTGTATGTCCGTCTGTATGTCCGTCCGTTCTTCCGTTCTCCTTCCACTGCAACGTATTTCCTCTCTTCCTTCCGTTCGTTCTTCCTCCCGGCAAATGTAGTGATGGTTTATATTTCCAATCCCATGTTGATTAGTTCATCCGTATGGTGAAGGAAGGTGGGGATAGTTGGTGCTCGAGTCGCTATATACACTGAATGCACTAATCTTCATGCGACCTAAACATTATTATCACGACTGGTGCTTGTGTGTGTTATTCACGCGGGCCATTGTGCGGGTTCACCGGGCTTGCTTTTACCCCGTGTCATGGTCCATTCCCCACCCATACAACATTCCGATCGACCCGTTGCCAAGTGAAGCCGGTTTCGTTGCTAATGCGAGTGAGCGAGTGTTCGCTCTCTGTGGAAATGGGGCACTGACTGTTCGCAACACTGGCGGAGATGGCGCTGTCCATATCACCTCCCCAGTGCCCCTTTCTTCACAGTCACCTCGTCCATGATATCACGGCTCTGTATCTCGCATTGAAGGGTTGGCATCTTGTAATAGTCACATAGTCAAGCATGAGAATTAAAACACGATTACCACATGTCATATAGAAATGATATGTATGCATATGTTTTTCTAACAATATTATGCAGATTAATTCTTTGAATAGTACATGTAGGTCATACATAATTATTTACATGTAATATTATGACACTAGATCAGATTATTGTATTGACTTTCTACTAGCCATGCTTTCTAGTCAAGGTCTGTTTGCATCTTAGTTATTTTACTTGACATCAACAATTTTATGCTCTTTTGATATGGCGCTCAATTGTGTCCTTCTTTGTATAAATGATTGTAAACGTTATGTCCTTCATAACTCATCATACTTCTGCCGTTTGGCCTTGTCGTGCACGTAGTTCTGAAAAAAAAAAGGTGGAGAAAACATAGAAATGAAAATAATCCAAATTCCGACGTTCATGATGATGGACTTGCGTGTTGAAGTGTGATTTCTGTACACAAAAATGAGCTAGATGTATTTGGGAAGTATTGACCTCTTCTCTTCTAGACAAACTATTATTCTATATGCTAAATATTTAACAACAGGTGCAAAAATTCCTCAATGGCGCATAGAGAGTTAACAGTTCTTAGGCGGGTGCGAACAGAGTCCTTACATCAGCCGTGCATTACCCTTAGCCTCCCACTCACACTGTCAGCGTAGTGTTAGAACAATAAACATCGCCAGTGGCCTCACTGACTACAAAATAGATTTGACATGTATTTATCAATATTATTTTCCATTCAGTCTTATATCTATCATACAGAAGCTGAGGTGTCTAAGAGTTTTTTTTTTGTTTTTTTTTCGTTCCAAGGTTTGGGTTCTCCCTTGGAAGTCGATTCGTCTGTTTGCAATAGACTTCGTGTTGACTTTTTTTTATTGTTGCAGTTATTGCAATGAAATATAGATTTGATGTCCAAAATGGAAGCACCGATTAAAAAAAAAACAGAGGGGAGGAATTCAAAGTGGGAAGGCCAAAGGGATAAAAAAAAAAAGATGAAGAAGAATGATAGAAAACAAAACAAATACATAATTTGTGCCGACGACTTTTAGTTGATAATATTATTAAAAAAATATTCTGTAATATCTAACGAAAAAAACAGATAACAATATGAGGACTATTAACCATGTGACACCAATTATATAGCATATTCTGATCATGTGTTCAAGGTACCTTTTGCTGTCCCTCAAGGGTCACGTTTAGGACCCTTACTGTTTACATTGTATACAAGCAGACTCCTCACAAATGTTGAAAAGGAGTTCCCCATTATTACTTGTCACTGCTACGCAGATGACACCCAAATATATTAATTTTTGTCATTCTGTCCTAACACACCAAATGAAGACTACTGTATCATCAGAGTACATTAGAGCCTGGATGTTGCAAAACGAATTGATGTTCAATGATAAGAAAACAGAGCTGTTAGTCATTGGTACTCCACGTCAAGTATCTAAGTCTCAGACAAATACGTGGCACTGTTTTAAAACCGTCCCATAGCGTAAGAAACCTAGGAGTCTTATTCGATACCCATTTGAGCATGGAACCACAAATTACTAGGTGTATGCAAATCAGCATATTACATGATTATAATCTGAGGCGCATTCGTGAATATTTCGATCAAGTTAACATGAAAAGTGTAGTCCATGCATGCATTACGAGTAAATTAGATTACTGTAATAGTGTACTGTATGGATTACCAGACTCACAGATAGTAAAGTTGCAGCGGGTTCAAAATACATGTGCAAGATTGATTTGTAATCTTCCAAACTTTGCCCATATTACACCATTGTTAAGAGACTTGCACTGGCTGCCCATACGCCAAAGAATTGAATTGAAGATGTTAGTGATAGTCTTTAAAGCGTTAAATGGTCAGGCTCTTAGATACATTAATGAATTATTTAATTTTAAATGTCAAACCCATGGTCATAATCTCCGCAGTACACAAGACACATCGTTGTTGCAAGTCCCCCAAATCAGAACAAAGTTGACCCTAGGTGACCGATCATTCTTTTGTGCAGCTCCTAGATTGTGGAATAAACTACCTGTAGACAGGAAATCTAAAACACTAGACAGCTTTAAATCAAAGATGAAAATCTATTTGTTCTAAACATAGTCAATAGTCGTTGTCTGTGGTTTGACCGCTCTGTTAAAATATTTACCATTTTTTCTGACCATGATTCAAATTATACAGCATTATGTAGCAGAAGTGCATACAGAAGCTCTTGCAGCGCAGTAGAATATATGAATATAGTTTCTGCGCTCTATGAATGATTTATTAATATTATTATATTATGATCACTATTGAAATATTCACTAGCTATATCACACAAAACAACATCTTATTGGTGGGACTCTTTTTAAAGGCCGTCCTCAAGACGATTTAACACAACTTGACATAAAAAAAAAATAACGAAATATCGATCAGACAAATTATGCAGCGCAATATAAACACATATTTATGTTTTTAAGGGAACCACCCAAAATCAAAAATCATAAGACTTTACTGATGACAAGTAACGCTGAAACCGGAAGGAGACCTAATTAGTGATCGGAATTCGGAACTAATAGAGAAATGGCGGAAGAGTGGGATGAAACGTGGGAATAATGGGAACAAGGAAATCGTCTGGAAGCGAAGACACGATAAACAAAATGATGAAAGCTTCTGGTCTGAATACCGAAGATATTCTTTCGACCACGCCTTGTACAGCATTGTCATGACCGCTGGAAAAGTCTCCGGTGTATGGGCTGACCGAAATGATGACGAATATTTAAAAAGAAAAAAAAGTAAATGTTTTAACAAAGCGGTCAAACCACAGACAACGACTAATGACTGCAGCACATAGACATCAGCTTAATCATGCACTTTCCTCTGATTCTCTTTCATTTCTCTCTCTCTGTCTCTGTCTCTCTGTCTCTGTCTCTCTCTCTCTGTGTCTCTCTGTCTCTCTCTCTCTCTCTCTCTCTCTCTCTCTCTCTCTCTATTTCATTCTTTCTTCCTATCTCTCTTCTCTTTCTCTCTTTCTCTCTCTCTATCTTTCTTTCTCTCTCTTTCTCTCTATCTCTCTCTATCTTTCTCTCTCTATCTTTCTCTCTCTTTCTCTCTTTCTCTCTTTCTCTTTTTCTCTCTTTCTCTCTCTCTCTCTCTCTCTGTCTCTATTTCTCTCGGTCTTCCCCCTCTATGTCTCTCTCTGTCTCTCCCTTTCTCTCTGTGTCTCTCTCTCTCTCTCTGTCTCTCTCTCTCTGTCTCTCTCTCTGTCTCTCCTCTCTCAGTCTCTCCCCGTCTCTCTCTTTCTCTCTCCTCTGATATATTCATTTCACTCTCTTCCTCTCTCCTTCTCTCACCATACTTCCCGTCAGCAAGATAGACGACAATGTCAATGATATAATAGGGATGTTTCGGAAATCAACGTAGGGATACAGGATGCGATAGTTTGGATCCAACACCAACATATCCGAGATGTCTTTTCATAGTAACCCAGGTGTACATATCCAGCATGTTGTAGGATCCTAGATGGGCCAGATAGACAGAGTCGTGAGAGACTGAGTGGGTGGGAAGGACTATGGGCGCACTAATATAGCAGGTCAAAAGTATAATCGTGGATAGAAAGAAAGAGAGAAGGAGGACGGGAGAAAGAAAGAGAGGGGCGGGATGGGGTGGAGTGGAGAAATAGAGCGGGAAAGAGTGCTGAGAAATACTCAGAAGAGGGAGAACATTTTAAATACAAACATGTTTGATATCGATGTCCATCTACCGTATATGCGTCATACTTAGATACAATGTATTTGCCCCGAAAACATAAACACAACCCATATTCCACATGTTTTTCGAGGTAATATTGATCCCCATATCCACCGTGAGAGAGAAGGGCGCGGTATCACTACCCCGCCCGCTGCCCCCCTCCTCCCGGAATGTTGGGTTTCTGTTCTTCCTTTCATAAACAAGTTAAGATTTATAAATAGGGAGGAAAAAGACACAGTATATGTCATTTCCCTGGAAGAGCAAGGTGTTACGAGGATAAAATAACCAACATGGAGACTCACTAGGCTGAAAAGACATGTGACTCATCACTTGTCATTGCTTTATCTTGTCATCGTTATAGTGGAGAGTTTATAGCCATCTCCCGAACAGACAATGACACCATCTCGAGTTCCCTCCCCAGTACCCTGGTCGTAACCTCGCGACCCTCTCCACCCTAGCAAGCCCGTTTCACCGACGACGACTCAACCAGACGAGCACCCCGGAATCTGTGGAAGCTATTATATATTACCAGTATGCCCCGATAGATCAGACACTGAACTTGATAAATACAAACGTTGGTATAGCGCCTGTCCATGTTGTTCTAACTAGACTAACAAGACCAAGAAAGTTCAATTATTAGGTCAAGGTTTAGCTATTTTGGGCTTTTTCAGGAATTTTCCGGTGATCTCTTTTACCCAATAAGACAAGCCTAAGACGGAATTGATAACCACGTCATAATCCTATTGTCATCGTTTCACAAGTCATGTATATCCCATACTACCTACCCACAATGTTAGCTACGACGAGACAAAGAAAAACCAGTCATAAAGTCAAGGGGAAGCGATTCGTTTTTAGGAAAGTTTCGTCGGTCAGTCCCTCCCATTCAGGAACATAGACATGATGGAGGTGGAGCGCCTGTCTAAATACCGGTGTCCCTCTGAAAAACCATTAAGCTACCAGGTCAATGCGATTGTTTTTGTCGGGAATTTATTTCTTCCAACTTTAGTTCATGAGAATCATCTAGACTGCATTTGATGAACAGTCCAGATTCATTATTTGCTTTATTACAGCGCCAACGCCCCAATTGTTGTTTCAGCTGAAAAGAGACATGAACAAAATGACGAGTTCGTGGATGGTGCACGGTTCTTCGATGTCTGTTTTCTTTTCTATTTCGGGAAACTTCGGGATTCTTCGTCTTATCGTACTTAAACTTGCCAACAACCGTGATAAGGATGAGATGGTATCAGGTGTAATTGTAAAGATCAAACTTGACATTTTCTTGGAAATATCTACCAGTTCTCCAGAGCATAATCCATTTGGAGGAGAAGATCAGAGAGAAATTATATTCTTGGAATTGGTATCAGATATCTTTATTCAGATCCTTCGAATGGTTTATGTGTTCTTCAAGCTAAAACTGTTTTTCATACTTCAATTTGTTTATCCTCTAACATTGTTTCCTTTTTTACTATTTAGATGTAGCCTAAGTTTGAGATTGTGGAGTCGGCTTCTTTTTGAAGCATCAACAACTAAGTCCGTGCAACAAGACTAGCACTTTCTCTCCAGCATCCTCCGTGGAAAGAGAGCGCGAGGGTGAAACAATGCTTAGTCTATGTATCAAGACGTAGTTATGAAAGGATGCTAAAGGAGTCTGTGCGTCCATGTACGAAGTGGGTTCACGCACTCCACAGTTTAGATCCTAGACTATCTCCGGATTGAGGGAAGATCTCGATTTATTGGAGGGGATGTGGGAGCGAGCGCCCCCCCCCCCCTTCACCCACCCCCCGCCCTGCCTCCCCTCGTCCCTTGCAAAGTCTTAGCTAATAATACATGTAAAGGACATTAACTGAAATTGTGGTGATTTGATATACATATGTGATCTACTTATAATGTTACCCCTTATCATTTTGTCTCACACAATGCAGTATACGCTCTCTCTCCAGCGAAAGTATGTTGAACTTGAATCCAGCACGGATAATGTACACACGTAACGGGGTCGGATTGACAGCGGACGACTTCAAAGGCGGGGGCGTTCAATCGGAAGTTGAGAGAAAGTTGAATGGCGTGGTGTCTCCGGGAGGTTTTTTTATCGTTATTATTAAAACTTTTGATGGGACGGTAGACATTTGGTAAAAGTGTTGTTTGTGTCAATGTTTACTAGTTTAAAAACATGGCAACACGGAGAATTATACGAGCAGCTGTCTCCCTGCGATGTCGAATTAAACCGTTGAATGCGAGACCAACTGATGCTCTATGGTAATTGTGCAGTGTGTATTGTGTGTGCAAACATGTGACAGGGGCAAGCGGAGAGACCCCGTTACGTGTGTACATTATCCATGCTGGATTCAAGTGCAACATACTTTCGCTGGAGAGAGAGAGAGCGTATACTGCATTGTGTTAGACAAAATAATATGGGGTAACATTATAAATAGATCACATATGTCTGTGTGTATATCAAAAAGAAAGAAAGAGAAGGTGACATTGTTCTCGCCATTACCAATGCTAGATTGTTTTTTTTTTCAAAGCACGAAAGCGTTTAAGGTAATCGAAGATATTAGGTCGCCTCCCCCCCCCCACTCTCTCTCTCTCTCTCTCTCTCTCTCTCTCTCTCTCTCTCTCTCTCTCTCTCTCTCTCTCCTCGTGATTCTGGTGCTTCTATAAAGCATTGGGAATCCCCCGTCCCCTTTATACCAACAACACGAACAGCATTAATGAGATGTGATACTTTTTTTTTCACTGTCGGCTGGCATCCTTCAAAAAATAATAAAAGTAGTTTGGGGTTTCTCCCGATATTGAATTTATGTGAAGTATTTTTTTTTTGTTTCAACTCATTATTTATGTTTTCGTTATCTTATTGAAGTGCACGATTTTGGTTATGATCATGAATCGTTATATGGGGCTGCGGGAGAGTTTTTTCAAGAATGGTGATGGTACCGACTGGGAACAGGTGGAAAGGTTATATAAACTGAGTTATACTGAGGTTAAACGGAGATGACACGTGCCAGACCATTTACCAAAGAAGGGATGGTGGAGGGAGGTGAGTATGCTGTGCTCATGTCATTAGGCTATTTAAGATGGAAAGTGCCCCTCTCTGTCTTCGATTTTTCACCATGTGCAAGATTAATAAAGGAATTATATATTCGACAAAAAGAGACAAAAAGCGACAAAGGTGTACATTAATTCGCGTTTCGTGGTCACATTTCTCTCTGAGGGGGGGGGGAACACTTGCCCCCCCCCCCATAACTCCCTCGTCGCTTCCCCTCTCTCCTATCTGTCGTGTCTCAAACTCTTCCCCCTTTTCCTTCTCTTCCCTTTCCCCTAGCCTTTCCCCCTACAAATACAAATCAATAAACTACTGCCTATTAAGTGGCAAATATGCGTGCGAAATTGTGAAATTCTATATCTGTTATTGTCAACCATGTTCTGACCAGCGCCATTCTCTTGACCCCTGCGGTAGACAACCTCGCGTGATTAACTTTGCTTTTTAATCCAAAAAATGATGACTTATGAATCGTTCATCTTAGATCTAAAGACCACCGCACACGACCCGATTTGACCACGATTCTGCAGTCGTATGAGGCCTACGACTAGAAACGTGACATCACCTTCGTGAACAAATCCTATGACCGTGTCCTGCGATTCAGCCAGTCGCAGAGTTGTACCACTGATCTGATCGTGTCGTCTGCGGTGGCCTTTATACGTATATCTCTTTGTTTACAGGAACTTTGACTCTCAGGTACATGAATCACCTTAAAGTTCATGAGGGAAATGTTACACGAAAGCCAAACACACAGACAAGCAAATCGGATGTTCTGGCGACCGATGTTTCTTAGATTAAATGTAACAAAGGCAAAGATTTCAAGACTAAATTTAGTATTGTTTTGAACACGCACTTTATTTACATATTGTAAAATGTCCGTTAATACTTAACGTTAATTAATCCACTAATGTGGTAAAGCGGGGGAGATGAAATTATGAAGAAAAGAACGTAGAGATTGCTTTTAATACGTCCATGCATTATATTCTATTACATTTACACACAAATTAAAACAAATATGAGAGAAGCATCACCATGCAAATTGTGACAGCCATAATGATCATAATAAAAACTAAAATGTAAATCTCATATTTATGAAAGCATTTATGTTTATGCATGTGCTTGGGTGAAAAAGATACATAATCTGCAACATAAAGCAGTTTTTAAACTAATTCCCTTTTAAAACAACCAAGGCCTTTGTAGAACAAAGGTGATCACTATTTGACTTTAAAATTGGTAGCACTATTTTGTTAAAATCAGATTTCATCGTTAAAAAAAAGAACGTGCATTCCACTCTAAATGAACATAACGTCAACAAAATCCAACTTATAGCAATAATAATTGTACCAAATTATAGAGAAATGTTGTGATTCAAACCTTTAAGGCGCGTAGCCACTTTGAAGATTTAATTATCATTTAACCTTTAGATCACTTAAAGTTCATTATGAAGCTCATGCATATGTGAAAAACGAAAGACGTGGATTACACTTGTGAAGAGAAGTGCGCGCTTTCGTTTATTGTATCCTTTATGATTTTCAATAATTTTTATCAATAGTTGTTTTCCTAAACTAAATATTTGTGGTACTATTGGGCCCTAATGGGTTGAATCATACGCCATATCTTTTGTGTTTAAGATATTAAGGACCCATTCGTAAAGTACTTTAATTTCCTTTTAACTTATAACTGCGGTATTAACATGGCGCGTGGGGCTTATTCATTTCTCCGAAAAATCCTCCAAAAAATATGGATGTGCGTTAAGAACCTAATTAAGATAATGAGGATGGGGGCGAAAGCTTTTGGCGCCACTTCTTAATGCCGTTGCATACGACACAATTTTGCCAAAATGCTGCAGTCATACGGGCCTATGACTTAAAATGTGACGTCACCTACTTGCACAAATCACATGACAGAGTCCTGCGATTCCGCCAGTCGCAAGAGTCATACGACTGATTGGATCGAATCGTCTCCGGGGGCCTTTACGATGGCTATTAGTACATGTAACCTGTTGATATATTATACATGGAATATAATTGTTGCAGGTGGCAGTTCTTGGCCGGCCTAAATATAACCGTTTGCTGATTGTAAGGGAAGTGTGTGGTGTTTCCGCTTGGCCTAAATCAAGAACACACCAGTGATGTCAACAAGATATGCCCCGCGGGGATGATGAAGGTGACGAGGGTTATAAAAATTAAGAATTAAAGTCCTTTTTGATATCTAGATTACGTATATCCAGTAGTGCGAACGGGCATGTCAATCATGCAAAGGAAGAAGGATATTTTTTATTTAAAGACACGATTTTAAGATGTTATAAATATCTCTTTGATGCCATCATTAGACAATAGTAACAATATTATATAGGAAATAATTTTATTGAATGTTTTAATCTCTCCTTATTCATTGCATCTGTTGTATAGTATTTCATCTTTGTACGTGCAATGCTTGAAATGACCATCTCAATCACCGATATCTTATAATGGAAAGCAGAAAGGAGAGGTCGAAGGAAAAAATACTTAAGCTTCCAAAAGCCACCGAGAAACAACCAAAAACTCGCCAAAAATGAAGATCGAAACAGAGTCTGTACAGCATAATCATGAAATAGACCAACACTCTTTGGTTTCCGTTTAGTTACTTTTCGTACAATGGTAAAATTATAAGCCAACGATTAGAAAGAAAACAAGCTGGATACCAATGTGACAAGGTGATTTGAATAATATGTTGTTGTAACCGAAATACTTATTTTCGTCAGATGAGGATGATGCCATATTTAAGTTTATGTTATAGATAGTCAGAACATAACTAATCTTTGTATCACTATAAACTGATTGATAACTATGTTCGTCACTTTCGAAGTATGCTACTGCCTATGGAATCAAACGTGCATATGAAGACAAAAAGATGACTTTCGTCGTCGTGAGTAGCTAAGTGGCTATTGATAGCTCAAACTTTCTATCTCATTATTTTTTCTAGAAATATTGTTTGACCGTACCCGTTGGAATCCTTTATCCGTTCCTTTATCGTGTGTTTAGGATATGATATAGATATTGGTTGGCTGGCTAAGTTATGTGTTCATATCTTTATCTGGTTAATTACTGCCTTTGATACCAATATCAAGTTTTCTTTAGTTTGGTGATTGTCTTGTATAACTTGATTCCTCGAAATCGTGATTACATAGCACAACAACCAGCAAGGAGAGCCTTGCAACAGACAGTAACATTTTCTTGTCGGCAATCCTCAGGCACTGGTTATCGATTACCAAGACTTTGACTCTGACGTAGAATCTTCATGTCTTATTGTAACATCAAGGTGGAGGTGACGTAATCGCGTATGCATCGCATTGTTAACTCCCTCCTTACCATGGGCATGAAGATGTGTATAGTGAGGCAAGGTGATTTTTATGGCCTGGTAATGTAAGGGTTAAGATCGGTCACAGTCACAGTCACAGTTAAAATTGTGGCAATTTAGAACTTGCTATGGTATGCATGATCTAAGTCCTTTCTCATCAATGAAATTGCTCCTTGGTTCGTGTTCCGGGAAAGTAAATACGAAACACAAAATCTGAAAGCGGCACGTAAACTCTATACGTCATGGGGTAAAAAGTGAAGAGGTTCGTAATCGTACAGACTGCAGGGTCATGTAGCCTAATAGATTGTCAGTTATTGTAACCAGGGATCTCTCTCATGTCCCTGTTGTAACTTACCGTCAATGGTAACTAAGATGGCAACATGTGCAATAGTGAGAGCTCATTGGCTGTTGCCATCGTAGTTGCCATTGATAGTAAGTTACAATAATGGAAAACCTATATACAACAACATGGCCCGGGACCCGTGATGGATGGAGTAACATTCTTCCATTACAAAGGGCCCCATTCCTGTTTGACATCACAATTCTGTGCCATGAAGTAATCACCTTAAAGTGATATCAATCGTTGAAATTGAATGCAATCTGGACCCATTACTGACGGCATAACGCTGCTACCATGAGTACGGATAGCAATTATTACAATTTCTCCCCTTCACCTTTAAAACTTGGGGGATTGAATTATGTCAACATGTAAATGCACGCTTGATATCACAGGAATTTCTACATTATTATAAATTACATGTTCTTTTATCACTCTTATCAATACTGGAATTCCGATAGCACTCGCGTGCGTAATCGGGAGTTCTGATTCGATATCCCCATGAAAGCAGAACAAATGAAACGCCTGGGGTCAGAATTTGGGTTTCACGCCTCTCGAATTAAGAATAAATGTTTATTTGGGATGATTAAAGAGCTTGTTTGCGAATCTACACTAAATTACAATTTGCTTTGTTGTCCGATCCACAAAGAATAGCGAACGAAATTCTGTTGACTCAAATCATGTCACCATTACGGACGAAGAATGTGGACCTGTCTTTAGACATGTGCTTGCTCTCGTGGGCGGGTTGAGGGGGCGGGGTATACCCACCAAACCGGTCAACACCCCTTAATATAAACTTGAGGGGCCCACAGAGCAAAGCACGGAGTACGACTAAAGTGGTTGCGCCATGCGCGCGTTTGACGATTGCGCCCGGCATGCGAGTCGCGAAGCCCTCGCGCGCACGTACGCTCAATGAATCAATGCACCAACGCGTGAAAATGCAAACAGTGCGCTATAAAGCGTCGATCATCAACGATGGAATGTACACACCGCGGCAGCTTTTCAAAAGATACTAGCGCACCAAACCCTCAGGGCGTTTTACCATGGAATATGTTTATGATGAATGCCGTATGAAAATCATATATTTGCTCTCGGCTCGCCAGGCATCAACTCAAACAGGTGGGAGAGACAGAGACACCCTGAGTCAACCGAACCACGCATAATTGGGGGCTATATTCCAGCAATTATTTGCCATGGTGCCAGATTTATCAATCGCGAAACAATAATGAAGCAGTTTTATTGAAAGCTTCCATTCATCCGAGTGCTATTCACGCAAAGGAATTTCAAACATGCCACTTGTATTCATAGGCACAATAGCTCTGAATCAATACATTGATTTCGCGGTGCGTTTCCACCCAAAAATGGTATCCTTTGGTTTGTTGGTCGTGCTTGTCTAAAGACCGGGAGCATTGTTGAAAGGAGAAAGGAACAAAGATGAATTGAAGAGACAAAGAAAAGGACAATTGTCTGCATTCCGATTTGAGGAAAAACTTTATGATTCCATGTTTATTTTTATATATGTTACTGTGGTAACTGTATAAACGGAACGAGGGAGATGAACATCCAACAGCTGCCTCGCTGACCTTGCGATGACATGTAGTCATTCGTCAATTAAAATGATAGGCCTATACATTGTTAATGTTAACAATATCAAGTGATTTTGAGGAAGAAAACGTAGCTGTGCACCACTTAAGTACATGTAATTTAGGAGAATCATAGTACTTTCCTGAAATAATCAGATTTGCTACCAATACTCAAAACCATACTGCCGTGGGCATGGTAGGAAGGGTACCTCCTGTTTTTAAATTGGTTTTCCGCGAGAAAGATTTGGAGATGTTCGATTCCAACGCAAACTAAGACAGGCTACCGTTCGGCATTTCTATTCCAAACCGAAAATAAAGAGAGTATTGTACTCATAAGACTATTCACTTAATCATCCTTCTCCCTTTCCAGCGGGAGAAGAAACCAACTGAAAATGATTAGTGCATCTTCGGAGATCTAGAATTTTACTACTGATTGAAAAAAAAAATCTATATTCGGCGTTCTTGTAGAACTTTGCGAATCTTAATCATCCACGAGTGAGGAGTGATTAGTGATTAGGAGTTAAGTCCATTTAGAATGTCAACCATCCCCCCCCCCCCTCTCCCCCTCCCCTGCATTACCCATGTAACTCGCGCCACCAGAGAAATGTCCTTACTATTCAACATGTTCAGCTAAAGTGCCTTACTTTCTTAATTATATCCGAATGAACTTTTGTCAGTCAATCTTATTAAAAATATAACAAAAGTGGATTTTCATGGTTGACTTTATGGAAGAATGCCCCTTCGTTTGATTGACTTTTGATGCTCAGTAGCCTCAATATAACTGCAATCATGCAGGGATCAGAGGATAAGAATACAATGGAATGAGGCTGATAAAGACGAATTTATCACAAAAGACGCTTGGAACACAAAAGAAATTCAGAGAAATCCCAAGACTTAAAAGCACGATAAGGCGTTAGTGGGTTTTGAAACACCCCCCCCCCACCCCCCTCAGATATTAACCCATATTTCCCGTACGCTTTAGAGTATGTTTACTTTAATAGCTTAAAATAAACGCATAGTTGTCATTCATCAAATATATTTTTGTTATGTTGTATATAAAAAGAGAGATTGCTATATGTGTTAATATTATCATTATGCTTCTACTGAATTTGTATTCGTTTTGTTACTATATCAAAAAAGGGAGAGTGTCGTTGGTTACATGCCAAATATTTAGTGTGATTTTCAAATTCATGAACATAAAACATAGTTATAAATAAGATTCTCTTCAACCTCAGAACAGTGAACAAATATTGACAGTCGCCATACAAGCATGGCAAGGCGATTAAAGCAAGGAGATTTAAAAACACAAGTGCGACTCTTTTACTGCCGCAAAGGTCAATATCTAAAATGTATGAAATGTGAAACAGTTGTTTGGGCGTTTCTATGTACACACACAATTACTTGCAATTTATTCTATAACTACGGCGATATCCATGACAACAACCAATAGGGGACTTAATAATCTATGGAAAGCAGTATTTGGTTTATTACCGAGGTCGTTATCTGTTATAAGCTCGTGACCATGGAATAGACAACGAAGATAATTGGCGACAACGGGCTAGCAAATAAGAACGCGACTGTCGGATTTCAATAAAAATATATTTTATGATAAAAACCGATTTCAGTAGTAATTATTCGGGGATACATGGGTATTTAGGCTGGCTAAATCGCATTGATGAATAAGTATGATAAAAGAATGCGCATGCGCGGGACTGCGACTGAATAACAGAAATATATTGGCGATAATAGGGGAGATGATGAAAAATATCCGGCATTGACCATCAGACTCGTTTTTCAAATTACTGTTTTTCGTTTTTATGTTCATTAAATCGGTGAAATTATAGCACAGTGAGAGGAACAGAGAGTGAGAAAGAGAGAGAGAGAGAGAGAGAGAGAGACAAAACGGAGGGGAGAGGCATACAGAGAGAGACAGAGAGAGACAATCAGAGAAAGAGGGGAGAGAGACAGATGGAGAGACAGAGGAGGAGAGACCGAGGGAGACAAAGAGAGAGAATCAGAGAAAGAGAGGAGGAGAGACAGAGGGAGATACAGAGAGTGAGAGAGACAGAAGGACAGACAAAGAGGAGGAGAGACAGAGGGAGAGACAGAGAGTGAGAGAGACAGAAGGATATACAGAGAGGAGGAGAGACAGAGGGAGAGACAGAGAGTGAGAGAGAGAAAAAAACCGAGGGGAGACAGGCATACAGAGAGAGACAGAGAGAGACAATCAGAGAAAGAGAGGGAGAGAGACAGATGGAGAGACGGAGGAGGAGAGACCGAGGGAGACAGAGAGAGAATCAGAGAAAGAGAGGTAGAGAGACAGATGGAGAGACGGAGGAGGAGAGACCGAGGGAGAGACCGAGGGAGACAGAGAGAGAATCAGAGAAAGAGAGGAGAAGAGACAGAGGGAGATACAGAGAGTGAGAGAGACAGAAGGATAGACGGAGAGGAGGAGAGACAGAGGGAGAGAGTCAGAGGGAGAGGCAGAGAGAGACTGAGAAGGAGGGATGAGGCGGAGATCGGGAAGGAGATGCACACACAGGTGAAGTGGGGGGGGGGGGGGCTGAGATAAATACGAGCACGTATTTCAGGTCATTTTCTCACGTTAGTGCATCATCATAAAAAATCATGTGTTGAAACCATTTTTATTCAACGTCTGCTCCCACAATATGAAAAATATTCCCTCACCCTTAGACCAACATGACACCCTTATCGATGGTGCAATCGTAGAAATTGGGTGAAATAAGAAGCTGGGGCGTATGGTGAATGCTTCAATAACACGACCATTATGACTTCCTAACAAATCGCGAGGATTGACTCCAAGAGCGGTGCATGAAAGCCCAACTCAACTCCCCACTGTAATATCCGAACAAAAATACCGTCCTCAGGCTACGCAGTGGCGAATACCCTAATACGTTTTGATTGAATTTGCAGTCAATAATGCGTGTTTAGAGAAGTAAATGTTTCATGATTTTCTTTTTTGTTGTGTGCGTGTGTGTGCCTGGTTATTATATTATACCGCCGGGCGAAAGGCTGCGATATAAGGTACTGACGTGACAATAGATAGACGCCCGAATATCGAATGGGACAATAGGTAGACATTCCAGCCTCAGCCTGAATCGGTCTAGTTGTTTCGAAGGAGGGAGAGAGAGAGCGAGAGAGAGAGAGAGAGAGAGAGAGAGAGAGAGAGAGAGAGAAAGAAAGAGAGAGTGGGAGGAATAGAGACAGAGGGACAGAGAGGCAGAGCTAGAGAGACAGGCAAAAATGTAGGAGAGAAATAGAGAGACAGGGAAGAGAGAGAGAGAGAGAGAGAGAGAGAGAGAGAGAGAGAGAGAGCTCTAAATTTGAGGTTAGGATTGGGAGATAGCTGTAGTAGTTCGACGCGGGTGGGTAATGCTGTGAGTACGAAACCTCGCTGGTTACGAGACCCCGAATGAAGGTCGTGTATATCTGAAATTCCATACCAAGTTTTCCTCTCTATCATAATATTTGATGTAGGGTGGAAGTATTATGAGCGCGGGACGCGACCGCGGTTCTGCGGTAGGAGCGGGGGCGTGTGCTAGCAGTCATCCCCGGCCAGTCAGGCAGGCTGGCATGGTGCGATGCGTATGCAGCTAGGCAGGTAGCTAGCTGGCTAGCTCTCTCTCCAACAGGTTTCAGTGGGGCTTGTGATTACCGGACGGCACGGCTCCGACTACCACTACTACCAGACGAGGCAGCGACACGCGATCACCTACACCACCGCCGCCAATCCAGTCCCGAGCTACCATGGATCCGGTCGCGTTGCGCTGCCCAAACAACTCGCCAAATCTCAGTCGGAAGACAATGTTATCGATAAACGACTACCAATCAATCAATAGTTATCTTTCTCGCCTACGCGGCTAACGTGTCTGTATAAAACCATGTCGCTCGCTCGCTCGTCGTTAGATCCCATCCGACAGCTCGTCTACAAGCAGGTGTTGACAGCTAGCTGGTTGGGGGCCCAGTGATGTCGTCGTGACGTCTTGAAGTGATTCCTTCTGCCTCAGTCGCTCCTCATATGTCACATCCAATCCTCTGACTCGGCGTCTTCCGCTGCTGCAAGTGAGTGCGTTGTTCAGATCGGACCTTTACACCTTTCACACCATTTTCTGTCGGAGTATATCACGTGGGGTGTCAAAATAAGCGAGCCAGAGGAGTAGGGCAATCAAGCGTTGAACCCTTTTTTCCTCCCCTTTCTGTCTCTCTCTCCTTCCTTCCTGTAGACACACGCGCGCACACGCACACCGCCAGAGAGAGAACGAGACAGGTGTGCAGTTGAGTCGTGGTTGAGAGCATGCGTCAGGTGAGCCAAACGGCGTGGTGGGGCGGTGTGTGTCGGGCCGTTCTTACCCTGATGGTGGTGGTTCCTCAGATGGCTGGGGGGTTCCCCACCACCCTCTCCTCCCGCCCAGGACACCTCAGGACTACGACCAGGCCCGCACGGAACCTACACACGACAGAACGTGGACCAGAGAAGGGAACCACAACAGGCCTTCTCGGCGCTATGCTAAACTTAACAGTGCACGGCAGGTTGCCGATAGGAGAGAGAGACCAAGGCAGAAATACAATAGCTGTAAACGGCAAGGACTCTACTGCAATGCTTCAGCGTTGGAACGCTCCCGAAGCGGAACGGCCTGCCTACAATACGCATAACAAACGTGGCAGGATATCTGTAAATAGCGTCTTCACCAGATCGAGGAGAAGAACGTTTCATTCAAAAGAAGGAAGCTTAAATTCATCAGTAAGTCTCTATAGGAGAGAACAAAATGCGCAAAGTACTACCACACCGAGTTTACCTCTTAATTTAACAACTGATGTTCTGTTGAGGATATCACTGGAACAGAAAAGCACTTCTAAGATAAATTCAGTTAACAATGTGTCATTATTTCATCAGGGAAACCATCACACAACAACAAAGACAACCTTATCCGAAGTTGTGCGGAACAGTGTTATTGATAAGCTCAATACATCACCATCGGGAAAGACGTGGTCGTCGTTTTTTCCAACGAATTTAGTAGACGAGGACAGTGTCAACAGAACTAAAGAATTCGCCACGGGGTTGAGTGATGAGGATTACCTTGGCAACGGGACGGATGGACTCAACATCACGGAGTTCTTACTGCGCAGAGGGTGCAACGGAGAGCAGGGGGAAAATGGAACGTCGTGGGATGTGATTGGTGGAGAGGAGGAGATGGTGGGAGAGGAGGAGGAAAGTGGGAGGAGGACAGACGGAATAAGCAAGAGAAGGAGGAGGAGGAGAAGAAGGAGGAGAGGGGTGGAGAATGAGGGCTGTCAAGTATTGCACCAGAAACACGGCTTCCTCAGGGTCGACTCCAACGGCCAAGTGACAACGTCATGGGGAATTCAAGACGTATACAGTAAGTACCAATGATAAATTATACATTCCTGACAGAGATCTTATCAGCATCACGTGTAAACCAAAAACAATGAGTACAATTTGAATACCAAAATACCATTTCATTAATATCATATTACACACACATATATACTCATACGTGTATGTAGAAGCTTATCTATCTTTAAAAAAAAAACACAATGCATTTTTAATATTAAATTTACGTTTAAACGGTTACACAACACGTACTATTGATACTTGTGTCAATCCGATGCAGTAGCAAATGACAGATGAACCGTGGGTTACAATATTATTGCATTAGGCCTTGTAAATGATGTAAGAATCTCGCAGTTTTCTCTCCTATTCAGTGATTTCATGAAAATCACGAGATTTACGTGTAGTACATCTTAGATTTGTGTGTGTCAATATAGATTAAGATATCGAGGTCTTATTTTACTTAGAGAAAAGGAGGAGGAAAGGAGAGAGGGAGCAGAGAAGAATTGTTGTTATCATGATATCAAACGAGGACAGATATGGAAATGCTGCACTTTTTCACATCAACATCTTAACTTAAAGGGGTAAAGCAATGGGCATGTTACCATCTCACCAATGCGCTCAGACACAGTGCATGGGCTTCATCATCAACACCAGATTTGAAATATTTCGGCTATCGTCTGTGTTTCTCACGATACATAACGTTTCTTAGGTCATGATCTAGTGCCATTTGTTGGTAGATTTGCAAATATCAATACCCGACAAAGGCTCTTCGTGATTTCGTGCTCTTATAATCTTTTTTGATAGATCCTAATTATCCTGATAACATATAGTTTTCATACATCACCTTTTTATTTCGTTTTGATGTACCATTTTGAAATATCATTTTGATGTATCATTTTGAGGAGGTCATTTAACTTGGTAGATAAGAATAAGAGTTCCTACACCAGTGAAGTAGAATCAAATATAGATTTTAAGATTTACCCTCTACCACTCTCAACCTTTAATACCGAGTAAATCCAGGTGTTTCCATGCTTTATGTCGCCATGGCAACGGGCAATTTAATGGATTAGCGCGCTCTGAGTCAGGGCCCTGATTTAAACATTCCTTCATTGTCGCTGAAGCGTTCTAATATGATAGTCGTTTCGATGACTCGTCGCTTATTCACCGTTTTGCTGATCTCTCTTTCTCTCATCATACTGACGCAGACGCCGTCACCACGGCGTGCCCAGTGGCACTAGGAAGAGAGAGAGAGAGAGAGAGAGAGAGAGAGAGAGAGAGAGAGATGGAGATGAATACATATCTATCGGCAAACTAGTACATATATATATACATATATATAAAACGTGAAATATATATGTATATATTATAATAAGAATATAGGAGGATGAAATTGCGCAGAAATACAAACAAATAAACAACGCCGGGGAAAAGTAGTATGCTACGACTGAAATGTACTACTTTTTTTTAATTTTAGTAGTACATTTCAGTGGTAGCATTTATATGTGTATATTTATTCTTTTGTTTTAGTCATTTGATTTCCATTCATGGGGTGGATTTCCCTGGTCAGCTTCAAGCGGTTTTATTATTTCTTTATTTTTGTCTTGATGATATTAATCATGTGCATATCTCTCTCACGTGCAACAATGTAAACATACAAATATATATGTTTATGAAAGCACATCTTTAGCATGTTTACATGGCACATACATGTTTATACTGGTTAATCGAGCATTATAATACGAAATGGGATGGCAGGGTGCACACTGAAAAAATATCAAACGAATTATGTTCATCAGGCGTCATCGTGTACACATAAGTGTTTACATAGATGTGTATGCAACACATAGATATATATTTATATATTTATATATTTATATATTTATATATTTTTAATTTTGTTAGTTAGTTGCTGATGAGCCTTCTGGAAAAACAGCCTGTACAACTCACTTAAGCTATACTCCAATTAAATTTTCTACATTAGCTCCTATACAGTCGAGCACTACCAGCAATTGCAGCCTTCATTGATTATTGGTTATATAATGAACATAGATGTATCGATCAGGACAAGAAAAAAGGCAAAGTAATAAAACGACTGAGATAAGGATATACATGTATTGTCTTAATGTTTACTTTACTCACAGGGATGGTAACTTGCCACTGTTTGTACATATCTTAAGAGAACAAGCATCATATGATTGATGTTTTGTAAATTTGTAAATATAAATTTGGTATAACAGCTTTACCTAAAATCTTGTTGTATTACATCTTGGTATCATCATGACATGATAAACATGCAAATTGGGTAAAATCATAGGGAACTAAAAAGAAATCAGTTTCTTGGAGATAATATTTGAAATGTTGAATATTAAACAGGTTAAATAATAGAACGAGTCAAAATGCATGACATGACATGATAGCTTTATGTCAGAGTTACCAAGATACATCCAAAAATAGTCATCTTCGTGTCATTAGAAAATCTTAACTTTCTTATGAATTATCCGATTTCCCTATTTTTTCTTGTTGGCTCTCCTTTTCAAATTGTTATGCTTTTATTGAGAGATGCATACTTCTGGAGCAGGATTTCTCCTTTATATAAAACATGTGCTATACACCTACATCAGCGATTGTACAAGATACGTTACTTAGAATCACTCATATAGCTCCTTTTGGACTGACAGAATATCAATATTTAAATTGCACATCTTTGAAAATCATTTACACATTCATAGGAGGAGAAACTCGGAGATGAAAAAAAAACTGCTTCATTCATGGTGATTGACACTAACCAGTTCATTCATCGCGAGATCGGCTTGAAAATTGATGAATGACATCACAATTTGAAAAGCACCTGTCACAAATCTTTTTTTTTTCTTAGTCATTTTGGTAACTGCGGTGTAATAAGGAGGGAGGGGGATACACGAATCAGTGGAGAAACGTATACAATTATTTGGCCTTATTCTGGCGCCTTTATGCATTTTCGATGGTGAAGGGCCAACTCTAAAGGTTTGTTGAAAAAGCTAAAAGCATAACATATACAAAAATATATATAAATTGCGGGCGGAGAAACGGTTGAGGAAAGAGATTCATTTATGCTCATGTTGACATGTTTACAGTTAGCAGTAAATTCTTCGCTAGAGTTGCTTGTAAATTGATGAATGACATCACGGAGCAAACAACACCTGCTACGTTCTACTATTTTTACGTCATTTTGCGACGATTGCCTGATTGCAGGTGCGAAGTAACAGACAATCCGAGCAGCGAATCGTGTTGACAATCTTTAACCTATAAAAATCGTGAATTTGCGATTATTTCCTTCAAAATGGATATGATACACGGGCGGAAAACAGACAGCAGGCTTTCCCGGAAAGAAATCCGAATGAGGCAGAAGCATAAGAAATTATTTACCGAAGGATATGGAACTGCAATATCATTAAACCTTTTTAGGACTGTGGTTAAATGCGGTTATCAAATAATTTTGTATTTACACAATAGTACGTACACAAAATGGCGTCGGGCAATACTGTGAGTCACACATCCCAGCCAATGGTGACGCCACTCAAAGGTTACTTTGTGTTTCAATGTAGCCTTAGGTCTACTGGCTAACCTAATCATCAACATAGAAAGAAACTATTCAAAGGTTTGACTTTCGACATATTTGATGAATGGCTATGACTTTTAAAGATGCTCAGATCTAGTGACTAACACGTCTCTAGGTAAGTAAAGTGAATAGACAAAGATTAAATATACATCATTGTCCATTGAAGTGTTAATCAGTTATTTACTTTAGAAGAGAGAATGCACACACTGTACATGAACTCAGTATGCTGAATATTTGAAATATGTGTATGATACATGAGTGTCTTTACAACCATGGATCTTATACGTCATATTATGATCCATGGTACAACTAATTAATGGTCGTATTTATTGAAGGGATTATTTTGTCTCTGTATACATTCAAGGTGAATTGAAGATAATATGCTGAACACAACCAACAAGAAAGCTGAACAAAAAGAAAAGTACATGAGAAATTGCGTCTTATGTCGTACACAAACATAGAAAGATGTTCACACAAAATTACATCGTTAGCACTGGCAACTTGTAAATTCAAACAACAGCAAAACATAATACCTTCCCATTATCATAAAGAATCGCCATTTAACCTTCACCAATCTACATTTTTTAGTGTTCTGCTTTGGTCGAGATCAATATTTCAGAGCTGTATTCCTATTTCAGACTAAAACAATAAGACACAATACGTGTTCGGTTAGAACGACACGCACGCATGTTACAGGGAATGTAGCCATTGTCAGGCCTAAATTATATATTTGGGAAATACTATCAAGAACCCCCTTTTAATAAAAGAAGCCAAAGGTCATTTGTAATGGATTGATATTTATCTTTACATTTAATATCAAAATCATATGGTGCAGATTCAATATATATCAGATTTTGTGATAAGATATGATTACGTTACAAATTGAGATTTGCATGAATAACTCCAACTTCACTTTTCATTTGAACAGAAATTTAATTCCGAGAGGCAAACAACAAAGAGACATTTTTTTAAATTGCTGTATTTGAAGTCTACGTAGCTATTAAGTTTCATATTCCACATACATGACGTATATCTTGTACTCGTGGTCAACGAATTTGATTTTGTCAGCAAAAAGGATATATTACCTTTTAGGAACATTATATATCCTTCAATATATTTTGCATTGCTCTACTGCTGTCTATGAATTATACACCTCTACCTTGCTCTGCCCTTCTCTTGTGATTTGGTTTTGCCTATTCGTCGGAACATGCCCAAAGAAAATACCTTTACAAGAATAGCTATTTTCTTTCTTTTCTTAAATCGGAGTCTTCCCCATGTAGATCAAACCCTATTACCATTATTATCGGCCATGTGCGTTGAAATGTGATCCACACGCACAATACCACTAAACGGATTCACATCGAGGATCCACCCGGCCTCTTACCCATATACAATGATGACAAGACAAGAATGTCGGCAATTCACCCAGAGAATAAGATTAATGACACCTACTGTCAAAATGTCCCGCGCGTCTCCACAACCGCGAGAAGAACAAACCCTGGAGAAACAGAGGCTTACAGGCCACGCTTAGCGTACTTAGGCCGCGCTCTATTCGAGCGGGTATAAGTACGTCTATTATGCGGTATTGTGGTTTCTTCTGCGGTGAAAAGATTCATATCACGGGGCTATTATATGTATCATGACAACCCGAATGGAGGTCAGGAGTTGGAGTTAAATGGAGATAATTACACTCGTTAGTATATGATCACTCTCTGCTATTATACAACGCACTGTTTGATGGGATAGTTGGGATAGGGCTAGACGTGTAGGCCAGTGGCCTTGTTCGTGTCGTTTGGGGAAAGAGTTCCGAGTTATCTTGTGACTGGCTACACGAAGCAAATGATGTAGATGTGTAGAAGTGAGGTATAAATGTGGATAAACACGTTCTGTAGTGCTGTGTATTGAGTAATGTGCATTCAGTGTGGTTCGCATGGCCACACAGTATCAGTGACATATTTGCGTGCCTTTGTTAAGGTCTGCCCACGGTTCTCTAACACGGACACACATTGAATGGAGATGGGGATGGGGGTGGGAGGGGAGGCCGAGGGCTTCCCTTAACCCACCCCTCAAAACGTGAGCGAAAATAATGCACCCTGGCAATGCGACATGCGCGGATCTGAATAGGTATGCTTACGAGTGGGTGTATTAATGTGATCCTGATCCCATTTTCCTGATAAAAATAACCATCACAATCTTCCTCCCACATTCCTTACACACATTTTCAAGTTAACTCCTCCCGTGCCATGTGTGTATTTTGTTTCACTATTATTGCACACAGCTCCATAGTAAATGAGTCTGTTTGACACACAAGTGGTTAATGGAGATTTCATCTCTTGTATTTTGTTTTGACTGGGATGACTGAAATGTGTGGGAAATACAGAGAAAATCAGAGGACGATAAACAATTACCCCTGAAAAGTGTGGCATTAAATTCAGTTTTTAAAAGTTTAAAATGTCAAAGTAAAAACATACTTTGTTTGTCTGGACTTGAAACTTATACCACCAAAGCTTGAAATCCAGCTATAACATTTTGAGGAATAAACGATACAATATCATGCTTAATGTTTTCTGAACTCAAAACTTATATTACTTAAACAATAAATACATTAATAACGGGTGTTTGTTATATAAGTTTTGAAATCTTAAAATGAAAAGCTCAAAGACACAATCCAGGGAAACTACTTGGTAAAAGCTAGTCTTGCGCAAAGAATTGAAATGGTTGAATTTCCTTCCGGTAAAGTTCAAGTTTACCGTGGTGTTTCTCACGGTTCCCCCCCCCTTTCATATTGCGTCACTCTTGACGTAATCTTTTATAGATGTGCGAAGACACCACGATATGATTCTTGAGACCTCTTCCGCGTCTTAACTGATGATGGAGTACTTCATCACCAACATCTCTCTAGCCTGGTCCGTTCAGCGGATTTAACATTTGAGGAGATGAAGCTAAATGGATATCACGAATAAAAATGATGCTTTAGTTTTAACAAGTACTTCAAAGACATAAAATCGGGAAGAAAAAAAGTTTTAGTTCTGATTTTATTAACACTGAGTAACCTATGCGTTTAATGAGAGAATGCCATCAAATGCAAAAATAGGTGCAGAGATTTGCATAAATGATTCAATGCTCGCGTGTCATTTTCGGTAGAAATAAATAGGGAAGGAATAATGTGTACTGATGACGTCAGAGGGAAATGACAAAAAATATACAGTCTTGTTCTTCTTTTGTTTTACTCACAAGTAATAGTGACTATCTATAGGTCATCGTGAGCATGGTGAGTGGAGATTTTAACCAAAGCTTTTTACTTTACACAAGATGTGCTTGATAAAGGAAGACTGGTCGAGGACAATTTTCGATAATGATGCCTCGGGGTGCTCTTATAAATATATCCATACCCGTGTCTTGGGATAGTGCAACTGAAGTATAATGGTTATCAAACATATCAAGAGGCTTCTTTCTTCGAGTTGGTCTTCTTTAATGGGTGTATCCTTTTTGCGGGATAACCCTTTTTTTTAGAGAAGACTATACTATCCCAAGAGAAAGTATCACAGTACACTTCGAAGGTAATATCGCTTTGGGATGATTAACTGATTAATATGTCTGCACTAAAAAAATGTTTGTGTTTCTACGAACCGCTACCAGAGGAAATACCGCCCTTATATTCGAGGGCAAATCGTTTACTATTATCATGATAATACTTATCTCCGCTTTAAATCTGTAGGCGCCATTGAGGTATATTTTTACTGGTAATACACACCATACCCATAAGGCAGCATGGAGTCTGTCAAAGAAGGAGTTAACGCATTGAATGCGTGATCACAATACTGCCCTACTATGACAAAAGGAAGCAAGTGACAAATCACTCAAATCTAGGTTATCGATATTCTTAGATTGTACCCAGCATTCGCTACATGCGGCCAAAACCTGGACACGAAATATTCATCTTGCTGCGAGATATTTAATCTAACTTGATGTGGTGTTGCACTGATGCCAATTCAAGTGACAGACACATTTTGCCCACTTACAAGAAAGGTCTTTTTTATTAGTTGCTTCCTTTTGTCAGAGTAGGACAGAATATCCCACTGTAAACGAAGATACTGCAAAACTTGTTAACTGGACCTCACCATTTAAAAGATCACCCAAACTTTATCTACAAGTAAAACAAATAACAGGTGTCATATTGTTCTTAGTGTTACATTAATTTAATCTATTACAGGATTTTTCACTTGACTTGCTGGCATCCGTAGTTGAATTTCACTGTCATTTACAAGTTAACAAAATATTGCAATCGTAGATATGTACATAAATAGCAGTGTTCAACAGTGTAGCGCAGTGCTGTTCTATAGGATTTGTGTACAGTGCTGCTGAGAAGAAAACACATGTAGCATTCAAGGAGTTAAGCATATCCAGCGTGAAACTGACGCCAAAGGTATACTACCCTAATTTGGCAAAAGGAAGCAACTAACAAAGGAGACAAAATGAGCAAAATGTGTCTGTCACTTACATTGGCATCAGTGCAACACCACATCATGTTAGATTGACTATATCGCAGCAAGATTAATAGTTCTTGCCAGGTTTTGGCCGTATGTAGGGAATGCTGGGTACAATCTAAGAATACCAATAACCCAGATTTGAGTGATTTCTCACTTGCTTCCTTTTGTCAGAGTAGGGCAGTATAGCATTACCGCGCATTCAATACTTCCGCCATGAATGATCATACTTTCCATAAGGTTGTTATACACACGCCATTATACCATTATGCTATTTAGGCGGGGCGGGAATATCGATACTCATTTTGACAGACGACACATCATTAGCTAATTAGGCCTGGCACCCCCCAAAGAGAATACACCCTTCAAACAAACTTGTAACAGGGCCAGAAAATAAACATTACAATCATAATTGTCGCTTGAAAAGTTCTGCTCTCTTTTAAACAAACAGAGTTTGGTTGTCAGTAGACGTTTTGACAATTGCGGTGTGGCTACGCGGTGCATTTTAATAACAGCTTCAGGGTCGAACGAAAATTGCCAAAGTCAGCTCATATAATACGTATGGGGCCCCGTGGAGGAAATCTCTACGAGCAATCGGAAGTAGAAATTGATCGTGTGTTTGCGTTTTCATTATGTTGGTTAATTGGATGTACGATTGGGCTTAAACGTATTATAAACGATGGGATTTTCCTTTTAAAAAATTCAATAACCATTGCGATACTTCATAGGGCACGTATGGAACGAGTCGCGATACGTCGAGATTTATATTTTACCACTTAAATGCAATTATGAGTCAAAATGGTCATGTAGTTACCATAAAATGGTACATGCATTACCATGGCAAAGACACGTATAACATTCACTGTAAGATATATAACTTGGTGTTGCACCATGGGTTTACCATAGTTAAAACAACTCTACAGTAAAATTACCACGACATTATGCATATACCATCATGACTATCTTATAGTCGAGTGTATATGAGTAATAAATGTGAAGGCCTTTTACCACACTGTCCATATCAAGATAGTAGGGTGCCGATTTCTAAGGCCGTGTGAATTAATTGTATTGACACAGTATACAAACAATATTTCCGGCCAATATCACATGGAACAAAAGAATCAAAGACCATCAGCGATCACCGCGGATAAAACAACGCAAATCCATCAACTTTTCACAGAATATCATCTATATATTTCATTGTTTGAATGGCAGTACATGCTTCAATGAATGCACCTTCACAAGGTTGGTGGTTGGTTAACTAATCTTCTCATTGATTTAGCTGAGCTGTATCTACGTATGGCCATGAGGGATGATTTAGGACACCTACAAGTATGCTGATACACAAGTATACTCCAATAGGTAGCATTCCCTAATTCTTTGCGCTAAATCTGTAGAGTAAGGTCAAGTACAAAAGGTGATTTGTGATTGGTCGGTGAACGGAAGGTAAACTCTAAAATGGGCGTCATAATAAAATAAGTATTTTTACCCGGGTTTTTATTGTAAAAGTAAACAACATGTTCCGCGTTGTGTTAATAGTTGGGGATTAGATACGATTCCTTCAAGCATGTCAAGCATGCGATGACACGTGATCACCATACCTGGAAGAATGTCTCTCTCTTCTCTCTCTCTCTCTCTCTCTCTCTCTCTCCTGCTCACTTTCTCTCTCCTGCTCTCTGTCTCTCTCCCTTTCTCTCTCCATCTCAATCTCTCTTCTTCTCTGTCTCTCTCTGTTTCTCAGTCCCTCCCTCCCTCTCTCTCTCTCTCTCTCTCTCTCCCTCTCTCTATCCTTTTCTCTCCCTCTATTCCATAATTTTCGATCAGTGAAGTTAAGTTATGAGAAATGAGTTCCTGAAAATGATCAATGTTCTGGTGTGCGTTTGTCTCTATTGGGCTGATCAATATTACACCGTATTATACAGTTGGTGTCGTAGTCTCCAAGACAACCATTCAGGATATATTCATGTTGTCATAGTATAGTGCTTTTCAAAATAAAAACAAAAAAGTACAAGTTGGTATTGAGGTGACGAGTACTGCATTAATCCGTCATGCTTCTTTCTTACATGGTTTCCACGTGGATACTCCCAAGGATGGAAGTGGTCCGATGTCTCTTTCCCTTGTTTGAAAAATCCTAAACTTATGGAGGAATAGGCCTACTTATGTCTTTTTCAAGGAAATCAGAGATAGAGCTTAGTTGTGTTTTAGCGGCGTGCATATATAATCTCTTCCTAATCTCTTCTCTGACCGCAGCTTTCTATAAATGAAAGTGTTTTTTTTTCTTTTTCCGAATTAAGACGGGATTGCTGACCCCGTAACAATACTAGAGCAGGCCGAGTGCGTTTCTCCGTTCTCTATGCACCATGCATATTAATGAGGCGTGAGTATCGATCGATATGTTCCTTGAGGGAAAGTACTTGCACGGTGACTAAGTATTCTATGAGGTTCACCACGTGTATAGTCCTGAATAGGACAATTCGATTTGTTCTTTTAAAATAGCTTTGACAAGAACAGCTCCGATAGCGCAGTGAGAAATATAAATAAGTATTTGTTTGTAATGGGGTAGCTCTGAAAAGCGCTGTCGGTCCGTTGCTCGACGTCCCAATCATAGTTGCTTATTGTCGTCAATAGCTAAGATTGGATACAGTGTTTTCTGTATGCAAGTAATCCTCTATTTACAAAAACACACACATCCAAAGTTTAAAATGTATCATGGTTCCCGCGACTTGAACAGTGAGGAGAAAAACATTAAAAAATAATCATCCACTGATTGATAAAACAATGATTTCATCGATTATTTCATTACGTTGTTGGAGCTTTTAAGCTGTGTTGCATAGGTAGTGTTGGTGTTTTCGGGATGCGGACAATTGTATTCTCTGATTTGTTTACATGCCAGTGTATTTATGTTCACCTAGTTTATCACTGTATTACATTTCTGGTAACGCTACTCACACTATATAATACACAAATTAATATATACTGGTATAGATATATAATATATATAGCATATATAATATATATGTAACTATATGATATATATATGAATATAAACCGGTATAGATTACCCAGTCCTGTATAGCTGACTTTCTGGGAACGACGTTGTAACAAGAATTGAACAATTTCAATATAATGTCATTATTCATCAGTAATAGATACTCTACATTCCATACATGTAGTCTAAATTCCAATCATTGTTGAATTCGACAGCAGTAAACAATTTACATTTTCCACCGGAAAATAGATCTTTGACATGTTCATGACTTTGAAATGGTTGAATGCCTTTGTTTTGATAAACCCACGCAGTTTATAATCCCCCGTTCTACGAACTTGTCATCATTCGGTGCAGTCACTATTGAAATTGTCACCGTTTTTTTATATGAATTTTGGCACCGGTTACCCCCAAGACAGGTGTTACCGCTCGCTTGATCCGAATGTCCTTCTGAATTCTTTATATCCATGATATTCGATGAGCAGGTGCAGTACACAGTCAAGTGATTTTGTGTTTCATCCTCTGATAATTCTGTTCTCATTTTGTAATCTTCTGTTCGATAAGCTGACGAAGAAATAAATGAAGCTTGAACTAAATGGAAAGATTGGGAGTAAAGAGAATTTTAGGGATAGAGGGAGAGAGAGAGGGGGGACGAGAGAGGAAGAGGGAGAGAAAGAGAGAGAGAGTGGTGAGAAAGTAGAAAAGAGAGGGGTGGACAGAGAGGGAGGATTGAAGTAGAAGAAGAAGGAGTGAAAAAAAGAGGAACAAGTGGAGGTAGAAGCTTGATATGAAGGACATTACCAACAGCGTGAAGAAGAACAAGAGCACGGACAAGAGAACAAAAAAGCGGGAAGAGAAGAGACTAAGAGGAAGATACGCACGAGGAGGTATTCCTATCTCAGCGTGAAAACAAAAGACCTCGAGACACGCACGCGGGAGACAATACACCATTGTGGATGAAAAGTCAACAAGCGGGCTCCAGGAGTAGAGCGCGCGAGTCAGAGTTCAGCGCATCTCATCATGTGCAACGATGCAATCCGAAACAGCGCCCCACAGCGTTCGGAATGCACCTGAGCCAACCCCGCCGCAGACGACGGAAGCTTGGGAGACGTTATACACTTTTCTTTTATCATGTTTTTTAAGTTAGGGACAATGTGCCAAGTGACGCTCGGGAGGGGTTGGTAATTGGATGCCACCACCCCTCCCCAATCCCGTACCCAGCCCCACACCCCTCCCCCCTTTCTCCACTCATGCACCCACCCCACGCCATCGCATAATCCACTCACTCCAAAATTAAAGGAGGATATAACAGAGCCAACTATTGTATACATACCTATTTTACTTTCCATTGTTTTAAACACGATAAACAGATCAAACGTGTGATGTCCACCCACCCCGCTCTTTCCACGGTGCAAGTATATTAACACCTTTTGCGCAGTTGGTATATTCTATCATCTGCTATACACCCAAAGCCATTCAGCAGCTGTCTGTCTGACAAACAGAGGGTTAACCATGTATGTGCTGATGTTGCATTTACACCAGCATCACACACTAACCATGTAGAGCACCGGGCAGCCTGGCATTGAAAAGGGTCATATTGCACAGCATCGTACAATGATAGCGATTTTGAATTCAATGTACGTTTGGAATAGGACAAACCTAACCATGTAAAGTGCTTGGAATAGGAATTGAAGTGTCTCATGCCCAATGTAAATTATCTGCTGTGATAAAATTAGTTGAAATCAAGGCAAGGTATAAATGTATTTGTATGCTTCGACACGGAACCCACCATAACGGCTTAACAATCATCACACTCCTTGTGTGGCCAGGGAACTAATGTTGTATTTAGAATGAGCATCTTGGTAGACCATACAGGAAAAGGCAACTCCCTCGAAGGGGGTTTTATTCAAGATGCCACATCAAAAAGAACCAATTGGTTGCGATTCCCAGACTTTTGACATAAACGAAGTGTATGGATAAAAAATGAAAAGGTGTTTTCCCTCTCAGGAAATCATATTTCTCATATTTTCACCTCGAGATGTAAAAGGCAAGGAATTTGTTGAAGGCTCCTGAGTGTAAATGCTTTAAGGGGCTCTTCCTTAAAATTCAGAAGTCAAAACAAAAGCCTTTTGTTCGCAATTCCATTCTCTTTATCTCTTTATCTCTTCATCCAAAGGAGAAGAAAACATCTTTTTCATGATGAGGATAACAAAAGGCATTTTCCAGGAACGCGTGTCTCTCTTATCATCTTCCGTGTTCTACAACAAAAGCAGGCAGCTCAAGAAAAACAAGACTTTTCTTGGAATTAAGTGAAAGTAATATGAGGCTCATCATTATCAGCGTACATGTATTCTTTTGTCATGGTTGTAAATGATACAGCGCCTCTCACGGCCAGGGACTGACAGGGGTCACGACCTCCCGGGCTTTGACGAGTCCAATGCCAAGGCTACGTAGACTGACAATCGCTATGAATATAACAAGACTAAACAATGCGTTCTCAAGTTACTAGTACTGCATTTGTCGTGCAGAATTTATACTTTTTCTTCTTGGGCCATCATCAGTACATACCGATTCGATAGACGAGCATGTTTTATGGCATAAAGGGAAGAAAATAATCATCAAGCAATTCAGATAATTTTGTTATGAATACACCACACTCAGACTGCGTTAGAGGCTTTATAATACTTTCCTGACAGGCTTCCCTTCTGAAAATGATCACGATTTTTTTTTTTAAAAGGTATTCACCGTTTGCCAAATTGACTGTCGTACTAAGTGCAACCCAAAACCAAATATAAGTAAAAGAACCAAACCTAATACATAAGAGTTGAACTGCATTGTTCCAAGATTACAAAACTACAAATTACGAAATCAGATATACTGTATTTCAAAATTTCAAAGTACACGCAAACTGCGTCTAAATTAAGTGGATTTATATTTACATGTAAAGCAACATTTTGCCGTACACAATGGTGTAACCTAATACATAAGAGTTGAACTGCATTGTTCCAAGATTACAAAACTACAAATTACGAAATCAGATATACTGTATTTCAAAATTTCAAAGTACACGCAAACTGCGTCTAAATTAAGTGGATTTATATTTACATGTAAAGCAACATTTTGCCGTACACAATGGTGTAAGTTTAATTCTCACCAAAATGTTACGTATTCATTTAAATTCAACAACTAAAATCAGAACAGATGTTTTAGTAACAATCTGAACAACCATTATGTCTCGCCTTTACAACTCCTTTTTTCTTAACAATATATTTAGTTAACTTTAATGCCAATTCATAATTTCTTAAACTTGTAAAATGCCGCATTTTCCGTAAACTTTCTTTCATGCAGCCAGAAAGTACACCTCATCTTTGGCTCACCTGTATCTACAAAACAATAAAGAATTTCTTGTCATGGATAATAAATTATAAATTATACCATACTATATTATATTATAATATACTATACTATACGATACTATACGTAATCAACCAATCGATAACACAGTTGTGTTACAACAATTGATCAATTGATTACATATTTTCCTCACAATTATTAGAATAACATCGCCGTTCTCCGCCCCCTTCTTTCCTTGCAGCTATACTCTACATTGTTGACATATGCCCTCCAGTATTTACGTGATAATTCATCTACCAATCAACCAATCGATTGATCGATCACATGCTTATGTGGTTTCCTTACAACAATTAGAATAGCATCGCTGTTCTCTGACCAGTTTCTTCCTTGCAGCTAGACTGTAATCTTTGCGATCGGCCCCACTGTATATTCATCATGATGCATCCACCAATCAGCCAATCGATTGATCGATCAATGGATTCCATAATTTCCGTACAGCAATTAGAATAACGTCGCTGTTCTTTGCTCCGTTCCTTCCTTGCAGCTAGACTGTACATCTTTGCCATCGGGCCCTCTTACGTGAGGATCAAAGGCATCAAAGCCGACCGCTACGTGCACATGGACGAAGCTGGCGCTATTACTGGAGTACCGGCAAGCCAAATACCAAACCCGGTAGGTTCATATTTTTCAGATTATTTCTAATTTGTATGACACCTATGCCACGAGAACAGGGAGGTCTGCAGATGCTATCATTTGAATGAAAGAAGGAAAGTCAGAGAATGGGAGGCAGCAAATGACATGATTTGTGTGTGGTTTGAAAACATCAAGCAGTTAACAGGAATTTCAAAGCCCAGGCGGTCACTCAACATAGCACGTACGACGCACGCGCATCCACAAAAAGCCTCGGAGAGGGTCTGTTTTCAGCCCTTCGACGTCGTTGACATTTTCCAAATACGGGGGGGGGGTGTTTTTCAGCTTCAACTGCTTTTTCGACGTTAAGGGTACTAAATTACCATTTTTAAGGCGGAGTTTACGCCATTTAGGGTATATTTTTTTTAACGGTTTTCGTCATTTAGGGTATGTTTTTCGACCGGGTTTATGCGGGGTTTACACCATTTAGGGTTCATTTTTTAAGTGTGTGGACGCACGTGGGTACCACGATATGTGGTGGGTGACCTTTTCGAGTTTGATACGCAGCAGTCATAATAAAAACTGAAGATGCTGTAAAAGAGGTTTGAGGTGGATATTCGCTAACCTCGGGTTTGGCATGGCACCTGATGGTGGATTGATCTCAGCGATATGAAGTGACATCCTCGAAGAAATTAACTGAAAAAGTGTTAAAACGTGAACAAAAATAAAGCCACCGATGATTAATAATCACCTCCTTTCCAACCCAAGGAGAATTTTTTTAGATTTTAAGCCTACTGTTCGTAACTCTAAGTTGTCCTTTTTTGTCCAGGTTACTACTTCTTGTAATATGAATCATTATCATGCACGATATCAGTGATTGTATCGTATATAGCACTTTATCAGTGCGAGGTATTGTTCACATCGCTTTACAAGAATTGCTCGCCTCAATCAAATGATTAAATACATAAATAGTAACGATAATGATAATAATAATAATGATAAATGTCAAGTCAGTTCACCATTCTCTTGTTGCCACAACATTAGTTCGGAAAGAGTAGTACGCCATTCAACTGGTACTTAAATGATAACTATTGCTTGCTCATCTTTGATAAACATTTTCCATTTCATTGCATGTTTTACTAATACCCAGTACGATGCCACTGACAACACTGGTGCGTGGTACGAGCGGCCTGTGAACGACGACACTGGACGGAGATGGACCACGTGGTACGTGAGGCAACAGGACGAACGATGGTACCTGTCCTTCAACCGGAGAGGGCGCCCTACGAGGACCGGACTAGCCCAGGGGCAATCCCTCAGCACCCACTTTATGAAGACGGTCAGCGGCTTCTCTTGCAACCCCAGCGACTGGGGACATTCCCAGAGATGATTTTCGAGAGACCAGTAGACTGTATTAATTTAGCAGCTATTGAAAATAACAAACCAAGAACGGAACTCGGACGCCCGTGTCCCGCACCCTTTTCATAGGATACCATGTAGGCCTATGGTGGCCCAGAGGGGACGTCGCAACTCATAATAACTCATTATAACTCATAATAACTCCCAAAGACGGGGTGACCGGCATACACAGGTGATTTCCACAAAAAATCCTCACCAATCCCTATAGAACTACTCTTTTATATACTTGTGGAGAGAACACGCTTCCGGCACGCAAAGGCAGTCCCCCGACACGCAACTCATAATGGCATCGCAAGTTTCTCCGGCAATAGATAGGTCCCATGTTTATCTGACAAGCAACAAATAGAAGATTCAGAGTACATTCCACCCATTTAGTATGGGTGAATGCAATAACTGTTTACCATATAGGCCTACACAGTCGCTGTGGTGGTGTTAAAAGGTAAAGCTAGGGAGTTTGGGAGTAGGGAGACCCAATATATCTTGCAAGGTATCTGTGGGTCAGAGTGATGTATTTACTTGATCACATCTCAAATCATTTTTGGCTTGTCGGCGACATTAGTGCTTATGATGCAATAGGTAAAAGAGGTGAAAATGGCTGCTTTTTTTCTAACAACGGCATACCAGTATACATTGAAACGAGGAGTCAGGAATCATTTTGATATTCCAATGACAAAGTATGCCTAGAGTACAAATTTATTCCACAAAACTGATAATTCTGATCAAATAATTATATTTTTTAGGTCTGTGAAACCAGAGTACGTGCTAAAATAAAATATGAGATTGTGAGACATTATAAACGCAATCAATGAATAGCTCGAACCTTGTCTAAATGTTGGTACCGATATTGACTTTTAATAAGATTTTCTTGTTTGCGATCACTCTAAAACTTACATCAATTGCCCCACACTGCCCTAATTGTAAGTTTTGAAGCCTCTACACGTTATTGTTTTGCACACTAGAAACACATCGTGTAATTTGTGAAATATGCAGACCGACACTTTTTAGTTTGCATAGGCCTTTTACGGAATGAATGCACTTGGGGTTTGGCGCACCGTTTTTCTCTCATTTCTCTGAAACAGACAACGGGGCGATTGGTAGGTGACACAGTACTGGTGGTCACTTCATAATTGTTAGAGAGTTCCGCAGACGTTCTTAGAACCGTCAAATATCGTGCCGTACCATTCAGTAAAGAAACACAAATAGTTAAATTGTAAACTTGAGAATTTATCATTGAGAATTTGGATGATTCGTGTCATCCATGAAATTTTGGGTACGACCGAGACAGGTATACAGATATGATTGTTCTAAGTTGGACAACTTTCGCGTAGATTCTGAAATGGACTGCATGTGGGACATTGCACGGCCAGCTGTTAGTTTGGACGGAAGCCTACACGGATTAATAAGCAGCAAGGATGTGGACAGTTTATTGTTGCTATGTCGGGCAACCTTCACTAATGGGATTGATGTGCACTTTCAGTGGTGCCAAAAGACACCTGTGTGCCGTGGCACAGGACTATTTAGTGACCCGAAGTGGTATTCCTGCAGATTTTATTCATCAACAGTTTGACGTATTCATGTAATCACTGCTATGTATGATGTCGCTATACGTGTTCCATATAGACTCTATTTCATCTTTATTTATGGCACTAGCTGAACGAGCGATCAATTGTTGTGAGCCAAGATATTTGATTCAATGCAAGGACGGTGGTGATTTATATTGTCCATGGTGTCTGGACGCTGGTTGCACGCATTAATCCTCTCAGTACCAAATCTGCATGAAATGTGTAATATGTCAATGGGCTTTTCCTGGTTTGGTATTGAGAGAGTTACACGGCGTCGGCCACATTACGACGGAAGCCATTTTTGCTTCCTATGACATGGATAATAGAAGAAGTATATCAACTCAGTACAAAATAATATATGAATGTCCTATTTATTACTCGTTATTTATGCTATTTATTAGTGTTATATCAGTGCTTTACTTGAATTTATAATCATTCAGTAAATAATCTACAGATATATGCATTATCAAGTATGATCTCATTAACGTTGTCGATCAATAATCATTACGCCATTTTGATTACGTAGTTATGTTCACCAGTACGTTTCAAGATGGCCTGATACTATCACAAATTGCAAGTACCCTCTTCTGTAGGCCTTATATGGAATATTAAACGGTTTTAATGAAGGATAGTCTGTACAGATACAATCGGAAAATGATATAGATACGTCAAAATGTTCGGAGCACTGAAATCAGACTTCAAAATTGGTTTATTCAAAGTCGCACATGCTGTCGACCTGCTGTGTTTATGCGGGCAATGTAAAGAATATTTTCAAATTATCGATAACTGGCAACATTCACCTTTATTCAAAAGGCAAAGTATGTTCATTAAAATATTTTAATTGAACTATGAGCTGTAAAAGAAAAAAGAATCGCATGAGTTGATACCCCATGTTCAGAGACCTTTTTTTACTGAAATATTACTTAAAACGTGTTGCTACATACTGAGTTCTGTTGGAGGGAAAAAATACTCTTAGAAATATGATTACCTACACACGTGACATCATAAGCGGGTCATATGACAAATAATACCCCATCGGGCATTATTTTGTATATGTCCATCCCATGAGTTTGCTTGTGTACGTAATGTTACCCAATATTTTTGTTAGGGGAAAAACTCAACTTATTGTGAGCCAAAAGGAACTATCAACAAACAAATATGAATACCTGTGTACATTTTACATCGGAATATATATATACAATTCGAGTGTTATAATTGAATTATCTCACTTTGAAATTGAATGGATTAAATCAAGAAATTTTATCAAAGAGGATATTGTGGTTTCATCGTGTATTGATCGTATTCCGTTACACTTAACACTACGAAATAATCAAATTCATAGCTTGATACAATTCCTGCATATAATAATATATGAAATGGTTTACAAAGTAATAAACTGTGTGTGTGTATGTGTGTGTGTTTGTGTGTGTGTGTGTGTGTGTATGTGTGTGTGTGTGTGTGTGTGTGTTTGTGTGTGTGTGTGTGTGTGTATGTGTGTGTGTGTGTGTTTGTGTGTGTGTGTGTGTGTGTGTGTATGTGTGTGTGTGTGTGTGTGTGTGTCTGTGTATGTATGTGTGTGTGTGTGTGTGTGTGTGTGTGTGTGTCTGTGTATGTATGTGTGTGTGTGTGTGTGTGTCTGTGTATGTATGTGTGTGTGTGTGTGTGTGTGTGTGTCTGTGTATGTATGTGTGTGTGTGTGTGTGTGTGTGTGTCTGTGTATGTATGTGTGTGTGTGTGTGTGTGTGTGTCTGTGTATGTATGTGTGTGTGTGTGTGTGTGTGTGTGTGTGTGTGTGTGACTCCTCAATGTAATTGTACTTGGCATAGACAGCTACAGACAACATGAAATTCAACCTCGTTTCGAAATTTTCTTCTAACAATTTTGAGTTATGAATAAATTACTCTAGCTACCCTCCATTCACTGAGTTCATTTAAGAAATATTCTGTTTTTTAATTCATTTCCAACCTTATTGCTATATGAGATTTTAACCCCAAAAATGAAGACGAGAAAAGGTCACGAAATGGTTGTTTATTGTCATCGTTGACATTTTACGCTTCTAATATAGCGATCGACCCAAATTTTATCTCTCCCTACGCTCCTGGAACTCTAGACCCGATCACACGGTGCCATATCCCGTAAAATGCCTTGAACCTATATTGGAGTCAGACGAATTCGAACCTAGACCCATGCCATAATAGCTGAGAGTGAAGTCCCGGCGCTTATCCACTAGGCTATAAGGCATCAGTGCTGAACCTAGGAATTATTTTATCATTTTTCAAAAGTGTCGAAAGTTTTTTTTTTTTCACGTAGTACATCAGACGGCAATCATACCACCATAGCCAACATTTAAGAATTACTAACAGCTAGAGCCTGCTTTCTGTCAACATGGTGAAGTTTACCAGTACTCCAGTGGAGGGGAAGAAGAAAGGAATTAATGGTTTTGTCATTCAAACATCTTCTTTCGAAGTTGATTCTACGTTATACGTACATGTCTATGAAGGCTATCACTAAGAATGTACGTTGGATGTATCCTTGATGTGAAGTAAGATTGCAACGTTGTTTCCATCATCATGACCACGCATGGTCCCTTTGTCCATTCTTAAAGACAACTAGACACAAATCTAAATAGCACCATCCTTTTGTACGCACATCATTAGCCCAACATTCTCTACGTTACCAAGGTATCCATGAGTGGAATTATTTACATACTCAAGCTCAACTCTATCAAGATTAAAATCATTGTGGACGGAGTCATTGTTCAAACATGTCAGAGAAATGCCTCAATATCACACATGGGTCAAACATGTTTCTTTACAAATATATTGTTAATCGCTTATTTTGTGTTTCACCTTCCATGGAAACAACACCAATTTCGTGTCCGGAGGTGTCCGAAAGAGTTACAGACGAAATTCTTTCTACAATTTTATCAAAATTTCCCTTCGCTCTCCCCCCAAACTAATTCACAATTTGTGTATCTAGATCAGCTATGAACTCCCAGCAAAGGCTGAACGGTTGACAGATTTCTCACACCAGAATTCAACCATATAGGAAGGAATTGTCTAATTAGAAACATAACGTATTGTTTAAAACACCTGAATGTCTTGAATTCTTATGAGGCGGTGGTCATGATAGTTAAAAGGGAATCTATCCGAGGTCCAAGGGGTCCAAGGAAGTGAGAAGAACCATTCCAGAGACGCTTTGTTCCTCCTTTATTTTGTCTTATTTCCTATATTGTTATCACCCCCCCCCCCCCCTTATCTATTCATCTGTCCCTCTCTTCGTCTCTATCTTCTTCTTCATCTTTTTTCCCGTATCGCTCTCTCGCTCTCTTTGTTACTCCTCTTAAGTTGCACAAACGTGTTTGAATATGTATGTTTGTGTGCGAGAGGTATCTCATAGGCTTGTGTGCAACACAACGAACACTACTTTGAGCGGGAATAATTGATTCAGCGGACAGGGCGATTTTTCTAACGCAAAAACCGAGAACCGAGCACTAAATATAACGTGTTTTTAATGTGAAATACAAAGAGAAAAATGTTCCTTATCTTTCTTTCCTTTTTCCTCTTTTTAAAAACAATACGCACTGCTATGACCATGCAAAAACTAAGCTCATCTACTGTACCAGGGATGTGTTAGGAAGGAGGGACAACTCAAGCATAATGTATTCAAACATCTGTGTGGATACTAAAGCGTGCTAATGAATGTCAAAAGCATTCCACAATCACTGCAATGCTTTGAAGTCCCATGCGTGGCACCGTCATTTTGCTGCCGTCAACTTGGAAAGCAATATCTTTAATTCCCTGTTTTGTTTCTCGAAGCTGTGTTTCTTATCACATTTTTTTGTAATTTTCAAGAAAGTTAAGGGCAACACCTCTAAAGATCCTGCAATCGTTTTTCTTCTAAATAATTGTTGAATGATGAACAAACGGAGATATAAAATAATATTCTTACTTACGTAATTACCAAATTTCTTCACTTTCCGGAGATTTCCGGAAATGTTGGATTCAATCATTATTAAAATTCTATATTAAGCTGTTTATTTTCATTAACAGAGTTTGCGTGAATTTGCGTGCAGCTGAGATATTTTACTATAAAAAAACAGTTTATTTTTGTTCGCTGATATCTCTTTTCCTCACAAAAGTATTGATGCAATCCAACAGAAGTGGACAAGCGAAATAAGACTCTACATTTCTTTTGTTCTCTCTGAGAAACCGTTGCTAGACAATCCTGTTCGTTATTGTTAAAACATATGAAAAGCACATGCTGAGACCACATTTTTTTTCGGCGGTGCCACGCATGGGCTCAAAGAAAGAATGTTGTTTCATATCCTTTCCTAACACATCCCTGACTGTACCAAATAAACTCTGATGCGAGCTGAATACATGCCCACAAATCGTGTTCTATTCTTCTATCTTCTGCAGTTCCGGATTTACGAAAACATTTGCAAACTATTTATGGACATCCCCTCTCTCTCTTTCTCTCTCTCTCTCTCTCTCTCTCTCTCTCTCTCTCTCTCTCTCTCTCTCGTTTTGAACTCTATTCCATCCCCATGTTGATGAATATCCTTACTTACTATCTCTCTCTCTTTTCTTTCTCCCTCCCTCGATCCCCCCCCCCCACTCTCTCTCTCTCTCTCTCTCTCTCTCTCTCTCTCTCTCTCTCTCTCTCTCTCTCTCCCTTTCTCTCGTTATCTCTCTCTCTCTGTCTTTCATTCATTTTCTCTGTTTTATGTTTGGTACCTTCTTTACATCACCATCTCTGTCTCTCGGTTTGCCTCTGTTTCTGTTTTTCTCTTTTTATTTCTTGCTCTCAATTTATATAATTCTCTCTCTCTCTCCCTTTCTTTCTTGCTTTCTGCCCCTCCTCCTTCTGTCTGTACCGTTTTCTCTCTCTCGTATTTGCTCTCGTGCTTTCATTTGTAATATTTTCCTATACATCTATCTCATTTAGTATTTTTGTATGCTGCATTTATCTTCCTCTCTTTCCCTTTTCTCTGTCTCTATTGTTCATTCTCTGTGAATCTCTCTCCCTTTTTTTCTCTCTCTCTTTCTCTGTCTCTCTTTCTCAATTCACTGGGTTCAGTGAATGTGAATAAAAGATTCTTGACAGTAATAGCAGTGTCACTCCGTGCAGTGCATTCCCAACTCTCAAATTATTTCTTATCGGGGGGACTTCCCAACGGTGTGAGCCAAGTGCAGAGGGGTATGATGACGTCATTCGCTGGCGTGGGTCCCCATCCCTCTATCTCTCTTCTGCGTTATCTCTCCCTCTCTCTCTCGCTCTTCCTCTCTCTCTCTCTCTCTCTCTCTCTCTCTCTCTCTCTCTCTCTCTCTCTCTTTCTCATCCCTCTATCTTCCTGTATGTATCTTCACCTATGTTTCCTTGTTTTTTCTGTATCAACGCCCATCTCCATCTCGGTCTCTCTTTATCCTTCCGACTCTCTGTATCCGTCATGTCTGTCCTCACTTTCTTTAACAAAACATTGTTTTTATTTGGCGACCACTTCCTTTTGTGGAAGGGAAGTCCCGTTTGAGCACAATTATATTAATAATTAAAGAATAATAAGGATGTTTAGATTTGGTCAAAAAATAAAACAGATAATTAGTCACAGGGATAAATATACATATTATTGTTGACATAGTTGAATATCGCAAAAATATGTATATATTTGAACTTTGTCCCATTCACTTTTCGATTTGACAGTTTGAGCACATCACTTCTGCCTAGCTTTATGGAATGTCTGTGGGTGTATTTCGGTCAACATGACAAGACAATCTGTGCGTATTCAATTATTCATTCATTTAGGTTTCCTTTTCACAGTGTAGCTTGTTCAGTGGTTTGAATGAATTGATTGATTGAATGATTGATTGATTGATTGATTGATTGATTGATTGATTGATTTTTTGATTGATTGATTGATTGATTGATTGATTGATTGATTGATTGATTGATTGATTGATTGATCGATCGATCGATCGATTGATTGATTGAAAATAAAAATAAAAACAAAAATAAACAAAACATAAATGTAAATTAACATCAAAAGTGTACACACGGCTGGATATTCCTTCTCAGCTGTGTCAACATATTCCAGTGGTCCAGAAAATGATAATCAGAAAACAACAATATTTGTCGCCAATGTGATACGTCATAAATTATTAGGATTTTCATATTCATTTTAATTGAATAAACAAAATGTCATAACATCATCGCAGTCATATATGACAAAATATGTAAATAAGAACGAATAGATGCGTGTCGTTGAAAGTAAAAAAAAATGATAATAATCATTATTTTAACTAAGTAGCCATCCCCTCTTCCCCCCCCCCCACCCCCTCTCGCGTATGTGCATGCACATGTGTTTTCTGCGTGTGTGTTCAAGTCTTATTGTACGTGTATATGTGCGTTGGTGTGAGTGTGTGTGTGTGTATGTATGTATGTATGTAAGTATGTATGTGTGTATGTATGTGTATGTGTGTATGTGTGCATTTGTATGGAATTACGTGTGTATGTGAGTGTTTATGCTAACTACACTTGTTACATATTTCGGGCTTTGTTTCTAGAAACAAACAAAGAAACAAACAGACGAGAATATTAACGAAACAGAAATACGAACATGTAAACTATCTATAAATAGTTGCAAAGGTAAGATAAGATAAGATTTTATCAACTCTATCGATCCCCTTTCGGGATATGAGAGTTCAACACAATTAAAATGATGTACAATATAATGAATACCTAAATACGCAAAGAAAATACAGTACATAACTTCTTCAGTATTTACAGCACTATCAGCACACAGGATTTCTGGATAATGAGTTTCCTTTGTTTTGAATACAAAAGCTCCACTTATATAAATTGATGGGCCCTTATAGAACAGAATAGAACAAAAAAAATGAGAAGGGCTGAATATGATATAGCAACTGTGAGGAAGTGATATTAAGAAAAGACATAAAAGGCAGAAGCACGCACATGTAGACAGGGAAAGAGAGTGATGCATGTTACACTAGAGAGGAGGAGCAATATAGATAAGAGAGCAACACTTTAACACTGAGCTTTCAGAAACTTCCCGTTATGTCAGGTTGTTAAGTTTATTGCCTGGAACCTTGGAGGTTGAACCGATTGTAGGCCTGGGCCCCGTAACATAAAGGTTTGCGATCAATCGCAAATTAAATTTGAAAGACAAGTTTTGATTGGTTACTTGTCAATCTGTTGAACAAAAAGCACGTGCAACAATGCTGTTGATTGGCCACTGCCATTTTGCGATTGATTGCAAACCTTTATGTTACGGGGCCCTGAATTTGTATCATGTATTATGTATCAGGGAGACTTACATGATTCTGATTATATTTAACATGTAGTTGTCTGAAATATATCGCAGGATGCACGATATCCTCTCGCTCTACCCCTCTCCGTCCACACCATACCCTATCCCCCCCCCCTCCTCCCCCTCTTCTCTGACCTGCCCCCCCCCCCCCCTAGCCCCAACCCCACCCCACCCCGCCCTTCACTTCATATTCACTTGTTCCACATTATCTTCATGTACATCGTCGCTTCCTAAAATATTATGATTTCCCCCCTGGTAATAAGCACACTTTTCCCATCAACATCATTAGCTACTACGAAAAATGGCCCAGACAAAAATATCGTCCTTTCCATCACGAATCAAGCAAGGCATGTACGCTACACCTGCTAATAACTGACACGCATACTTCACTCACGAATTTGGATGACACTTAATCAGCATAAGTTCACAGGTGTTTTTTTCTCACATTACCGGCAACGTGCATATTATCAATTACCATGTGTGTGGTAATTTCAACGATGAAATACGACGCAACGGAGAGTTGTGTAATAAGCCATTTCCGTAATGTACTCACAACTCTCCCCTAAATGAACCTTACACGCATACCTTATCCACATATTTGGCTGTCACTTAATCTGCATAGTTGACAGTTTATTTTCTCATATTACTGGTAACTCGCATATTGTTAATTACCATGTGTGTGGTAATCTCAACGATCAAAATACGACGCAACGGAGAGATGTGTAATACATGTAAGCCATTTTCGTGATCTATTCACAACTCTCCCCTATGTAAATAGTAACGCGGTGTTACAATCACTCGTATTCAGCGATCCGTTTCAATGGGTGGAATTCACCCTTTAATCTTTAAGCTGTCGCTAGTCGGTCAAACCTCAGACAAGCTTTGGAGTTACCCATAGTAACGTATTGCTTGAACGACGTGCTTGAAATTTGCATACAGAACGAAAATGGTTTATTGTGTAATTCTACCCACCGATGGAGCAAACAACACCAATATGAACGATGAAAGAGCTTTACATTGGTAACAAAAGTAATCGATATTGGTTTATCGATCGATGCCTTGATATGTATATGGGAAAATGGAAGTGGGGAAAGTCCAACGGGGATATTGCGCCACAGTTCTATTTTTATCTTCCCAGGGAAAGTTACCCGGTCTATGTAGCAACACTAGTCAATGACAATAGCGCTGCAATTTTTATGGGGATTTCCCGTAAACCGCACACACAGCGCGTCGCGTGCAGAACACAAAGCCGAGTGCAATTGAGGTGTAGCTTACATATTCAGACCCAAAACACTTATTAGCTATGGTCCATACTTTATTAAAAGAGCACTGTTGTCAAAATGGTACCATAATACGGACAAAATAAATGTTTAAAAATCAGGTTATATGTTTTATATCAAGTCTTCTATAAAAAATACTCTATAAAGAGAAATCTGCTTACGTTTTGTAAATATGGTCTGAATGATAGAACTACGCACCACAATAGCAGCGTGCCCACACAAGACTGCCTTTGTCCCTTTAGCGCACATCGGCAGCGACGCCCGATTGTGTTGAGCTCAGACGGTAATCAAATATTTTTCGAGTGACTGTTCCGGATACATTTGAGTCACAAATATATAAAGCACCTGACGGGTTCTTTTCCTCTCCAGAAGCACAAAGACTTTCGTATGATCTAGACACGTGGTGTATCTACACTGCTACCTGACTAAAATACATCAAAGTTTCCTACGTGAACATCATGCAGCTCACTAAATGCCGTTTCCACATCGCTTTGTTAACCACGATATTCTTTGAGAGTGTTCATGTTTCAATTGGGGTAAGTTACCACCACAAGTCTCTGCCGTTTTGCGTCATACCCCGACATCATTTTAGATCTACTGTTAGGCTGACTAGTGAGTTGATGTGGTGATGATGTTCTATGCCGTAGTATGGCTATTAATGGAATGATTTCATTATTATTCACGTTTGTATTTATGTATCTGGAATGAATTAATGAAGATCAAATCCAAAACATGTCTTTACTCAATCAGTTGGTGTTCTGAAAACTGACTAGGTTTTAAAAAATGCGCCAGCGGGCCATTCACTGTGCTGGATCAACGGGGACCGTAAGTCGAAACTTACATCCACATTTCAGTGCGTTTTCAGGATACCACCCCTGAATTTCATGACATCGCCTCTTACAAAACGACCTACTACATGTATTACTGTATAAGTGTTGTACCAAGGATGTATGAAGTGAGCTCGCTTCATACTTTTGGTTACACTGATTATGTAACCGTTATCTTCTGTATTCTTCCCGTCCGCCCCTCTCCATAAACAGTCGATTATCACATCTTGCCCGACGGGCCAGTACGCCGTGCTGAATGACAACGGCAGCAGCATCACGGGGTGTCGCCCCTGCGCGAGCTGCCCCCCTGGCTACGGGGTAGACCAGGCGTGCACCCCTACGGAAAACACCGTCTGCTCTCTGTGCGAAATGGGTAAGTTTCTGGTTGGCGTTGTACTCCTGACCCTCTGCCATCTCTTGATTTGCCCCCCCCCCTTACGTTGCGATCCCCCATACCAACATTTCTCCCGGGTCTGTTCAAAGTATCAACCCCACCCCTACCCCCCCCCCCCCCCCCATTGCCCATAAGGTTACATCAATGCTTCTATTGCATGCCAAAGAGTTAGGTGTATTTATTTTATTATACGTGGCGCGTCGCAGGATCCAAAGTCTAAAGTGATACTGCAAACATGTGACCCTTAATAATAAAGCAATTATTACAACATAAGATAACACGTGACCTGTCTCCTGATTGTATGCTAATTCTCGTTTTGTTTTCGAGTCACGATAGGTTTATTGTCTTTTATTGTGGTCACCAAACGGTTTAGATCTAATGTCGTTGTACTCATGCTAAGTGTCACTCTAAAATAAAGATATACATGAACTCTAAAAAAAAATAGCTGCATAATCATGTGTTGCAATAGACCAGTTCGTAATTGCACCATGGTCGGACAATCCACTGAATAAATACTGCAAGTACTAGACTGCTGAAAGTGATTTTCTTATGAAGCTGTGTTGGATAATGGATGTAAAGACATTTTACAGTGATATACTCAGTCTTGAAAAGTCTTCATTGGTTACCCCTTGGGGAACGCCTTGTCTTTAAAATACTTGTTTCAGTCTTTCATATTGTCAACGGAAGTTCCCCCAGGTGCAATAAATCTTTGATTCACAACTGCCAACCATCACGAACCTTAAGATCCTCCACATCCGGTCTTTTGCAAGTTCTCGTTTCAAAGAGATCGTGGGGAGAACGGAGCTTTGCTAATGCAGGGCCAACCCTGTAGAATTCTCT
>OZ022582.1:27462272-27809772 GCA_963669155.1 Arbacia lixula | reverse complement strand
AAACGAATATAACATACTCGGAAACATACCTGAGACGGTTTGATAGACAAAAAAGTATTATTCGAAGATACTTTGTAGTATTGTTTCATAATGTTATCTGTAAAGGCTGTTCCCTTCATATGACTCAAATTTTACGTCTCCCTTACCTTAAATACTTCATACTTGCACAATTCGGATACATCATATACATAGTAATAATGATATGTTAATGTCTTAATAGATGAGAACATAATAGCATTAGATACGTGCTACATCATAAGTCAAAAATAAGTCATCGGGAAACGCTATCAACATCGAAATCGAATCTCAGCAAGTATATCTATGTGTTGGCTTGAATCTTCCTCTGCAGTGTTCCCGCGCAAGGAAACACCGGAAATTACGATGCCAGAGACATCGGATAATCCCGATGCGTCGGACCTGTTTGCTTCGCTATTTGACTACTCAGAAGAGTCCTCATACACGAACTCTGAAGACGACTATCCCGATGCAACTATGAGTGTGTTGGACGTTGACGAGGTGAACGATGGTATTCTGGGTACTGATTCTAGCGAAGAGATGGGTAAAGACAATGCAGATGATAGTGGTGATCATGGAGATGAATCTTGGAATTGGGGTAATGCTAGTCCGCAGGCTTCACTCAGTGGTCGCTCGCTGACGTCGACCGACATCGTCATCGTGGTCAGCATCGCCCTCACCTGCGGGTTGATCTCGTTCGTGATCACGGCCGTGACGTGCCACTGCTTGATGAGGCGGGGAAAGAACACCGGGCCGAGGGTGAGCACGGTGAGCTCCAGGTCGCCGTCGAAGGCGTGGACGTACCAGGACATGATGCCCACGGTGGTCGAAATGAGCCCTCTGGTTGTGGATACCCCGCCGCAGACGAGAAAGATTTCGTGCGTCTGAGAAAGACAGACGGTAACCTTCCTCCAAACAGACTGATTGAATGAGCGAGGCCTTATTCTTGAATATGCATGAACTGAAATGGACATTGCGTAACATCGCTTATTATCCTTAACGATAATATGCATCGCCAAAGAGATATTTAACATAATTTTCTACCTAACGGAGCAAATTTGAAATCTGTCATATCATATTGCGTTGTATCATCAGAGTTTGTTTTGAATAATAGATTACGATTTGATGTTGAATGTATGAGCAGCAGGTATCGTTACTTTCCTGTTAATAAGGGTATTCATACACATGATGATTCAATCAGAAATATTATTCTTAATAATTTGTTTTCGCAGTGAATGATCTTTCGTCTATTCTATGAATCACTCCTGTTTATATGTAGTGTTTTATCTTCGTTCTTTCCCGTCTTGATGTATACACTATATCGACAAAATGCACGTGCAATCAGGGTATTATTTAGGTCTTTTGACGATGTTCATGAACAACGTGTACATCTTCAAAATGGCAAGGTTGAATGGATTTGTAAATATTTTTTTTAAAGTTCGTTCTGGATAGACCTCTTGGGGCTGGAGCTGACAATTCGATAATAAGCACCACTAATCAGAAATCAGGGGCTGGGGGGGGGGGGGCGTATCCCCTTCCATGTCCCATATAAACACAACAAACAAAGTAAGTCTCCCCATAGCAGAACTTTTCATCGAAGAGGTTTTGGGCAAAATAATTTGGCAGGATTGTTTCTTAACTTATTGACCAACTTATGTGTGAAAATCACATTAATGCAATCAGTCATGCATGAGTGGGCAAATTTTAAGGGCAAAAATGTAACTTTTCAAAAGTCACAACGCTAATTGATTATGCCATTTTACCAATACATTTTGGCATTTCTTGTGCGTTTTTTAAAGTGTTTTCATTCAACCATAGCACGAAAATGACATCTTATGTTTACATAACATGTCATGTTACATTTTTTTCAAAATATCCAGAGTTTTATTTTTTCACCAAAATAGAGGGTTTTTAAAGGTTTCAAACTCAAGAGGGATGAGTATTTGTTAAACGGTGCTCACTCAACCAGAACAATGGGTCAAGTGTCGGGATAGGAGTTAGTGCATCGAGAGATGGATGATAAACAATGAAAGGACATAAATTATGCATCAGAAATGGAACTCATCAACAATTCATATGACAGAATCCCAACCCTCTAGCACCTTAACCATGTAGGCACCTCCAAATCCCTTGTTACACGTATTAAGTAATTTGAAATACCTTACACATTGTGTTTAGTACTAACGACCCAATAACAGAGCGGTCATGTTGTTGCATTAACTTACACAGTACTAAACACTATTCCGCATGTATTTTAGTACCTCTTCTATCGCAATTTACGTGATTATGTATTATTCTCTTAGTACTCAGCTACCGCTAATTATTTACGCGAATGATACATTTTCTTGTTTCTATTCGACGTTGCTAATGTTAATATTTTATATCGATTTTATTGTCTTAAGTATTAATGCAAAATGTGATTTCTACCATACAACGTTTGCACAATGTTGAGAGAGGAGGTGCAAGTATTATTTAAAAATATGTTTTTTTACGAAGAAAGTATTCACTTTGCACAAAAACACAATCACTAGCATTTGTGAGAGCCGATAAAGGTGAATAACAAAAGTAACAATTTTGCCAAAAAATCTTCGAAATATCTACATTTTCGCAACCTCTCATAGTGATTGTAAGATCGGTTCAGATGAAAAGAGGACCAACCCTATTTTTTAAATATCAAAATATAACTTATGGATATGACTGAAAATTATCATAATCACAATGTATACAGATATCTTTCAAAATGACTAGAGTTTGACGTGTTTCTACCTTGTGTGAATGTTTGTTACATTTCTTGAGAAAAATGATGTTCATAATTATTGTGTCTTATTTTATACTTGAAACATATGGTGTTTTTCGTGTTCATTTTCTTATTTCTTATCCATACAAATGTGTGTACAAGAATTTAAATTATTGCCACCGTTTTTTCCGACAAAATATATTGAAATAAAAGATCTTTAAAAACATAATATCGGAGCCTGTGCTTTGATCAATTTTCCTTTTACCCCATTTTATTAGCGGTATTTAATCATGCACTCACAACAAAATAAAGAATGTAACTTCGCATTGTTTTTGGTAGAAAAGGATGTAAATGATATCGATTTCCTCAGAACATTGTCATGATTTGATGTACATGGTTTGATGTACAAATACATTCCCGTCGTGATAAAATTAGACATAGGACAAACATGACGTGACATACAGCATGGTAGCACCGCCCCGCACCCCCCCCCCCCCCCCCCGTTAACGCCAACACCAACAACAGCAATAAAACAATTATAATTATACCACCCCCTCTCCCCACATACCCCCCCACACACACACACACACACACACACACATGCAAATGTTTCATTCCCAATATAGTAATAACTGCAAACTAACGTTAGTAATGACAACCAACAACAGTCAACACGTTACCCACACAGTACCCCTCACGCACATACCACAACCAAGCTTATATAAAACTTTACAATTTCACCAATGTGTAACCACTATTCCCATTTTGTACCCATACAGAGTGAAATGCGAATGAACACCGTGGACTTTGCTCCTCCAGAGCCTTTTAAAGGGTGTACTTCCTCAAAGTTAACGCGTCTCCTTGTTCTGTACTTTCCCGTATTCCCTTTGTGGGACAAAGCTTGCATTTACTAGCTTTTTTTTGTAGATTCTCTTTTGTGGAAAATCATTCACATTTCCTTTTCGTACTTATGACATGTCACATTACACTTCCTAATTGTGGGGATATTTTTGGAATGAGTACACCAAACGTTTCCTGCAGAAAGTCCCGCAGAAGCAAAGGAAGTTGTTGTGTTTGTCAATTTATAAAACACTTCGGGTGCGAAATACATGACATGCACAATGTTGATAAGGAGCGAAGAATGTGATCTCAGAGAGGTTTTTTGTTTGTGTCGTCATATGATTAAATTTGTCACCATTTCTTTTGAAATCTAATAGAAGTGGAAAATTTTCCCGATAAAAAGATTCTAAACAACTGTTGACAAATGAGTCAGATTATGACATAATCACATTACCAAAATGATATCGAAACAACACGTATGACACGACGTTACATGAAGCCGGATTAGAGAAGTTCGAGAAGCTACTCGATGGAGAAGATGAAGTAATAGGCATGGGATGCATGGTTGATGTTTCCCATGTTCCAGTCTTATTAAAGGGAATATACTGTACTGGGAAGACAAATAGCCTTCAAAAAGGTGATCGTGAGCGATCGTCTTGCCAATGGTGTTAAATTCACGTATTTTCCAGTTTAGAAACAAGTTGAAAGTTATTTGCCCTCAAATGATCCACATGTGGAGTAATCAAAGATTAAATCAAATTGAGTTAAAATGTGCGGGCTAAACATTTTGAGGATTTGTTATTTAAGTACTAATTACTTCAAACGTGTATCATTTCAGGGCAAATCACTTTCAGCAATTTACTAAAATGGACAATACATGAATTGAAGACAATTGATAAGAAGATTGCTCAAGATCACCCTTCTGAAGGTTTTTTTTTTTGTCTTCCCAGTACAGAATAATCCCTTTAAAGCCATGATCAGTATCGACGCAATGTCCTGTTTACAGTCACCCTGTGACTGGCTCTGTCACTGTAATTGCCAGCTGCTCTAACAACACGATGTATCCGTGATTACGTCATGTCCACATGTTGCAATATGTGTTATAGATTCCACGTCACAGTCACAGTCATAGTCACCGTTACACTCACCGTTACAGTCACAATCACAATCACAGTCACTGTCACACGTTACAATCACAGTTACAGCCACAAACACTGTCACAGTCACAATCACAGCCACAGTCACAGTCACTGTCACACGTTACAATCACAGTCACAGCCACTGTCACAGTCACAATCACAGCCACAGTCACAGTCACTGTCACACGTTACAATCACAGTCACAGCCACAATCACTGTCACAGTTACATTCACAGTCACAGTTACACGTTACAGTCACAATCACAGTAACAGTTACAGTCACAGTCACAATCACTGTCACGCGTTACAATCACAGTCACAGCCACAATCACTGTCACATTTACAGTCACAGTCACAATCACAGTCACACGTCACAGTCACACGTCACAGTCACAATCGTGTAATTTGAAACTCTATACTGTGCAACAGACACTATGCCTACTAGCATTAGTGACTCTTTTGGCATTGTTATGTATTATTATATTCACGTATTGGTATTATTTACACAGGGTGGCCCCCTCAGGGGTTAAACACTGCATATTGTGCTACCGGAGGGAGCGATATCATTCTGGCGATCGGTGTATAAACGTGTGTGTTGATGAGAGCTATGGTGCCTATTTCTGAAAATAAACATAGTTTTTGTGGTTTCAATAAGGTAGAGTGTATCAGGACACATATACTATGGCATTGTGGGGTTGCAAAGGGCCTATCGGGGACTTACCATTCATGATGGAGATGCACTCTTCTCCCCCTCCCCCCCCCCCCCCCGTCTCTCTCTCTCTCTCTCTCTCTTTCTTTCTCTTTCTCTCACCCCCCCCCCCCATTCTCTCTCATCCCCCATTCTCTCTATCTGTGTCTCACTCTCTCTTTCTCGCTGCCTCTCTCTCTCTCTCTCTCTCCCCCCTCTCTCTCTCCCTCTCTCTCTCTCTCTCTCTCTCCCTCTCTCCTTCTCTCTCTCCCTCTCTCTCTCACCCCCATTCTCTCTCACCCCCCCCCCCATTCTCTCTCTCTCTCTCTCTCTACCCCTTCTCTCTCTCTCTCACTCTCTCTCTCTCTCTCTTTCTCTCTCCACTTTTCTTTCCATACATCCATGAATCTATCTAGCGCACATATAACTAGTTTCCACTCGATGCTAGTGCTCATTTCATTCACTGTGGCTACCCTTACTCCTAATTCATAACTTGATTTTCGAGAAAAAAAATCACCTTCCACTCAAAATCTCCTCCGATTGCTCTTTCATCTGTACCCCACCCTCAAGTTCTTATTAAGAAATTGCCCATCTCATCTATCCTACGTAAACATTCCTATTTAAAAGCACGATATCGCATGGTATTCTTTATAAGGGTGCTGCGCATCTCTCTGTTACGAAAGAAATACACATTAACATCACACACGAGTCGGAGAAACGTGAATGGAAGTCTTTAAAAACAACTTACATATTGATTGTTTCTGGTGTGTATGTCATGTTATAAATGTTACGGCAACAATGTGGATGAGCTTTTGTTATTTGCTACATATTGAGCCCACCTGTTAGTAATGAATGCTGTACAACACATAAATGACACACAGTATATTCGTAAACCCAAGTACAGCGGTCATGATCAAGATGTCTACGATTTTAAAATGCTTGATTTATTTTGTTGGTTGTTTATTTTATATTCTATTTGTTTACAAGGACTCTTTTGTTTGCTCTTGATGGTCGCAGGTTATGATCTGATAATATAAATCGTATTTAGCTTTTAAAAGAAATCGTGAGTATATACAAATACAGATGAAAATATATTTCATATAATAGATAATTGATTCACAACGCATAGTCTCGTTTTAACTATATTAAACATCATTTATCATTGATGGTATCAGAGGCTATTGTTTTTGTCTCGGCGAAATAACGCTTTACTGTATACAGGATATAAACGGTTAACCTACGAGTAAAGAAAGTCGATTAAACCAAAAATCATGCAATATTCCTTTTGTGTGTCACGAAACGTTACGGACTTTATCGTTATAATGGTTATAAGAGAGTCCTAGCAGTGTTATAAGTAACTTGTCTTCAATAAGCCAGTTCGTAATTACAATTTGCGCATGAGCAGATGAAGGTCATAGTGACCAAACCAGCTTGTTGGTTTTTAAATCACTGAGATAAGCATCATCATTAATAAGTTATTTTAGAATATGCTTGTTATCCAATTTATAAAAGAACACCAAGGTGTTCAATCATGGGGTATTTGACAACAGGCCAAACGACAACAATTAGTTTACAATTAACAATGTAATAGAAGCTTTCCCAATTGTTCACAGACCGTAGCCTACTATTCTTGTCACCTGTTTTGAGGTGGTTCCTTTATTAGAGGTTGAATATCGCAAATTGCTATGTCGGGTAAGCACATTACGTAACATCTCCTTTTGAAATGATATATTAATCAACTGCTTATCCTAATGAAAAAGGGAAAGGTCATAGTGACCAAACTTGCTCCAGAGCTAACTACGAACTGGTGTATTGTAACGATGATGGATGTTGATGATGATGTTGTAGATAACACTTCTACAGTACCTTACATTGCTTAAGCTACCACGGTTACCATGGTAACGGAACCAATGTTGAAATCTCAATGGCTGTTTATGATTTACCATGGTAAGGGGGCCAATGTTTAAATCTCAATGGTTGTTTTCATGTTAGTTTTAATTCTTGGATGTTAAAATTATTTAAGATTTCCAAATGCTATGGTATGGTAATTTTTCGCCGTCATTTCCCATTCAACGCATAATTGTAGATACAGTATATACAAAACTAAGAAACAGACTAACATACATGTATATACTACACGCTGTCACTGTGATGGTCGTTATCATCTAGATTCAGTGTGATGACGTCATGCCAATGCCTGTACAGTACTGCGGATGAGTTCATGCAGCTCCCATTCCCTCCATCGGTTGCTATGGCGGTCCGTCCGCTCAACTCTCCCGGTGGGGCGAGGTCGCTTACGCGTAGTAGCCGAAGAGGAAGGCGCACACGCCAGCTAGGAAGATACCGTTGGCGGCCGCGATCATCTGCCATTTGGGATCTTCGTCAGCCGAGACGGGGACTTCCTCCTTTTCTTCGTCTAGTTTGTCATTCTCCTTGTCGACCTCGTCAAAGTCGGAGGCGATGGAGACGCCGCAGAGAATATTCCATGCCCTCCATTTAAAACCGGTCCGAGTTTTGGCCTCTGCAATATTAACAGACCAAGCAGGAAAACTCATGTGTTTTATAAATGATTTTTTTTTTAAGTTTCGAATTACAAACATGTTAAGCATATCCTCCCCCCTCCCCCCCCCCCCCCCTCCAAAAAAAAAAAAAAAAAAATCTTTAGATTTGATGAATTATGTCAAAAAATGAGGCTTACAAAAAAAAAAACATTTCATGAGGTAGGCCTATTTCCCTGCTAAATCCATATTATTTTGTTTAGCCCGTTTTGTGCCAGTTTATCTATTGCTCCATGGGAAGTGCGTAAATATTAATGTAAAAAAAGTCATACAGTGGACCTAAACTTCAGCTTTCAAAATATCTAGATTGTGTATTGCACGGATGAGTATGGTCTTACTTTGATCTAGATCAAGCAATATCTAGCTTGTGCATTGCATGAACATGTATGGTCTTGCTTTGATCTAGATCAGACAATATCTAGCTTGTGCATTGCATGAACACGTATTAGCCTTGCTTTGGTCTAGATCAGACAATAGTTTGTGCATTGCATGAACGCGTGTGGTCTTACTTTGATCAAGATCAGTCAATGCATGGAGAGTTATGTCAAACTATCTTAAAGATCTAAATGATGGAGGGTGTGCATGGTGCAGTGAGGGGTATTTCCTTACTTTCTGCTTCCTTCATGGCTTTTTCCTTCCTTAGTTCTTCGTCTCTCTTCTCCTTCTCGTCCACCTCCACCGACATGGGAGGGCGAGGAAGCTTGGAGTGCCTTGTCCACCAAGTCAGACGAATCAGCTGAACATGGGCGAAAAATAGTTGTCATCTTTTCGATTTCAAGAAAGGTTTATTCATTTTTTTTTTTTCATAGACACACAAGAAGTCTTTAATAAGCACAAACATTCCACTTTCAATGACATCAAAACGTTTAAAAAGCCCAGCTCACCGCCAGCACATATCATCAAAACTATTCAACCTGTTCGTATTGAGTCAACACGGCGTGCCAAAACATTGCGAGTGACACCGATTTTGACATGGCCACGGCACTATACAACCAATCTACATAATTCGCTTGAATCTTTCATTCTCACACATTAAGATATAAAACAATTAAATGTAATCATACACAAATAATCACTCACCCGCAATGTATATTCAATGTGAAAACTGCAATTTAAGCTACTTTTCGCCTCTCCGCCGCTACCTCACAAAACACGCACACAGCGCCATTACGTAGACTTTATTCATATATGACCACTGGCAGCTGTGGCTGAGTTACTGTCATGTACATTGGATACATACACTTTAAAAAACAACATCGAGGTGGTGACACTCATACAATTCCAATTACATATAATAACAGTTCAATTAAAGTATACAACAAGTAAATAGATAAAATGAATATATAAATGAATAAATAAATAAACAGACATTTTGGTCCTGATTTGCCAAAATCAAATCAAATTTTCAAATCATTAAAGCTGTATGAATATATGAAATGTTACAAATCCTGGTCCTCAAAAAAAATCAGCATCCTTCGACTTAAGTGTGTGAAGTGTAACTTTTATTTTTATTCGAGGTGTAAGTTTGTTGTCATCTGTCACTTGAGTGTCAACTTTTTTGTTAAGACGTATTAGTTTGCAGGATTAATTTCTAATTTGTTTTACGAATATGATCTGTATTAATTGCGCGATTTAGTACACCTGATTCCAAGCAGCCCGTGTGGAAATGAGGGTGAGCGCAGGTACAAGAATTTGCAAGTTACCAAGCTACTGCAAGTCGTGTATATTAGCACTAGTTATCTGTGGCAGTGAGGGGCGCGGGGATCAACATTTCACTGCTATCTTACCTTATTTTGGGGTATGGCCTTTTGAAAGTAGCTGAGAAGGTAGATAATGATCAATGAGAAACCGAAGAGGAAGGAAGCGAAGTGGAGGAAGTGAAACTTCTTGACCATGTTGGGCCGGTTGTCCTCCTGGCCACACCCAGGCACCCCGTAGACGAAGTCGAGGATGGATCGAGTCAGGCCGACCAGGAATCCGAACAGCATGCCCCAGAACGCCCCCTACAGGCCAGATCGGGAAAGGATAATAAGGCAGTTGGGAAGACATAATGTTGACGCATCATGGTAAACACGCTTCAGTTCTTTACATGGATTGTAATTAAGCAAGTACGTTGATGGCGCCGTTCGTTCGTTGTTTTTCATATGTTCCGAACATGAAATTAGATTGTCAGAACAATAAAAGCCTTATGGATCGGAATATGATGGAAAGATATGAATGAAGGCTTAACGAAAATACGACAAAGGATAAGAAGGTTATGATCTTTTCAAATTTCAATTTTGTGACGTCACGTGCGAGGTGCTGTATGTTGTGTGTTGTATGATTCCATAAATTTCTCTGTTTCTGTTTTTGATGAAGGAATATTGTTTTGTTCATTGTGTAAAAACGGGTTTCTAATGATGTTTTAAATGCACTGGTAAAGAGATGCATATCCTTTGGGGAAAACGGGCATTTTTTTTAAATTGTACACAACATTATGGGAGAGCACCTCGAACGTGACGTCACAAAATCAAAACTTTAAAAGACCATAACGTTGTTATCCTTCGACGGATTTTCATCTAACCTTCACTAATATGTATTTTCTGCTTTGATTAAAAGCAACTTAACTTCAGGGTGAACTATCCCTTTAACACAAACTTACAAACTCGTTGACTCTGGGGAAGGCGATTGCAGCGACGAAGCACGCGAGGACGGACGGGGAGAGGTAGGACAGGATGGACTGCACGTAGACGAAGAGCTCGCCGGAGCCGTAGGCCTGGATGACTGGGATCCATGCCACTCCTATCACCACCAGGATCAAGGTGCAGAATCTGCGTGTGTGTGGGAGGGGGGGGGGGGTGGGGGGTCGGTATAGGTGGGTAGAGGGGTGGGGGAAGGAGGGATAAACATAGAGAGAGGGGGTATCAAGAGAGGGTGGAGTGGGAAGGAGGAATACATATGTAAAGAGAGGAGAGAGAGAGAGAGAGGGGGGGGAGAGAGAGGGGGGAGAGAGAGATAGAGGGAGAGAGAGAGAGAGAGAGAGAGAGAGAGAGAGAGAGAGAGAGAGAGAGAGAAGAGAATGAGAGGGAAAGAGCAAAAATAAGTATTTCCATTTGATACATTTCCCGATTTTCTTAGACTTAAACTTTCTCCTTTCGTCATCCTCATCCTGCTCCTAACTGTGTGTTTACACTGCTTCATCATCTCCGTCTGAATCTTGACGTCCTCTTCATCAATTTGTCTATGACATTGTAGTTCTGTTCGACGTAGCATTCGGAACACTGCTTGCGTGTCATTGCGGGAATGAAATCGTAACTCCATTAGATGACGGCATGATCAAATGGAAAATATGATGTAATGAATTTTACTTTGTATAGGTACCAACATAAATTAACATATTTTTAATACCTCCATGTGCATTAATAAAATAGTATCAATACATTTACACAATTGCTCCAATGCTATGAAATAGCTAACCGGTGCACAATATAATATTTGCACTGCTACACATGAGTATGTGTATCGCTTGTCTTGTCTCTTATACTTATCTTAACAAGAATCATAACCTACTTCCCCACGATGACGAGTTCGAGCTCGGTGGAGGTCGGCCTGATCTTGTACCAGATGTCGATGACGAACATGGAGCTGGAGGCGTTGAAGATGGACGTCAGGGAACTAATCATGGCCGCCAACATGGCCGCCAGCATCAAGCCTTTCAGACCTGCACAAAGATGGTGGTAAGATGAAAAGGGGCGGGGCGTGATACCTTGTGATACATTTATTCAAGTATTTATTTATTCAAGTCTTCTTTTTAAAAATATAGGGTAGGCAACCTCAGTTAGAAAACTGCTTTACATGTGAGCCCTGTATATACATACAAAACAATTACAGTGGTGTAATAAATAAAGTGCGTAATTAGACAAACTTAACGAAAATATATAACAACAAAATAAAATACACCTATAAAAAACTAACAAAAGGGAACAACAACAACAAAATTCCTTTTCTTTAAACGATCAAACGATGTTTTAAAATGGGGAAAAGAAAGGGAGATGAAGGAGAGGAGAGTGAGATGATTAGGAAGTGAGGGGTTATTGAAATAAACCTCCACGGAAACAATTTGTTTAGGACACGTAATTTAGCAGGGATGCAATTGGTAAGATAATAAATAGACATTCATAATAGAATTGAACTGAAGACAGGTTTTCTTAAGTGCTATGAGAGAGTTACTGTGTTGGACTATAATAGGGAGCTTATTAAATAGATAGCTACCAGTATACATAAGAAAATTAACGATTTTTATTTTTTTTCGGTTTAGGAATAATATACACGATAATGTAGACAACAATTGCCATTGTGTATCACACATGTCAACCCACAACTTCTTTTCTGCCAGAAGCATCATGTATTATTTATGATACTATGATGGAAGTTGGTAGTGGATTGACAGGTGTGACACAAAGTGGTCATTGTTGTGTTTTGAATTAACTATCTAATACACACAAATTTGTAGATCCAAAGATGACCAAAAGAGAATATCTCATTTAATATTCGTAGGATTATTTCGATAATGATAACTAATGAAATACACAAAACCTTCTTTGAAAGAAAAATTATATCATTGACTTTATGATGTGTTCATTTCAGCGTGATTCGAGTTGTAACTTCTTCTTTTTTTTCAAATGTAACAAAAGTTTTTTTTGTGAAACCTTGTATAATGACTTACCTGTCGGCATGAGTTCTACCACTAGCTTCGGGTAAGCTATGTCCGAGCATCCCGCGGAATTGGCGCAGACTGCCGCACAAACTTTTGGATCCACGCAGGCTACCTCGTCTGAAATAAACCAGGGGACTAACTGTCACGTATAACCATAATGTGCTGCGATAACAATGTCGCACGATCAACATTAAAAGTATCAATACATCATATATATCAGATGATGTGTGTATGCAGTGTTTGTTTGAAAAGCCAATCGTAATTATATTGAGGAAGAAAACACTTGATATCATTCTGATACACCTTGACGCGGCATTCTTTGATACTGAACGCACTTTCAAATAATGGACCAGACATCGCACCGGGCCGACAGGTCATCGTTTCAAACAAGTCAAGGAGGTAAGATTACTGACGTAAGACGTGCATGGAATTCGTCAGGATTGTTCTATATCTCTCACTTCTACTTTTCCCGGAAATATTATTTGGGAATCGACAGTTTGATTGTGAGGTGTGATTGATATACCACATATTCATTCCACCCCTTCTCCTCTTCCTGATAAAATGCCTCAAAGTTGATAGTCCGACCATTAATAAAATAACGATATCGCTTCAGTTTACGTTCTTTAAGACAGGGACGATATACATGTATATGTAATATCACTGTTACAGTCTCTCTCGTGGCAATATTTGAATTTGAATTTGAATTTGAATTTCGAACTTTCTTTTTAAGCATTCGTTTTCCACAGAATACAAGAACATAAAACGATATGTTTTCATGCATATACAAATAAATTGCTATGGACATACGTTAACAAGATATTCTAATGCATATAACACGTTTTAAATTACAAAGATTGCTTGGAAATTTGAATTATAGAAAACAGAACAATTATTTCACAATGCGGAAGAGCCTATAAAAAAGCAAAAGTGGGGTTATAGAGTACCGGAGCAGTTTACTCATTTGAGCATGTTGTCAAGACAACCGGTTCCAAACAAAATCACCTTACCGGTCCGATAGTGTCTAGCGGGCAAGTGTCCGGCACTTCCAATTAGAGTCCCCGCTGTGATCACCGCTCCTTGCTCTACCCGCATAGTTCAGAACCAGTTGTCTTGACAATAAAGGCTAAAATGACGTCACACTTTGGTGCTCTACAGGCTCCCGATTACAATACATGAAATTATAAAGTCTCGTGTAATATAAACAATAAAGTGGGGGGGGGGGGTATGTGACTTTGTCCAGTACCTGGCCATAGTGTCCTGCTGATCATGCCTGGCCACACCATGAGGAACATCGGGAGGATCTTGAAGAAACCAGTCATGACACACGCAGCCTTGCTGTGAGTCACGTTTTTGGCTGCTAAGGTACGCTGTACGATCACCTGGAGAGACAAGAATGGCAGGAGTGGTACCAGGAATGTGATGACTGCCTTATCAAAAGGGTTTCTTTTACTGTTGAAAAAGACGGAAATATTTTTTTTTTATCTCTATGTGTATATCGTGTGACATACGCGACTCCCCCACCACCTGTTACTACCTGATTGGTGCACCAGAAGTAGAGACCCAGCCCTAAAAATGTACCATGGTAACCATGGTATCACGATGGCTGTTTGATGGTAAATCGATAGTACCGATGATAACTGTGTTTTTACCACGGTCGGACGATGGTTAAGTGAGTATCATACTTGTTAGTGCATGCATGGTACAACCATGTTTGTACCATGGTACTGATGGTATAACGATGGTACCGGGGTCATGATAGAACCATGGTAGAACCATGGTACCCAAAGTAATTGTACTTTGTATGGTACCACAATGGTTCGTCCACGGTACCGATGGTACTGCGGCCATGGTAGAACCATGATGGAACCTGTTCATTTTACACATCGTGAGAAACACGTTTTTTACACACATACCTCTCAGAAAAAAATATTCGTTCATGTTTCTGCTTTTATTGAATCCTACTTAACTTCAATTGCGCCCCCCCCCCTTCCACTCCCCAAACACATACACACACACACACACACACACACACACACACACGCCCGCGCCCGCGCAGCATTCACATACACCGACATCACCACCACCTTCTCCTACCTGATTGGTGCACCAGAAGTAAATCCCTAAAATGAAGACACCGAAGACCACCCCGGGCCAGGGCATATCCGAGTTCTGCGCGCTCCTGAAGATGTGCCAGGTGTCCTCGGTCGGGATGCCGCAGGATGTGTTGGCGTAGACCTGAGTGGTGTTCGGGATGGCCGTCATGTACAGGAGACGGAGGTTGCCGATGCCCCCAATCTCTGCGATGGCTGTATGGTGCAGCGGGGGGGGGGGGGGGGGGGGGGGGGGGTTGTGGAGAAGGAGAAATGGTGAATGAAAGGGGAACGTTTGAATTGCAGTAGTCTTCTAACTCAAGAAATGGGGATGAGAGTTCGAAGCAACGTGCATTACCCTTTCTTTCATTTGCTCCAAACCTTCTGCATTCCCATTCACATACATTCACACATACACAAAAATCTCTCTCTCTCACACACACACGACTTGATACCACGAGGACAATCCCGCCTAGCGCCCTTGTATTCATGACGCCCGGAATAATTCAGTGCCCCAACTTGTAGGGGCTTTTCTTCGTCTTCTTTTCAAAAGTGTTATTGATTTTTAAATTTGTTTTTACAACATTACTAAAAAAACAATCATACAGGAATTAAATAATTGCATAGCTTTCATGACATTAGAAACATTAAAAGAAGAACAATAATCAAACACGTATCATTGTAACAATTAAAGCAATCAACCAAACAAACAGTAAAACGAGTAGATTACGTAAAACCCCCCACCCCCCCCCCCCCCCACGCAACTTACCCAGCCCCATGAGGATGAAGGCGCCGATGAGCACCACCACCGCCTGAAGCGCGTCGGTGAAGATGACGGCCTTGAGCCCGCCAGCCACCGTGTAGATAGCGGTGAGCACCAGCAACACGATCACGGAAGTGTAGATGTTCCAACCAAGGGCCTGCTGGATCACGATCGAACCCGCGTACATCTCACCCTAGCAACAATGATCACGTGACGTTTGAAGACAAATGTCATTATCAACACAAACCATATGATATTTGATTTATAGGGTAGATAAACAGTGAGGTTTTTATAAATACGTGTATATTGTCCTTCCCAGCGCCTCCTAAATCATGACTGATCGAGCGTTCATCTCGCCCTAGCAGCAATGATCACGTGACACGAATTTAGATACTAATATCCGTATCAACACAAATCGTAGGATATTTTATTCATGTGATAGAGGAACATTGAGGAAATTATGAAAGCGTGTATATTTTCCATCCCGGCGCCTCCTGAATCGAGAGAGACCCAACGTACATTACACGGTAACCATGGTAACGCCAGCGCCCATTGATCAAAATAATGGCATAAATCAAAACACAAGTGTCCTTATCAGCATGAATTGTAAGATATTTGATTTGTATGACAAGTAAGAATGAGGTACATAATTATGGAGAGGTGTATAAGATCCATCCCAGCGACTTCTGATCATGGATCCCGCGTGTATGTCACTCGAATAACGCCAGCATCAGATAGTCACGTACCATAAATCAAAATACACTGTACAAGTAGTCGTATCAACGAAAATCTTATGGTAACTGGGGGAGTTTCACCAAGCTGTTCGTAAGCTACGAACAACTTTACGAACGACTGGTTACCCCTTCTTTTGCTAAGTCACATTCTCAATTATTTTGATTCCCATCAGCATCAGCTTAAGTTCAAATCCGATGTTTATAAATGAAAATTCTTGTTGTTAACAAGTGTCTGAATACAAAGCTAATGATTTGTCAAATTTGATTAGGAATGTCAAAAATCTAAACAACAAAAAAAGCTCAGGTAACGATGGTATCACAATATTCCTATTGAAAAACATAATAGATGAAATCATTTCTCCCCTAACTCATATCCTAAATCAATCCTTGTCTACTGGAAAGGTCCCTCAAAAAATGAAAATTGCTAAAATTATTCCTATATTTAAAAAAGGCCAAAAAGAAATTGTAAATAATTACCGCCCAATATCTCTTTTAACCTCAATCTCAAAAATTCTTGAAAGACTTGTTTACAAACGAACTCTCAGATTTCTTGTTAATTGTAAGATTCTTTCAAATTTTCAGTTTGGATTCAGACAAAAACATAGCACAACTCATGCTTTACTAGCTTTTATTGACAAAGTAGCTCACGCAATTGATGACGTTTCCCATACCATCGGTGTTTTTCTCGACTTTTCTAAGGCGTTTGATACGATTGACCACGACATTCTTCTTTATAAATTAAGTCATTACGGTATCCGTGGGAAGGCTCTAGATTGGTTTAGGGATTACCTTACTGATCGAAAACAATATGTAAATATCAATGGACAAGAATCTAGTTTGAAATTAATTTCTTGTGGTGTCCCCCAGGGTTCCCTCTTAGGCCCATTGTTGTTCATTTTGTATATCAATGACCTTCAAAATTCGTCACAAATCCTTTCTTTTATATGCTTTGCAGATGACACCAATTTATTTTTCTCACATCGCAACCCTAACACGCTCACACTTATATTAAACAATGAATTAACCCATGTACAGTCTTGGATCCATGCAAACAAATTATCGTTGAATATTGACAAAACACATTATATGTTATTTAGCAATTCATTGCAAGTTATTCCAAATGATATAATTATTAATGATATCAATTTGAAACAGGTAGACAGTACTAAGTTCTTAGGACTTCATATTGATAGCGATTTATCCTGGAAAACTCATATTAATTTTTTATGCAAAATATTATCCAGGAACACAGGAATTCTAAACAAGCTAAAACATTTCTTTCCCTCTCACATATTACAAACTATATATTCAACTTTAATTTCTCCATATCTTAACTATGGAATTTTAGCTTGGGGAAATTCATCAAAGCTTTTGCTCGATTCTCTTTTTATTCTACAAAAACGTGCAATAAGAATTGTTAACCACGCCGAGTATTTATCTCACACAATTGATCTTTTCAGAAATAACAAAGTTTTGAAATTGATTGACTTGTTTAACTATAATGTTGGTATTTTTATGCATAAACTTTCCACTAATGAGCTTCCTGAAGTCTTCCTTCAAATGTTCACTAGAAATAACTCTGTTCATAACTATCCAACCCGGCAACATGACGCTTATCACCTTCCACGTACTCGAACAATTTTTGCACAAAAAACAATTATGTTTACAGGGCCCAAATACTGGAATGATCTCCCCCAAGATGTCAGTGGTTGTGTATCATTATATCCATTCAAACGTAAACTTAGAATGCATCTATTGAATAGTTACTCTACGTAAGCTCATTGAGATTCTAAACTTTTGTGTATAATGTTCATTTCCATGTGTAATTTACATAATGCCTTGCTGTTGCACGCTTCCGAAATCCTGCCCGATACTGTTTTTCACTCGTTCTCTATATATGCTCATGATTTCGTAAGCGCGGCAGCAGCAGGCATTGTTCTTAGCACCTCATTGCAGCTGGCTGGTGGCTACTCAATACATAGTAGGCCGATAACGCTATAACATTCCAATGTTACGAACTGTTATTCATATCAATCTGAACTTAATTTGACTGTTGTTCATCCGATATACATATAGTTGTAGTACGCAGACTGGATTCCTTAGGTATTGTAATTTACGCGTTTGCATAATATCTCGACACGTTGTATCATATGAAGACAGCATCAAAAACTCAATCGGATAATTATTGACGTGCTCTTGATTGTTTATTCAAGCTATTAAATATGTGTAAAAATCTCCTTGCATTCTCATAGCCCTAAATTCACAGGTTAAATCTTGTTCACTTATATATGAGAAGTATCTGTTTTACGTCCTCGAAGAATTTGTGTTATTTCTTGTTTTAGTTTGGTCCTAAGTTGCATCCGTACTCTATATCTATTTATATATACACCAATTTTACCGGGACTTACGCCTATCAAGCTTGCTTCTAGTAGGTCCCATCATATTTCTCTCTCAATTTCCATCTTATCATATATTGTATATTTATGTTGTATTAAGTTGTACATCCAAGTTGGATATTGTATATTATTTTGTTTTGCACATTGTATTCATCGAGAAGTATGAAAATTAATTGAAATGAAAAATGAAATGAAATGAAATCCACCTTAGCAACCGCAGCATCCGGTCATCACGTGACAGAACTAACAGTAAGTGCTATACACCATCTCTGACAGATATACACACATGCCATACCGTCCCTTCTTCCTAGTACAATTGTATCACGATGTTATCACCTCCTCAGGTTCAATACTTTGCCATAATTATGACTAAAATGCCCTCGATTTCGAACGAAATGTTGTTTACGATGTAAATGAAATTTAGATCCCCGTCACTTACGGAAAGCATGATGACGATGGCGACGATGAGGTTGACGACCGAGATAAAGGTTTGCAACCTGTTGCCGCCGAACCGCAACTTTAGATACTCCGGCACTGTCGATATCTACGCAAACAAAGATAGGATATTAAATGTAGTGGCTGGAATTCGGTTATTTCTACTATTTTTTTTTGTATCATAATCATCGTCGTCATCATCACCACCATCCTTCTCATTATCATCATCCCTATCATCACTACTATCAACATCATCATTCTTAGCATCGTCGTCATCATCGTTATCATTGTCGCCAACATCGTCTGCATCATCAGAATTACCACAACCATCACCATCATTATCATCATCATCGTTGTCATCATCACCACCACCATCACCACCATCATCAACACCGTCATCATCGTTATCATCTTTATCATCGGCGTCAGCATCACCACCACCATCACCATCATCATCACCATCTACATCATGACCACCAGCATGACCAGCAGCAATATCATCATCATCATCAACAAATCATCATCATCATCATCATCATCATTATCACCATCATCATCATCATCATCATCATCATCATCATCATCATCATCATCATCATCATCATCATCATCGTCATCATCACGATCACTACCTCCATCATCATTCATCATAAGTGTTACATTTGGAACTCACTTCTGCAGCGAAATAGACTGGTGCAAAGACGAATCCCAGAAGCAATAGCGCCATCAACGCCTGAAAAAGGCAAAGCAACAAACGACCAGTTAAGCTGCAGGCGAAACGACATATTAATTATCTTGAAATGTATTTGTCACTGTCAGAGATAATCAATCTAGTGAGATGAGAAGGTCACATGTAGCTTCTACTAATGACCGGACATAACAGCTGTCTAAAAACATCTCACTTATATTGATTGGAATTGTATTTGCTATAGTAAGTCTTCATATTTGGTTGAATAGACTCAGAGGTGAGGGAAATATACTTACGTAATATTCATAAGAGATGACAGCATATCCTGACACGGAAGCAGTCCCCGCGACCCCGATAAAGGTCGAGCTTCCTATATTCGTGACGTAGAGTGATAATCCTACCTGTGGCAAAATAACCAATAAGCAAATTATAACATTCAAGAATCGAGAAAATTAACATTTAAGAAAGGGAACTAAAATGTTGTTTATAAAGTCTTATAGAACTGTTAAAATATTCGGCTGTCATATTACGGAGGGCAATACAATATCACCCCGAACAAACAGTATAATTATGGAAAACATCTTTTCCTAACATTTATGTGAAAGTATAATGCATCAGAAAATAATGAGTATAATAAACAATTATTTAAAAAATGAAAATATATGGTGAGATATAAGAAATACTATAAATGTTGCCGTTTTATAATTGGCCAAACAAAAGCATATTATAAATGTACATCAAAATCTAAATGCCAGCAAAATTGGAAATATTGTGACAAATTTTAATCAAAGTCCAGCAAGCATGCAATTCATCTTGTCAAAAAATACCCTGTTACGGAGTGATTTCTACTACTCCATGACAAGAATAAATGTTTCTTACCAGCCACCATGACATCTGCCTTCCTGCTAAAAAGTAGCCGGATGTGGAGTCTTTTCCGCCACCCCATGCCGCCTGCCAAACGGAGATAAATGCGTGAACTTTATTATGTCGTTTTTAATGATGTACATGGACGTATTTTAAAGAATTGTATTTTTCTATTCTTTTAGAACAGAGCAACCCAAATAAATGAATAACACTATTGTACATAGTCATCTACTGGTGGCATATTTCATGATCGCAAATAGAAGGAATGAAGAAATAGAATCAACAGAGGGAGCTCTTGCGAAAGATCGAACGTTTTACATACATCAGACAAAAATTAGCAACTTTTGTTATAAATCATAGAATATGAAGCCACTTAGTTTTGACTTTCATTGAACTCGCTTTTTAAGAGTGTAGTGTCAATACTTCCAGTTGTATACATTCGAAAAGCTCGTTCTACCGTCACCAAGGTGATATACTGACGCTCATAGTGAGCATACTCCATGTCCAAAACGGACATCGGGGTCACTATGGTTACTGAACTCCATTATCAGCCATGCAGGTGTGTGTTTGTGTGTGTGTGTGTGTGTGGGTGGGTGTGTGTGTGTGTGTGTGTATGTGTGTGTGTGTGTGTGTGTGTGTGTTTCCTCATTGTTTGACCACTTCTCAAACGATCGAGGAAAAGAAAATCTCACATCACCATAAACACGAAGCTACTAAAGCACGCCTGGTCGTTTTTTTTTAATCGAGTAACTGATTAATACAAAGAGCCATGATAAGCGACCCTTAATTTCGTTTATTCCTAATTTTACGATTTGAACTTTGGGCTTTTGTCTCATTATTCTTGTGTGCTGAATAAGGCTAGTAAAAAAAGTACGTAAGTAGATCCCATGCGTACAAGGTGGCAATTGATTTTGCAGTACAATCACATGCATTACTGAGATCATCGATATCATTATTCTAATAATGTTGGAACTTTATCTGTATTGTGGCTATAGCGATAGAAGTTCGTAGGACTAATAACCACAACAAAAAAGTAAGCCCACCCCCCCCCCCCCAAGCAAAATAGCCTTAACTTTTCACTTAGTGACTAACTTCCGTGTGAAAATCACATTAATCCACTCAGTCATGCATGAGTGAGCACACATTAAATGCAAAATTGTCACTTTTCAAAAGTCACAAGGGTAATTTTGGGATTCTGTCATATGATTTTTAATGAATTCCATTTCTGGTGCAGAATTTATGTCTTTTCGTTGTTTATCATCCATCTCTTAACTCACTAACACCTATCCCGACACTTAACCCATTGTTCTGGTCGAGTGAGCACAGTTTGAAAAATATTCATCCCTCTTGAGGTTGAAACTTTTAAAAATCTTTTATTTTTGTGAAAAAATAAAACTCTGGATATTTTGACAAAGATGTAACATGACCTATTATGTGAACATAAGAAGTCATTTTCATGTCACAGTTGAGTGAATACACTTTAAAAATCGCACAAGAAATGCCAAAATGTATTGTTAAAACGGCAGAAACAATTACCCTTGTGACTGTTAAAAAGTGACAATTTTTCCTTTAATGTGTGCTCACTCAAGCATGACTGAGTGGATTAATGTGATTTTCACAAGGAAGTTAGTCAATAAGTGAAGGAACAATCCTGCCAAGTTATGTTGCTCAAAACCTCTCGGGTGAAAAGTTATGTTGTTTAGGGGGGGGGGGGAGGCTTACTCTTTTTGTTGTGTTTAGTTGGATTAGAAAACGGGGAAGGTATAGAGGGCGTAAGCGTAAACAGAGTAAACACTCCAAATAAAGTTTTTCAATTGCAACCATGTGTCTTTGGGGTGAGAAACTAATTATTTTCCATCAACAACAAATATAGAATGTGTGTGTGGGTGTGGGGAGTATTATTGATCAATATACACGAATCATTCTTTAAAAGAATTTCAAATTGATTACTAATTTTAAGCTTTTATTATGAGAGTGAAAGTGTCTCGGTGTTATTGTTGTTGATGCTGATGCTGATGTTGATGTTGTTGTTTGTGTTGTTATTGTTGTTGTTGTTGTTGTTGTTGTTGAACATCAAGTGGTTGTTCAGTGGTAAGGTTGTGGTGCCGCCCATGCAAAGGTCTCTCTTTAGGAAGGCGAATACGACCAATGTTGACGGGGATCAGGAGGGGTGTGATTTTGCCCCCCTTCGATACCCCACCAAGGTTCAAACTCCCATTCCTACTGATTAGCATGATTGATATAATGATAATCTCAATTGTGTAAATTGTGTAATGGTTCATCCCTTGTGTATATAATATAAGTGTAAATGTTGACACATCTGATATATTTGATTTCATTCAAAGGGTAATCCACTTTTCTTAATAAACATTATGATCATTATAATTTCTGGATTTATTCTCCATACTTTTACTTAAAAAATATGTGGACCAAAGCTCAGCTCAAATATCATGGAAATAGTTTGAGTATTTTAAGGGTGTGCGTAAATGATATATAATTTTTGTTAATGTAAGGATAAACAATCGCCTCTTTTAAAATGAGTGGATGTGGACTTCAAACTGGAAATTACTTTTTCATCCAGACAGAGCTCGCTGGTCATGGCAACGCTAACATGCTCTTGTTGGTTTAGGCCGTCTAATGAACAATAATGTTGATGGATGGATGATCCTAATGGTGAAATTGTTCTAAAAATATAAACTTCTCGATGGCTAGGGAAGATTCGGACAGTATTTAATGTCGCATTAATTATTCGAGAGATGGCCTATGTTATGGATGTCGATTGTTTATTCACTGAAGCGCCATTCTAGGCATTAATTCTCATAAACTACCCTCCTCCTCATCCTTCCGATTTTTTCATCTACCCATTCTATTGTTTTTCCTCCTCTTCCTTTTCTTCTTCTTCCTCCTCCTCCTTCTCCTCCTCCTCCTCCTCCTCCTTTTCCTCCTCCTTCTCCTCCTCCTCCTCCTCCTCCTCCTTCTCGTCCTCCTCCTCCTCTTCCTCCTTCTCTTCCTCCTTCTCCACCTCCTCCTCCTTCTCCTCCTCCTTTTCTTCTTCTTCTTGTTCCTTCTCTTCTTCTTCCTCCTCCTCCTCCTCCTCCTCCTCCTCCTCCTCTTCCTCCTTCTCCTCCTCCTCCCCCTCCTCCTTCTCCTCCTCCTTCTCCTCCTCCTCCTTATCCTTCTACTCCTCCTCCTCCTCCTCCTCGTCCTCCTCCTCATTATCCTCCTCCTTCTCCTCCTCCTCCTTCTCCTCCTCCTCCTTCTCCTCCTCCTCCTTCTCCTCCTCCTCCTTCTCCTCCTCCTCCTCCTCCTCCTTATCCTTTTACTCCTCCTCCTCCTCGTCCTCCTCCTCATTATCCTCCTCCTCGTCGTCCTCCCCGTCCTCCTCCTCCTTCTCCTCCCCCTCTTCTTCTTGTTCCTCCTCCTATTCCTCCTCTTCTTCTTCCTCCTTCTCCTCCTCCTCCTCCTCCCCTCCTTCTCTCCTTCGTCTTCTTCTTCCTCCTCCTCCTCCTCCTCCTGTTCATACTTGTCTTACCTTTTAAAAAAAACAGGATCAATGTAACGCTTGACATTGGGGATACAAGATAATATATAAAAAAAATAATAACAGATATAGAGTCACTCTGAACCCTTTTCGCGCTAGTTAAAGTGCAGCTGTATGGGGTTTGGGCGTGCCTCTTCTGAAAATATGCATTAAGACACATAAAGGTTAAAAAATTTCAATGATTGACCTTCGATGAACACCTTGAATATGTATTAATTGCGCACTTCTAGTAAACAAAAAATCTTTGCGTAACTTCTTCTCAGTGGGAAAATACAGCTAACAATGCTACATTTTTTATCAGCACGTGTAATTTGGTGATGTAAGTTTTGCCTCTTATTTATGCAAACAAAAACGCAGGATTAGGGGGGACAATACGTAGATGTGTGTACATGTATCATATAGCATGCTGAATATGTGTGCCGCTGCAAAGAGTTGAAAGACAAACTTCATTTCAAGGTACGTCTCAAATCTAACCTCAACATCATATCTCTCAAAAACAAACATGATACTACTTTAAGAATATCATTAGATATGCTAGTCGACAAATGCAACGCCTTTGCAAAGGTTGTGTTGGAGAGGTGCAAAGAGCGAAACGGTGGAATGATTAGAACTTTTGCATAGTTTCGTGTTTCTTTCCATATCGCAACATGCATTTTGAGATGGTTTTGGCAATGATTTGGAAGCATTTCCAATGTTGGTGGTGGTGAGGGTCCTGTAAGAGTGTATGGGGTTGGGACCTTTAAGGTAAAACGAAATGTACATCCATACTGTAATAATCTGTTACGTGTCACGTGTCAGAATATTATTATTTTCCCTGTACCTCATAAAATCTTGCCCCCCCCCCCGGGATATGTTACTCTATCCTGCTTTCCTCGCTCCTGTTATCAACATTTTGTAATCTAATTGTATGACCTTTACCGTTCATTATTTTTCAGCCTTCATTTTCGTTTCACCCAAACTGTAATTTCAATGCATTTCATCTTCAAATGTAAAAGCTACGCTTTGCATTTGTTCCCTTTATCCTTTCATAAAGAAGAAAATACTTGTAAATGTCTTCAAGATTTTCATAACATTCCATAACCACCACTCAATATGTTCCATTTCCTTACATTAGCTGAGTTTCAGTTAACCCTTTTCCTGCCACTGCCACATGATACTTTTTTTCTCAAGTAATACACACAATTCAAATAGCGCAAGAGTTTATGTGACACACAAAGGGCAAAATAAAAGAGCGCAATCGATGAACACAAGTCATGTATTTTGAGGTTTAGTACAGCTTTTTAGTAAATGCCTTTATCTATACATTATTAACTTAATAAATTCTATGGATGAAATAGATTTCAAAACTTACCCAAATTCCGACAGAGAATACCAGGACGAAATGGAGGACGATAACGACGATATCCCAAGCATGCAAGCTACTACCTGAAGTCGCGTTCCCCATCTTTCTTTCTTTCGCGTGTCGTTGAGCTAGTCGACCTCCCTTATTTTATTTGTTTCCAGCTCTGTTATCAATGGCCTTTCAAAACTCACAAACGCAGGGGAGATTATTTTTTTTTTCTATGAGACAAGCAGCACCTCCGGGTTTTTTCTTCAGCCTTTTAATATTGGTAAGTAATCAAAAGCACAAAGAAATAGGGAAAAGTTCTACCTGAATTTCAATATTTTAACAATGTTCGCACGGGTTATGTAGGCGTCATATCCAGCTAACCAGCTAATAACCCCATTTGACGAGACCCTCCTCAAGACTGCCTTCTTGTTCACCCATGCTCAAGGATAAGATTGTTCTTAATCTATACCATGACCGTCTAAGCAGTCTTTAAGGAGGTGTAGAAGAAGATGAAGGATGAGGAGGGTCAAAATCCAAAGTTCTAGGGCAGGGCGCTGGATAGAAGCCGTTTGCTCTCGGGGCTATGTTTTTATTGACATTTACTCACGGCGTCTTGTATCTGCTGATCCTTTACTAGGCTGACGAGCTGTTTATGGATCAGACTTACGTTTCCTGGGCCAGGTAGCATAAAGGTTTGCGCTCAATTTGAAAGACAAATTCTGATTGGTTACTGGTCAGTCTTTTGAACAAAGAGTGCATGTACCACTTTGCGATTGATTGCAAACCTTTGTTACAGGGCCCAGGACCCTGTTGCACATAATTATATTTCAATTATTGTAACTTATCATTAATGGTAACTACCATGGTAGCAGCCAATGGGCTTGGAGCTTTACTGCTGTTGCTATGACAGTTACCATCAATAGTAAGTTACAATAGTTGAAAACATATATGCAACATGGCCCTAGCTGGTCTTGGTCTTGAAAACCCAAGTGGATTTTAGCGCATCTTCATGCCAATGGGAATGAGAGAGTTAACCTTTACATCACCAGGTCTTAAAAACCTAATTAGTTTCTTACACATTTTCATCTTCAATGGTAATAAGAGAGTTAACGGATCATAAATTACTTGGTGATTAGCCTACGTCTCGCACAGTGAAAAAGTTACGATAAAGTTATCGTAATTTCATCATTAAACACGTGTCCGAGTTGATCAACTCGGGAAGGGAGTATGACTTATGTACAAACATTCACTGATTGAAATAGTAGTATAGGCCTTCATGGCACATTAATAGATTGTACAATGTATCTGCCCTTCACTTGAGTCTAATTAGACTTAAGCGCAATTAGACGACAATCAAGCTCACTTCACATTGTTTTGTCACGTTCATCTTTATTGTCTTGTTTTTTAGGCAATCTTTGACCCGTCAACAAGCTCACGAGCAATTAGTTGTAAACAGAGTAATTGTTCATGAGATAACTTACTTATCAGTTTGTCGTGTTTCTGGAGCAGACTTCCGTAAAATCTTTTTGCAATAATACCTCACAGCATGATAGATTGCGCACTCAGCTTTGCGTTATTGAATGTCAGGTAGCGACGAACTTGTACTTACAAATTTGACAAATTGATGGGGACAATGATATAACAAATTTGCAAAAACAAAACATCCGACTTTTGTTGTCAAACAGAACAGTTTGAACAGTTGTCAAACAGTTTATACCAATTTACCTGCATGAATGAGGACTGAGTAAAGTTCAGTGACCGGTGAATGACGTCGAGAAATATAGAAATATAAAGAAATATTTCAAGCCCACCCTCCCCATCCTTCAAAACACGGGGTGAATGTTGGTGGGATCCCCCCCCCCCCCTCCCCTCCCCTTGTATTGCGCTTGTGCTGGAACACGTAATACAGTAATATGAAACTGGTTTGCTGGGTGAAATTTGGTAGGCGATCTTTTTTTTTTAGGATTCGATTTGATTGGTCTCAATATCATTGTACAAATTTCTTCAGTTTCGGAAAGAGAAATAATCGTATTTTACAAAGCACATTATCATTATAAGATATGACCATGCGCAGCATGTTTGTGACTCTGAAGGTAACCGTTGATATGATTGTTTGTACATGTGCTTTGTAACTTAGAAAGTTGATTATGATTATTGCGTCGATAAAAAGTGAAATTGAAACATGAGCTGAATCTTAAGCACATCACCTGGGAAATGTGCTAGAGGGGTTTTAACTCTTCGTCTCATCGACCAAAATATGCAATGAACTTTGTAGCAACTTCTTAAAGATTGTCCGTCCCTTTTGCAAGCTTAAAATTTGAAATAGTGTATCACGATCGTAAATTGAAGAAAGTGTGATTCAAGACGATTTCTAAGAATATAGCATGTTGAAGCTTTCTGTATATGTAAAAAATTTCAGCCGTTAAATTTCAAACCGACTTTTTTCGTACTACGAAAAAAGTATTAGTCTTTGTTACAGTATCTATGTTGTTATTATGCGTGTGTGAAATCCTAATTTTATGAGTAACTACGAAACGTTGGAGATGATTCCTTCCATAGAACATTTTTTTTTTCATAATGCGTTTTATAATTTAATAAACAGATTAATCAATAGAGCAGATATTTCAACACAAACTGCTAAGAGCCTGAGGTAAAGACTATTCATCAGACGTTGTTTACGTGCATTATTTGAATTTTACACTACGTATCAGTTTCAAATTGTGAATATAGAGCTTGCTAACACTTCTCTATATGTTTTGCCAATGTTTCGATAGTTTTGTGGTGATCTGAAAAAGGGACTGGCTGTCTTTAAGATGTCGCAGATTAATCATTGAAGAAGATATGTTTGAGCATGTCTTTTAAAGTTGCTCAATCATGTTATCAATGTCAGTCTGAATGTCCCTCTCCCCCCCCCCCTCTCTCTCCCTCTCTCTCTCTCTCTCTCTCTCTCTCTCTCTCTCTCTCTCTCTCTCCCTCTCTCTTTATTATTGATTGTTATTCGATTGATTAACTTCTCCGTTCTGTGTAATTGTAGCCTTCTTATATATAGCTCCAAAATACCACTATAGGTTTGAAGATAGATAATAGATGCGTTAAAACCCCATGGGTTCATTATTCTATTTTTGTTTTGCTTTGTTTTTCCCGTTACCCTTCCGCATTTCTCTCTCTTTTTCTCTCTTTCTTTCTCCTTTTCTTTCTCTCCCTCTCTCTTCCTCTCTCTCTCTGTCTCTCTCTCTCTCTTCCTCTCCTCTCTCTCTCTCTCTCTCTCTCTCTCTCTCTCGCTCTCTCTCTCTCTCTCTGATTTTCTTTTTCCTTTCCACTGCACTAATTATCGTGTTTTTAATTCTTCTTTGCCCCCCTCATTTAAAACGTAACCATTCAATACAAATCAAATTAAAATGAGATAATTACTCCGTGCACTGATTTAATTTATGTATTGTTTATTTTTTTACAAAAGTCTACAATAATGTAAACTCATAAGACATCCGTTTTAATTGTAAAAACTGCTTGAAACAATCTGAACAAGGCGGATATGAAGGCAGATTGTATATTGTTACATGACGTACCTATAGGAATCGTTATACTTCTGTAACGATAATAAATATATCATAGTCATTTATGGCTGTTTTATTTCCTTCATGTAGTAACAAAAAATATCTCGATACAGTATATTCAGGAGTTGTCCTATATAGTAAAGAATGTGGAATATAGAGGAAGAAACGAAGTGCCCTAAAAATCAGTAGACAAACAAATTTGGAATTTTCAATCTATAAACGTTGAATGAAGTTATGATAAGTTGGTCATGGTCATGGTACATCGCGGATTAATACCATGGTAAAAAAAAACATAGTTATGTCTTAGGGAACCCAGAGCAATGCTATAAATCTTTGTCTAGTTAAGGGGTGCCCATCCGTTAATCCTCAATTGAGACAATGACCATGTTGTTTATTTCGGGGGGGGGGGGCCTCCATTTGTAAGTGATAGTAGGACGTTACAGCGATAAGCAATTTCCTTCTTTCTCCTTTTTTTTGAGGGAGCGGGCGGGGGGCTTCGATAGAAAATAAAATACCCGTATTCACTTCCAGGCTTGTTCAAGAGATCTAAGAATCACATATGGTCCACTAGGCGAGAAGGATATTCCCATAAAACAGCTAGACTTTTATTTACACAATAACATGTATCAAAAACAAAAGTTTAGTTCAACTTTAAACGAATCCATTACATACGAATCTACCCTACTCATGTAACAAAACATGTAAAGTCGACAAAAACCTATGTGTCTATACCCGCTACCAGCCTCTTGATTCTTAAATATATCTCTGCTACAAATCAAGTCAATTCAGTAGGATGTGATGTACTCCTTATCAACGTTTTCTTTGCACTTATTCACGTATCCCTCTATTTATGTAGGCATTTCCGGTTTTAATTATCAGAATGCGATTAAAATAAGCATACTCAATTTTGTAACCCATATCATTCAACAGAAAAATATTTCATTTAGAGTATTAGTACGACATGATGAATGATCAGAGGTACTTTGTAATAGATTGCAGGTCCACATTCTTTCAGAAAGTCTCTACATTAAACTTTCATTATTTCAAAAGATTTGTTAAAATGTAAATGTAACCTTTCATTACACTTCTCCGTATTTCAGTGAGATGTAAATCATAATTCAAGCTACATTTGGCATCTTTGCCTCTTGTGTAACACCAAATATGAATACAATAAATGACAGCCTAGCCTGAGATGTATTCATGTATCTATGTATACTTTGCTATTTATCCTCTATATTTGTTAGAAATAAGAATAATACCTCGTGAACATCGAAGTCAATAAACGACCTCTCCACCATAATCATATTCTCCCAAAATCATTCACCAATAATCATATTCACTGAAAAGACGAGCAAGCGTGGATTCTCATCCTTAGCCGAAAAACGCCAGGATGAAAATGCATACTATGCCCAGGAGCGCTCCGTTCACCAGCGCAACGCGCGCCCATTTCGGGTTCTCGCGCGCGTTGACGGAGCCGACATTGGCTCCGCTCTCTACCGCCTTGGCGGCGGCCGGGTCGTCGGGACCGTCTTCGAGTGGCGAGTTGTTGATGCCGCACAGGATGTTCCACACCTTCCATTTCAGCCCCGTGCGCGATTGCGCCTCTGTGTGATAAGGGAAGTATAGAGAGAAAACAAATGATTAATGAATATACATTTTTGTTTTTACAGGCCTAAGTTTGTATTTTCTTTGTTTTGTGCTTGTTTAAAAGATCGGAGAAGCATTATGCATCTATGTTTATATTTTGTAATCGCTAGGTCACACAAACGATTCTCTCACGTTACGTCACAAAATGAACAGTTTAAATAAACGTTACTTTCTTATCCTTTGACGGATTTTTATCAAACTTTCACTACTATGTTTCTGCTTTTTTGAAAACCAACACAATCTTAGGGTGAACTATGCCTTTAAGAAGGAGGAAAAGAAAGAGAAAGGTGACTTACTGAGGGCTGCTTCTCGTTGTTTTTGTTGTCGGATCGCTTCGTTCTTTATCTCGGCAGCCGCAAGCTCCTCAGACATTGGCTTCCGAGGTAGAGTGGAGAACCGGGTCCACCACGTCAACCGGACCAGCTGGAAGGGGGGGGGGGGTGCAATGGGAAAGGGGAGGGAAGACGGAAGAGGAGGGGAGTGTGAGTGAGAGGAGGGGAAAGGAGAGTGCGTGCGAAGGGAAGGGAGGGGAGCAGGAAGAGGAGGGGTGCGTGGGAGAGGATATGGGAGTGCGAAGGGAAAGAAGGGGAGAAGAGGGTTGCGAGCGGAGAGGAGAGGAGGAGGAGGAGGAGGAGGAGGAGGAGGAGAGAGGGAAGAGGGGAGTGCGAGGGAGAGGAGGGGAAAGGAGGGGTGCGAAGGGAATGGAAAGTGAGAGGGAAGAGGGGGGTGTGCGAAGTAGGAGAGAGTAGAAGGGGGAGGAGGGTGAGAAGGGGCGAGGAGGGGAGTGAGGGGAGAGGAGGGGGAGGATGGGGAGTGCGAAGGGAAATGGGGGGAGGGAAGAGGAGGGGAGTGCGAGGGAGGGGAGGGGTGGGAGGAGGAGAGAAGGGGTGGGAAGGGGCGAGGAGGGGTGTGAGGGGAGAGGAGGGGGAGTGCGAAGGAAGGGAGGGTGGAAGTGGGAGAGGAGGGGTGAGAAGGGGCGAGGAGGGGTGCGAGAGGAGAGGAGAGGAGGAGGAGGAGGAGAGAGGGAAGAGGGGAGTGCGAGGGAGAGGAGGGGAAAGGAGGGGGTGCGAAGGGAAAGGAAAGAGAGAGAGAGTGAGGAGGGTGTGCGAGGTAGGGGAGAGTGGAAGGGGGAGGAGGGGGAGAAGGGGAAATGAGGGTAGCGAGGGGGGAGGATGGGGATTGCGAAGGGAAATGGGAGGAGAGGGAAGTGGAGGGGAGTGCGAGGGAGAGGAGGGGGGAGGAGGAGAATAGGGGTGTGAAGGGGCGAGGAGGGGTGTGAGGGGAGAGGAGGGGGAGTGCGAAGGAAGGGAGGGTGGAAGTGGGAGAGGAGGGGTGAGAAGGGGCGAGGAGGGGTGTGAGGGGAGAGGAGGGGGAGTGCGAAGGAAGGGAGGGTGGAAGTGGGAGAGGAGGGGTGAGAAGGGGCGAGGAGGGGTGCGAGAGGAGAGGAGGGGTGGGATGGGATGGGCCGAGAAGGGACAGTGAAGGGGGAGGAGTGAAGAACGGGTAAAGAGTGGCGAATGAGGAAGAAGCTTAGAAGGTGGGGATGAGAAAGAAGAAAGAAAATGGTGGGATAATGAGAGAGTGGATATGAGAGAAGAGGAGAAAACATGGAAGGAGATGAACAGGAGGTAGGTGGAGAGAGGGGGACAGGGGTAATGGAGAGCAAGAGAGAGAGAGGGGGGGGGGAGGTAGAGAAGGGAATTGAGACAGCTGGGATTAATATGTTATCTTGTGTAAAACTATGACCACAACTCAAACATGCACTGAAACACATACATGAATCCCACTTCAGTCCGATTGAATATTTGACTTGAGAAATATATAAACTTGAGAGTCATTTCGTTTCGATGCGATGACAATGGGTCTTGACTCAGGGTGATTCGATCACCGTATCTTACCTTGGCCGACTCGATAGGCTGAGACAGGAGGCTGAAGACGATGACGAGGATGAAGGAGAGACCGTAGAGGAAGATGGCGAAGTGAAGAAAGTGGAAGTCGCGCACTAAGGCGGGTCGGTTGTCCACCTGGCCACAGGAAGGCACCCCGAAGACGAAGTCGAGGATGGCCCGCGTCAACCCGATCAGGAAACCGCACACTAGACCGTAAAACGCTCCCTGTGCGCGGAGCCGATAGGAGTAATTATTATACCAGTATTAATGATAATATTAATACCAATCAATATAATTGATATTATCAATAATATTGTAGTGGATAGAACTACATGATTGCTATGAGATATATTGCACATCCATATTACATGTATATTTGTGTTATGCTCCTTTAAGTTTCAACCATGCCTTGCATGTAACACTTTTATTTTGTACTTCGCTATGCCTGAAACTCTCAGTTCTCCTCTTATTCCCGCATTCCAATCTATCTATTCACTAGACCACAGCATCGTGCCACTGGTCACTCTCTCACTTCTGTCACCCCAAATATCTTTGTACCAACTAGTACCAATGATGACTGATAATGTAACTATTATACCCATATATATATATATATATATAATCGAAAGTATTCCAGAATAAGACATTTGTAGTTTATACATCAAGCAGACAAGTCACTCTCTGTTCGCGTCCTGTGCATTATCTTTCTGTACCTAACCCAATACATAGAAATATCAATAGTAAGCAAATAATCTACGTTTGTGAGGGTGATGAGACGAACTATCACTTCCAAGGCGATCTGGATGTAGCTTTCTTTGCGAAGCCCAGCTGAGGAAAGATTCAGATCGCCGAGGAAGTGATAGTTCGTCTCATTGCCTAAAACCAACAGTTGATTATTTGCTTTATATTCCACATCTGAAACCAACTATCTATACCAAAAATGACAATTTGACGTACAAAAGTAATGTTTACTTCTCTACCTAACCCCGAGCCGCTGCCATGGGGAGCACGCGTTAGGACGCGCGTTAGGACGCATCAGAAGTTTGATAGTCCGAGTGTAACGCACTTTCATTTCGCGCGTACTCAAAATGTTAATCACGCGTTAGGACTGTGAGGAGTGAAGGGATCAGCGAAACGAAAGAGTACTATCACCTAGAGTGTAACAAACTTTTCTTCTCAGGTGATAAGATGGGCAAAATTACGCTTCCTCACGTGATCAACTCTTGACCAATCATATAGCAACATTCTTAGTAAGTGGAATATAATACTAATTATGTTGATATCGATGACGATGATCGTAATGTACAATGTATCAGGTTTAATCAAGAATGATTTGTTCAAATGATTTGAGAGAAAATAATAAAAAAACATCTTTAAAAAAAGTAATCACGGTGGTGATGGTGGTAGTGATTGTGTCAATAATGATATCCATGATAATGATAATGATATAATAATGATAACGACAATAATCATAACATGACTAATGATGCTGATTATACAAATGCATGCTACATTTACAAGTATAAGGATCGTAATGAGTGAAACCTAAAAAGTGCAAATGAAAATACACTGTAAACACGTAGGCTTAGTACCGTAGCTTAATAGTGGTTGTAGAAGTAGTTGTAGTCATAGAAGTAGAAGTAGAAGTAGTAGTAGTAGTAGTAGTAGTAGTAGTAGTAGTAGTAGTAGTAGTAGTAGAAGTAGTAGTAGTAGTAGTAGTAGTAGTAGTAGTAGTAGTAGTAGTAGTAGCAGGAGTAGTAGTAGTAGTAGAAGAAGAAGAAGAAGAAGAAGAAGAAGAAGAAGAAGAAGTAGTAGTAGTAGTAGTAGTAGTAGTAGTAGTAGTAGTAGTAGTAGTAGTAGTAGTAGAAGTAGTAATAGTAGTAGTAGTGGTAGTAGTAGCAATAGTTGTAATTAGTAATAGTGGTCGATGGCATCATATCTTTCCATTTTGATTGCGAATGAGATCTTCGCTTTAGGTGAACTAGTTCAACAAAATAATATGAATAATAGTGGCCTTAGATCTTGAATTGTTGCTCATGCATTGCGGCTTCTGTGGACCTCATGTAATAAATCGATATGAATGCACTTAGCGAATCATACAGTGGCGAGAAAAGGTTTTTATGAACAAAAACATTCAAACCCATTATATTTCTTAAGTCATATTACCAAATATAAATGTGAATTTCAGTTGCCATGTAATACTATATTACAAGTATACGACGGACGAAATATCGGTTTGATATTGATCATATTAATAAATACGAACAATTTATCTACCTCTTTTTTTTAAAAAAAATACAACAAGATGATTTCTAAAGAAATTCCACATTTGGTGAATACGTTTCAGGGTATCACGCTATTCAAATAAGTATGTTGCGCAATATATAGTGCAGTACTTGTTTTTGATTGATATTATTACATATATTCTGTATTTCAGTGTCATATGTCTTGCTTTTAAATGTTTCACTCGTCAAGATATACTGTGAATGTATTATGATAGAGTTATTGGTTGCATTTCTTTTTAATGATTCCGTTGAATCATGAATAAATTAAAAAGCTTGGTTTTAGTTTTTAGTTTAAGTTTGTTTCTCTTTTTGTTTTTCTATTCATGTAGCAGATGTTGCTACAAAAAAACAAGCGAATTAAACGTACAAAGATATCAAAATAAAGCAAAGAACATACTACGAATAATATACAAAAGATAAAATCTCATGTTTGTCTTTCTTTATTTTGTGTACACAGCACTTCATTGTAACTAACGTTGTTACTGTATCAAATAGCTGATTTCTTTATAAGGCAAACTGTAATGAGAGTGTTGCATACAATACTCTTATACTTTATCCCATAACAAATAAATGACTTAGCTACGACATAGTATCATTAATACTTGTTTTGGAAATTATTTATCGCACCAGTTGTAAAACAGTTCCACGTGGCATTTGTCGCATGACACGGAATCTCATGAAGACAGGTTATGTACTCCCAACAAGCTTCCCACACATACGTTACTTAGTGCAAAAATAATACCACTTTACAAAGGTGGAAATAAATTAGATATTAACAACTATCGTCCAATCTCTTTACTGCCCATACCTGCAAAAATATTGGAAAGGGCTGTTCATACACAACTTTATAAATACTTTGATGAAAATTCTTTGTTATCTTCTATACAATCAGGTTTTAGACCGATGCATTCAACTCAAACATGTGTTACTGATATTTCAGAATATATTCTGCGTAATATGAATTCTGGTAATATCACAGGTGCAATTTTTCTTGACTTGCGAAAAGCATTCGATGTAATTTCTCATACTCGTCTTTTAAAAAAACTATCGATGTATGGAATACGTAATTTTGAATTAGAATGGTTTAAATCGTATATTACTGATCGATTGCATTGTGTTTCAATAGAAGGAACATTAAGCAAGTACTTAAAGGTAAAATCTGGTGTTCCCCAAGGTTCGACTCTAGGACCCCTCATGTTCAGTATATTTATTAATGACATATCTAATTTAAGATTAGATGAATCCTGTAAATTATCTTTATACGCAGATGACACAGCTATATTTTGTACAGATAAGAATATTCATGATGTACAACTGAAACTCCAGTCACAATTTGGTACCATCACTAAATGGCTTCAATGTAATGACCTATTTTTAAACTCGGAAAAGACGAAAACTATGCTGTTTGGTTCAAACCGTAAATTAACAGGTAAAAAATTGGCAATAATGTACAAAAATGATATCCTTGAACATGTCAAAGAATTTAAATATCTTGGTGTTGTGTTGGACGGGAGTCTTAATTGGACTAGTCATGTTGATCATGTTGTAAAAAAGATATCACAAGCAATTGGCTGCATACGTAGAGTAAAGTGTTACCTTACAAAAGAAATAATGATAGATCTGTTTTATTCTCTTGTTTTACCACACATTGATTTTTCTTGTACAGTATGGGGAAGCTGTGCCCAAACAAATATTTCACGTATCCAACGATTGCAAAACAAATACGCTCGAATGGTTCTTGGCATGGATTTATTCACATCGGCAAGTTTTCTATTAAGCACTTTAAATTGGCAGTCAGTTAAGCAAAGAATCCGGTATCAACAAACGGTACTTGTATTCAAAATTCTCCATGGGCAAGCTCCCCGTTACTTAAATACCTTAATACAACGCAGAGATGTTAACTATACAACCCGTTACGCAACCCGCAGCCCGTTATTTGTTCCCACACCTAGAACTGAATACATGAAAAGATCAATCTGCTATTGTGGTAGTAAACTCTTTAACAGCCTCCCAATCACTGTTCACTGTTGTAATACTCTCACAAAATTTAAATCAGATGTGCGTCGTATAAGCTACACCTGGGCACTGCGTTAGGCCGGGGGGGGGGGGGGGGGGCGGGGGGGGGTCACTCACTCACTTACACATTTGTATGACTTTTTTTTTTCCTTCTTCAAATGTGTTTTTGTGTTAGTCTTTGTTATTGTTATCTTTGATCTTTGTATTAATTGTATTTGAATGTAACATATTTTGTTATGTTTACGTGATTTGTATCACAGGGCTCCTTTGGAAAGCAGTCCTCGAGACTGAAAGGACTACCCTGTCTAAATAAAACGTGAAATAAAAATAAATAAATAAAATAAATAAATAAATAGTCTGCTGTTGTATGTCATAATTTATAAAACAGGCTATCATTACATCCATGTTATCAAGTAATCCTAATTTGAATAACGTAGTATTGAATCAAGAACATTGTTTGTGTTTTTTTTCCGGCAATGTAAGGCAATGATCTTATGTTACCATATATTAAAAGCGTGCGCAATACAGCCACTGGCTATGCAATAATTATTATCATTATCTGGACCTTTACCACTACTGCAGTTCCTGCTTTGCTCTTATGATTATTCATGAATAAGACTTCAATTCATTTTTTCTTCTTCTTTTTCTATGTGATGCTAGATTTAAGTGGGTTAAGAAGTCCATCAAAAAATGCAAACAATTTTTTATCTGCTTTTTAAATGTTCCAACTCACATTGATACTAATGGAGTGCCGGCACTCGACAGATCGATAGTAGCGCCTTTAGAAACCCATATGAGAAGATTGACGTAGGCTGATAATATTTAAACGAACGGTTGGGTATGTTGAGATGCAACAACCATTTACGCCACTTATTTTCTAAAGAAATGTCAGCGAAGACATTTAATGATTGACGTTGGTGGATAATTGGATTTTGAAAAGAGTAGGCCGGACATACGATATAAAGCGGTTATGTGGCTACACAACGAACGTTAGAATTTTCAAGAACTATCAATGAGAAAATAACGTTAGCTTTGACAAATCTGAAACAGACTCGGGTACAATGAAAGAGGGCGAAAACGAGAGGGGGGCACAGTGTACAGATCATCTTATGTTGGGCATATTGGGTCTAGATAGAAAATGTCTTGATTTTGAAGGATGAACAGAGAGAGATTGGACAACTTCATATCATCATGATCATATATCTAATGAAAAGAGATAAAAGCGAATCTTTGAGGGCCCGTGATGATCAGTGCTTAATCTGTCTGGGTGCTATACATCAAGTGCTATATAACTTGACACACCCATGTTACACCTTCAGTTGCCTTTCAAGACAGACAAGATGGATTCTTCCTGCAATGGATCCTCCATGTCCGAGTATTCTCCCTTCCACACCGGATTCTATATCAGCAACCTGATCCTTGCCGTTCTTTTAAATTCTCTGGTTTTATTTATTCTTAGCCGTCAAATAGATCTTCAAGATTCTATGCGGGCTCTCTATCAGCTACTAACGTGGATGGACCTTTCTTTAGGCGTCATCTGGAGCTTGTATTCCACCTTTTGGTATAACAAAATACGATGCGATATAACCTGTCGCATTTTCACCGTTCCCTACCATTTCACACGTCAAGGCGTTCTCGCTTGCCACTGTGCAATCTGCTTGAACTTGTACTTGCTCATCAACCGACCGCTAGACTACCATACAATCGTTACTCAGAGGACAATACGGATTGCACTGATAGTTATAATGGCAGTTACCTTTACGCTTAGTTCTGTTTACACGCCCGTCCCCGGATCACCTTTTGTTGAAGAAGTGGTCGGAATGTGTCAGAGCTGCGTGTCTAACAGGACATACTTTCAAAGAACATTTGGAACAAGGTTTGTTTTTAATTCGTATTTTACCGTTATCCCAACGTTGCTCACCCTTGCTTTCACTACAATAATTTATGCTCTTATTTTACGAACGTCCTGCAAGCAAAGAAGAACAATTGGTGCGTACAATGCGAATGAAACTAATCGCCAATCTAACGTCGCCGTTGGTTGCAGATTTCAAGAAACTGCGAGTAGCGATCTCGTCGAACGTACAAGAAGAGGTTTACCACTTACGGAAGTGCTCAGAAATGACATTTCTGGATTCCTTAAGAGCAACAAAGCGCTGATTACCGTTTTCCTCCTCACCTCATCTCTGCTAGGTGTATGGACACCGTTCTCTATCGGCGCGCTGACCGGATATAGCTCGGCCTTCGACCAGGCAGCGATAACTTGCACGTGGGTTCAACCACTCGTCTACTTGCTGACGAATGCGGAGGCTAGAAACATTTTTCGCAGATGGGTTCGTTGCTAAAAATCCCATTGGTCCACTGTCCCAGAACAAAAGCCACGGATTTTTCTCAAAATTCATTTCAAAATTGACTAATGGAAAAAAATCATAAATATATTAAATCATTTTTTGTCATATGATAGTTTTGTCAAGTCAATTATGATGATGGGATTAATGCATTTTACGCGATAAAACTGCGTACTTTTCTGCGCTCGTAGTCTGCCCTTTTTTTTCAAAGAGATCTTGTTTTACTTGTTTCTAGACTGATTTCTGGGTCGTCATCTATGGACCTGTGGATCAAACGGGCTATGTGATCTGACTCTCCTTCATTATTTCCAAGTATGCTTCCATGCATAAGACACTTTCTTAACCATTATTATTTCAACATCAAGACCGAATGTACGTACTTTGGGTACTGGGTGTAAATTTCTTTTTACAATTTTGATGATGAATAACTCAAAAGTGACAACTCAAACCATGCTGAAATTTTCCCATTATTAAGTCGAAGGATCTCAATTCGGGGAGAGGGGTAGGCAGCGTGGCTTTATTAATTAATATTTTGGGGTTATTCCTTTTAAATATTTGATTCAATCTGTTTGGGTACTTTTTCGTTTATTTTGGGACTTCTAACGCCTTTTTCTTAAATACGCATTCGCTTAGACGATTTCGTTTATAATGATGACTTCTAATGCGTCAGCTAACAACCTTGAAAGTTAAGCATTCGTTTAGATAACGTTTCCGTTCATATTTTCACTTGTAATATGTTGTCGGACGACCGTATAAAATTACGCATTTGTAAGGAGTAACGCGTTTGCTTCGAAGAACTTTTTCATTGATATGCTGAATTTTAACGTGCTGTCTAACTGTCTAACGACTATGAAAAATTATAATTTTAATAACTTTCCTATACTCTGCTATACGGTTATACGAAGGTTATGAGTTTCAAACGCAGATTATTAGCATTCATACAAATAATTTATCTTTGTGTGCACATATTGCTCTATCAAATTGAGGTGTCGGATTCTTTGTATTAGTGCTGCATTTGTGTTTGTCATTTTGCATGAAACAGTTAAGATTATTCGCATTATTTTATATCTCTTTTGTATTTGCAAGCATATCGAGTAAAACTACAATGAAAAATATGCATGAATATAAATACTATATTGTTGAGACTGCAGAAGAAGGACGCGGCTGGACGTCGCTAGTGTGTTTACAACTTTTAATCAGCCAAGCTTTCGACAATTTTACAGGTCTTCGTCGGGGCTTCGGACGCAAAACAAAAATTGACCACTACTATATATATATATATATATATATATCATTAAAAGGAAACAAATGAGGTAATGTGTTGTAGCAATAGCAGCAGAACTACTAAGTACTCGCCTAAGAGTGAAACTAGAAGAGGCAGAAGAAGCAGCAGTACCAAAATGATTTAGCAGTAGCATTAGTAGTAATAGTAGTAGTAGTAGTAGTAGTAGTAGTAGTAGTAGTAGTAGTAGTAGTAGAAGAAGTAGTAGTAGTAATAGAAGTAGTAGTAGTAGTAGTAGTAGTAGTAGTAGTAGTAGTAGTAGTAGTGGTAGTAGTAGTAATAGAAGTAGTAGTAGTAGTAGTAGTAGTAGTAGTAGTAGTAGTAGTAGTAGTAGTTGTGGTAGTAGAAGCAGTTGTAGTGGTGGTAGTAGTAGTAGTAGTAGTGGTAGTAGTAGTAGTAGTAGTAGTAGTAGTAGTAGTAGTAGTAATAATAATAATAATAATAATTATTATTATTATTATTATTATTATTATTATGATAATCATAATAATCATAATAATAATAATAATAATAATAATAATAATAATAATAATAATAATAATAATAGTTGTAGTACTAGTAGTAGTGGTAGCAGTAGTAGTAGTAGTAGTAGTAGTAGTAGTAGTAGTAGTAGTAGTAGGAGGAGGAGGAGGAGGAGGAGTAGTAGTAGTAGTAGTAGTAGTAGTCGTATCAGTAGTAGTAGTAGTAGTAATAGTAGTAGTAGTAGTAGTAGTAGTAGTAGTAGTAGTAGTAGTAGTAGTAGTAGTAGTAGAAGAAGAAGAAGAAGTAGTCAAAACAGTAGGGAGAGGAGGTGGAGGTAAAGGAGACGGAGGAGGAGGGGAGGAGTGAGGAAGAAATCAACCTGTACCGTTTCGTTAACTCGTTCCCAGACGATGGCGCCGGTAAACGTGGCGAAGACAGCTGGTGAGAGGTAGGAGAGAATAGCCTGCATGTAGACGAAGAGCTCCCCGGACCCGTAGGCCTGAATGACCGGGATCCAGAGGACTCCGACGGCTACGAGGACGAGAGTCGCCAACCTGAGCGGGGGAAAAAACAGTTAAGGCCAATTCACACTGTATCCAACACGACAGCACGACAAGACATTTTACGCGATATCTGCTCGGTGATTGGTCAATGTGCTATCCGTGCGCAGAATCTTCATCACATTTTGCGCATAGAGGAACTACATGGCCAATCACAGACCAAATATTACCTAAATGTCGTGTCGTGCTGTCGTGTCGGATGCAGTGTGAAAGCGCCTTTAAACGGCACAGATAACCTGGTTTTGCAGCGCGATATTAAAATGGGGACATTTGTGATCTACTAAATATGTTTACATTTTGACATATTGTAATAAAATATACTCTGCACTATCATTTCATATTCAAGGGAATTGAAAGCTGTAGTTATATTTAAGCCGTTATTGAGCAATATCTTTTCATTAATTACTGAAGCTGTCCTGAAAAAAATAGTTTGCACGCCAAGCTGAACATACCAGTGGTAGATAATAACTACATGAAGTACACGTAGTTACAGAAAATAGAATCCTAGGATGAAATTTGAACGTCAATGTATTTACGTTACAATCTTACCGCGCTTGAAGCAATGTTCAATTCTACATCCTAAGCTTAAGATTATCAGAGCAGAAACGCGTGAAGTAAACAATCGGGTGAAACCAAACTGGAAGGGGGGTGTACATGATGAAGTAAGGATGTTTAATGTTTTATCTTCATATAACTGGCGAGTATATAGGACTTGACGGGCCACTCACTTCCCTACGATGACGAGTTCGAGCTGTGTCGATGTCGGGCGGAATTTATACCAGACGTCGATGACGAACATGGAGCTGGCGGCGTTGAAGATGGACGTCAGGGAACTTATCATTGCCGCTAGCATCGTCGCCAGCATCAAGCCTCGCAGACCTGAGGGTGGGGCAGGGCGTGGCGGGGCGGGGTGGGGTGGAGTGGGGCAGGGCGCGGCAGTGTGGATGGGGTGGAGAGGAGAGGAGAAACCATTAAATATGTATATGATTTAGGGGGGTGAGAGGAATAAGGGAAAGATAATTATGTTGATAACGATATGTTGTGAGGGTAGGAGCTCAGAACAATGGTGGTCCAACAAATATAAATAGTTAGGGTGGCAGGGAGAGAACTTAGAGCGGTGGGGGCGACAAAGAGTTTTTAGCAAGAGAGGGGCAGACTGGCCTAGAATGGGGGTGCGATACTCGCAGGCGTGTATGCATGGAAAGACTATTTATGTGTTATCATCCATTCGTGAAATATAACGGCAAACAAAGATGTGTAGCAAGGGGAGTATCATATATGGGGGTTCACCATAAAATTTTTATCTTTAATGGAAGACTGGTAAAAGGAAGTTTTCGAGATACATGTAGGCCTATAAACAAAAAGATGCATTGTGGTGCGGACATTGGTCTATGGTCTGTAAAGGGGACAAGAACCGGGGGGTTTGGGACAACCCGTCCAAAACCTTCTCAAAATCTAGCAATCGCTGTAATTCTGCTTACAGTCAGTTAAAATATGGAAAACTGATGGAGAGAAGTTCTAGGTCTGTGATCGAGACTGCTTACCAGTCGGCATAAGTTGCACGACGAGCCTCGGGTACGCGATGTCGGAGCAGCCCGCTGGGTTCCCGCAAACAGCCATGCACAGATCGGGATCCTGGCACGCGATGTCATCTGGTAGGAGAACATGATAGGAAAGGGGAACTCACAATTAAACCTTGAAAGTTCCACCGTTGTTCATCGATTGCGCACACCGATTACATCGTATACTGACTTCAAGGCAATGTAGCCCATTTGTAAACGTCTTGAAGCTCGGGAGGAATCAGCAGTATACCCTAATGATAATGAGTATGAAATCCAGCAGTCACAGTTTCACGACAAACTATACTTGTTCACGTTTGAAACTGCGAGTTTCATCATGTTCGTAGCGATCTTAAATCGATATTCATGATATTATATTGCCCATGTCACTACGCGATGCGCGATACACGATGGGCAGCGGGTATGATTCGCATTAAAAGGAATATACTGGGAAGACAAAAAAAAAACCTCCAAAAAGGTGATCGCGAGCAATCTTCTTGCCAATGGTCTTAAATGCATATATAGTCCATTTCATAAACTTGCTGAAAGTTATTTGCCCTCAAATGATCCACACTTGGAGTAATTAGTGATTAAATCACAAATCCTCAAAATGTGCGACCCGAACATTTTTTTTAAACGCGTGCGCTGTGGTGCGGACAGCGCGGCGGTCTCCGGTCTCTAGCTACAAGAAACAGGGGATTTAGACGACTCGTCCAAAACTTTCTCGAAATCCAGCAACCGTTATAATTCCGCCTAAAGCAAGTTTCCAGTTCTCTTATTTAAGAGAGAAGTTCTTATACAGTACTTTCTTCCATTTTCCGTGTGTGTTTTTTAACCAAATTTTATTTTGTTACCAACATGAAAACTAACCTGTATGAATTGGGTAAGATTACGGGACCTATAAGTATAGTCCTATTCTACCGCGGGAAGATTGGCTGGTCATCCTCACAGGGTACAAAGGAGAAAGGCGAGAGATCGACGAGAAACACAGAGAGACAGAGTGATGTAGAGAGAGGGGGATTAGGATAGAGGTGGTGAGAGGGATGGGGGAGTTAGGGAGAGAGAGAGAGAGAGAGAGAGATAGGGAAGATAGTTAGGGAGAGAGAGTGGGGACAGTTAGGGAGAGAGAGAGTGGAGTTAGGGAGAGAGAGAGGGGGAGGAGAGTCAGGGAGAGACGGGGAGAAGGGGAGAGAAAGAATGAGAGTGAGGGAGAGAGAGAATGGGAGAGAGAGTGTGTGAGAGAGTGAGAGAGAGAGAGAATGGGAGAGAGAGAGAGAGAGAGAGAGAGAGAGAGAGAGATGCAGACAGCAGTACAGAGAAAGGAGGGGGTGTGTACCACTGTTGGCGAGACAGTAAACTGACAGCACATTTACTGGCACTACAATTATGTTTCCTTTGATTTCATCTCCCTTCCTGCCCTCCATTGTTACACAAGCCGAGTGGAGCTTAAATAAATACTCCAATGTGTGTATTCATTTGGTGCACTTTGGTCCATATCTTTAAACTCGATGGATGGGAATTGAAACACTTAACCTTTCTTCTATGTCGCCTAATTACTTAAGAGGTGTGTATGTGAATGTGTTCACACGCGCCAACAAAGCGAGATTGGGATCGCAATCCTTCATGTCATCAGCTCACCTTTGATCAATACAAAGGCCCGTTCACACGGCGCAAACATTAGCAAGCAAGCACCGCATGACACAAAAGTACAAAGTTTTACCATCATTTTAAGAAGCGTAAACAAGCATACATTTATTTTCATGTGATTGTGGGATGACACCGCCTCCCCCCCCCCCCCCCGCACCCATTCCCTCACAATACACGATCAATATTTTATTTGCCGAGTGCAATTTTGTCAACGATCCTACTTCCGTCATGACATGAACGATTATGAGTATTCAATGCACAACATAGACAAACATCTACTGCAGTGTTATTTCAAGAAGCTCCTTGGTACCAGGCCAGAGGGATCGACTGATTATGACAGTGATGATTCTTCTTCTTCAGCCGTTGTCGATCCACTGCTGGATGAAGGCCTCAGCATGGTCTCTCCACTTATCTCTTTCCCTCGCATATTTATACCAGTTGGCATCATGCCAGAATTGCCCTATTTCATCTCTCCATCTCTTTCTTTGTCTGCCTCTGTTTCTTTCTTCTTTTTCCGTCAAGAGGTGTCCATTCAGTAATTTTTGTACTCCATCTTCCATCTCTCCTTCTGGAGACATGGCCAGCCCATTTCCATTTACGTTGTTTGATTTCTTTCATTATGTCCCTGACCTTGGTCTGCTCCCTTATCCATTTATTGGTTTTGCGATCTTTGTAAGTGATGTTGAGCATACTTCGCTCCATGTTATGTTGTGCGGCGGCTAACTTTCTCTCCATTTTAGTTGTTAGAGACCATGTTTCTGATGCATATGTCATTGACGGGAGAATGCACTGGTCATATACTTTCTTTTTCAAACACAGTGGCAGATTACCCTTCATGAAGTGGCTATATCTCCCAAATGTTTGCCAGCCTGTTTTGATCCTCCTCCTTATTTCATTGTCTTGATTTCTTTCAGTAAGTGTGAATCGTTGACCCAGGTAGATGTATTCAGATACATGTTCCAACTGTGTTCCATTAATTGTGACTGGTTTGTGTTGAACTGATAAATCTGCCATTACTTTGGTCTTCTTCATATTCATTTTCAGTCCTCTTTTCCTACTTGCTGCGTCTAACTCCTGTAACATACTTTCCATTTCGCTGAAGTTGTTAGATATGATGACGATATCATCTGCAAAACGAAGGTGATTGAGTTTCTCCCCATTCACATTGATACCTTTATCTGCCCAGTTGATGTCTTTGAAGATGTGTTCTAAGCATGCTGTAAAGAACTTTGGAGATATGGTATCTCCCTGTCTCACTCCTTTCCTTATTGGTATTCTCTTGCTTTCTTTGTGTAATGTGTAACAGATATGACAGTGATGATTATGGTGTTATTATTCAAACATATAAAATCAAATCATATCAAATCAAATCATCTCAAATAAAATCATGTAAAATAAAAAAAAAGATAATATTAAATGAAATGAAATAAGATCAAATCACATCAGATCATACCACATCATATCATACCAAATCAAATCAGATCAGATCAGATCAGATCATACAAAATCAAATCAAATCAAATCAGAACCTACCAGACCAGGGGATTTCGTTAATGATCCCAAGTATCACATCGCAAAACATGGGGAGGATCATGAATGAATGAAATAAAATAAAATCAAATCAAATTAAATCAGAACCTACCAGGCCAGAGGATTCGACTGATCATTCCGGGGATGACCATGAGGAACATGGGTAAGATCTTAAAGTAACCCGTCATGATACATGCAGCCTTGCTGTGAGTCACGTTCTTGGCTGCTAAAGTACGCTGCACTATCACCTGAGAAGACGAATCAAACAAACAACTCATCAATTAATCAATTAATCTATCGATCAACCAATCAAGTATTTGATCACCAATCAGATAATAATCCTACCAAGTAGCAGAAGTGAAGGACGAGCACCAGAATACAGACTCAATTTAGCGAAGGCAAAATGCTGCTTTGTGCTGTTTATGTACATTGTTCAGTTCAGTTCAGTTTTAACATCATCTTCTCGCAGCTTTAGCTGAATTGCATGACAATTTACAATATCTAAAAACATGCACAAATAATGAACAGTTAATGAAATTACATAGATTGATGAAATACATGTAGTATATTGAAATATAGAAATATGTAGATATAATATATAAATTGATATTTGAACGCAAGTTGATACTATGCCTGGGATAATCAGTTAAAGATGATAAATAGATAAATAGATAAAGAAAATAATTATGAATTTATTATTTCATAGCATTGCATTGCATTCATATGTTTGGGTAATATAAATGTTTTTAAAAAAAGTTGTTATTGTAAACATTTATTGCACAGCATTGTACGGATTTTAATCAACCATATCAGGTACGAAAAATTACCATGTCATACTATTACCCCTAGTGCTTTGTTGCTTGTACACAAATGCATGATTGATGCATAAAGAGTTAATGATGAAACAATCAATCTAGTAATTAAACCATGAATCATGCAATTAATTGATCAATCAATCAATTACGTAACTAATCAATTCAACACACAATTCATCGGCCACTTATATCGGTTGACCCCTTTCTGCGTTAGTGCACCAAAAGTAGAGTATGAGCGTGCCGAACTCATGGAACCAGGCCAGGGGATGTTAAAGATATCAATCAATCAATCAATCAATTAGCCAACAAATCAATCAATTGAATTCGACTAACCAATCAATTTATCAAACCATCCGTCGGCCACATACCCGGTTAGTGCACCAGAAGTAGCAGCCGGGTACAAATAGTGCCCAATACGGATCCATGCCAGGCGAGCGTTTAAAGGTAGTAATCAGTGATCAGTAATCAATTAAACAATCAATCCATCGACCACTTAGCGGGTTTTGCACCCAGGTAGCAGTCGAGGATCATTGTGCCAAACAGAGAGCCAGGCCAGGGTACCATTAAAAAATCAATCGATCAATTAATTTACCCACCAAACAATTAACCAACCGACCGATCAATCAATCAATCATTCAATCGATGGAGCCATCCTTCAATCACTTACCTGGTTCGTGAACCATACGTAGCAGCCGACGATCATGGTGCCGAACACGGAGCCAGGGGACTATTAAAAGCATCAATCAATCGATCAATCAATTTACCTACCAAACAATTAACCAACCGATCAATCAGTCAATCAGTTCATCGAACAATCCTTCAGTCACTTACCTGGTTCGTGCACCAGAAGTAGCAGCCGAGGATCATGGTGCCGAACACGGAGCCGGGCCAGGGGAGTCCCGAGGAACTCGCCTCCCTGAAGATGTGCCAGGTATCCTCAGTGGGGATACCACAGGACGTGTTGGCGTAGACCTGGGTGGTGTTCGGGATGGCCGTCATGTAGTCCAGCCGAAGCTTCTCGAACGACCAGTCGATCCTAGAGAAGGCTGTGGCGAGGGGTAGTATGAAACATCAATTACAATAGAAACGCTTCTTCTCTAGAAGAAGAAGAAGAAGAAGAAGAAGAAGAAGAAGAAGAAGAAGAAGAAGAAGAAGAAGAAGAAGAAGAAGAAGAAGAAGAAGAAGAAGAAGAAGAAGAAGAAGAAGAAAAAGAGGAAGAAGAAGAAGAAGAAGAAGAAGAGGAAGAAAAAGAGGAAGAGAGTGAAAAGGACAATTTGAAGAAGGGGGAAAAAGAGGAAGAAGAAAAGATGAAAAGGGTGAAAAAGGAAAGAGACGAAGAAGGAAAAAAAGGGGGGAATAAAAAAAAGAAGAAAAGAAGAAGAGGGAGGAGAAGAAGAAGAAGCAGAAGAAGAAGAAGAAGAAGAAGAAGAAGAAGAAGAAGAAGAAGAAGAAGAAGAAGAAGAAGAAGAAGAAGAAGAAGAAGAAGAAGAAGAAGAAGAAAAAGAGGAAGAAGAAGAAGAAGAAGAGGAAGAAAAAGAGGAAGAGAGTGAAAAGGACAATTTGAAGAAGGGGGAAAAAGAGGAAGAAGAAAAGATGAAAAGGGTGAAAAAGGAAAGAGACGAAGAAGGAAAAAAAGGGGGGAATAAAAAAAAAGAAGAAAAGAAGAAGAGGGAGGAGAAGAAGAAGAAGCAGAAGAAGAAGAAGAAGAAGAAGAAGAAGAAGAAGAAGAAGAAGAAAAAGAAAAAGAAAAGCAAGAAGAAAAAGAAGAAGAGGAAGAGAAAACCAAGAAGAAGGAAGAGGAAAAGAAGGTGGTGGAGGAGGTGGAGGAGGAAGAGGGGGATGGGGAAGAAAGAGAAACACTAAAAGGAGAGGTGGAAAACCGAAAGAAGATGGGCCAATAAACTGTTAATGTGCTGAAACGTCCGAGGTACACGGAAAGCTTTAGAGGAAACATGAGGGCGCCCTCCATCAACATACCGATGCCCATGAGGATGAAGGCGCCAATCGTCATGACAACGGCTTGGATCGCATCTGTATAGATTACAGCCTTCAGCCCGCCCGCTACGGTATAAACAGCCGTCATCAATAGCAAGACGATGATGGCGGTGTAGATGTCCCAGCCCAGGGCCTGTTGGATGACCAAGGAGCCGGCGTACATCTCACCCTAAGGAAAAGCGGGTAGGTGTGAAGAGAAAGTTAGCTGCCTGAGAATGGAAGTTGAAGTTAATATTGGACGTCCTGCTACACGATATGACAAAAACAAACAAATGAATTCCAGACATGACATGGCTGCATGTATCTGCGTATGTATATGTATATGTGTTTGTGTGTATGTGTGTGTATGTGTGAGTGAGTGTGTGTATGCGTGTGTGTGTATGTATGTGTGTATGTATATGTGTGTGTGTATATGTGTGTATGTGTGTGTGTGTGAGTGAGTGCATACATTTGGCTGTGTTTGAGACTGTCTTCGATCACTTACCGACAACATGATGACGATAGCCACGACGAGATTGATGATGGAGATGACGATCTGAAGACGATCTCCGCCAAAACGGACCTTGAGATACTCCGGGACCGTCGACACCTAGAGGGGCCATTGAGGACGAAACATATAAGTCGATACTCCGGTTTGGTTTGATCTGATCAATTCCCCATACCGTATTTAAAGGTGATATTCATTGGAAATAAAATCAAATGAATGTAGTTTGTTTTATAATTGAACGAGTTAGTAAAGCAATTTATGCAGCTAGCATGCCATGAAAGTGTTCAGTTATGTGTTTAATGAAAGTCAAATTTCACTAAATTGACTCTCTTCCTGACCTACGAAATCGCCTCAGGGAAAGTGGCGTTGTGTGTACGTCACAGCCGGGATATGCTTCACAATGACCATTGTGTATCACACCTCTTAATCCACTAGCAACTGCCATCACAGTTTCATTAACAATGCCTGATGCTCCTGGCGGAAAAGAAGCTGTGGATTGGCATGTGTGATGCAAAATAACGCCTCCCTTTTCTTACGTCAGACCTAAAGGCCGTTTCGGATGACAGTAGGTCAAATTTGTCCCCGAGAATACGGTGATTGTTTTCACCCTAATTTCGCTTTTTGGAAAGTGATATATTCTTTGAATGTCATCCGAGCTCATTGTATGGCTTATAAGCTTTCTGTAGATGAATATCTTCATATTTTTGGATTTTCTATGAATATCACCTTTAAAGGAAAGTCGTCCCATAATGCACCGCAGAGCGACATTCGGAGTGTATGAGACCGGAAGTGGACATGATCGCAAACATTACTCTGACTGTCTCGCTACGCGGTGCACTATGGGGAATCTTTCTTATAATGTGGAGAATGAGGTCACATCATCCCATTCTACACGGTAACAGGTTGCCCCCACGTGTATGCGCATAAGGCTGCCAAATGTAAACATGATATTGTACAAAAAGGTGTGCGAAAGATTGAACCTCAGTTGTGGAACAATAATGTTTCTGTATAGATCCCCTCTGTTATATTCTGGTTTTAATTTATAAGTTTACTATGTTTACATATTTTATGTTTTCATAGTTTGAAAATGTGATATTGGTGCAGTATCACTGAATTAGCGTACAGCTCTCATGGAAGAGTGCGTCTCTTAAAATGTTACGTTGCATTTTCCGTCATCATTCCGATATTCCGATAGTCTTTGAATTCCATAAATGGATATCATACACAACTCCTCAAGAACCAAACAAAGAATGAGGGAAAATGATCGAGAGGAAAGAAAATTAGCTGAAGAGTGAGGTACATTAACACACCACCTAAGGAAGTGGTTTTTTTTTCTTAGGGGGGGACTAACTTTTTTGTTGTGTTTATGTATGAAAATATACTACTGCAATTTAAGTTTGATGTAATATATTAATGTACAGTGTATCAAGTTTAATTAAGAATGATTTGAGAGAAAATAATAAAAAAAAAAAAATCTTTTAAAAAGGTCTTTATTGCATCGCTGAAGCTTTGAAACGTACGTGGGAAGAATTGAAGGGTTGTTATTGAGTTGTTATAATTTCAGTCGTTAAAATGACGGGAACGAGGAGTTAAAGGTTGATCGGGCATGCTCTACATACTTTATTTTAATGGATCCCACTACAAGCAGATCAACAATAATGGGAAGGAGAATCGAAAGTTATCTGCAGCGCTGATTAACAAAACATGGATAACGTTTTAGAAAACATCGCGTTCCTGTTTCCGGCTGGCAAACTTGCCAACTGTTTTGTAGATCTTACGTGGTATATGCACGCAGTCGAAGCACACAAATAACAGTTATTCGGAATAAACAGGGTGAAAGTAATTCAGAACTTCAGGTATTTTGTACCTGTGTGCTAATAAGAAGCTTCAATAATGTGCATATAAACTCCTGCAATGTAATAACATTACAAAAACAGAAATCCAATTAACTTTCTAATTATGCCGGGTTCAAATCTTTTAATGGCCTATCCGAAGATATTTAAAATGTTCACATGGAGAGACTTCGTTAAATTCATAAACACGCTGTTTTCAAGCAGCGAGAAGCTGTAATCCTTTATCCATGATTGGTTTTGTTTCGAATGTATTTGAATGTTATATGCATGTGTTCCTGGTAGTAAAATGTCGTTTGCCTTGTAGTTATTGTTTTTCAGTCTGAATATGAGCTTCTGTATAAACGCGAGTTGAAAATTTAAAACGAATATACATGTATATGTTTATATTAAAGGGAATATACTGTACTGAGAAGACAAAAAGCCTTCCAAAAGATGATCGTGACCAATTTTCTTGCCAATGGTCTTAAATTCATGTATTGTCTATTTTAGAATCTTGCAGAAAGTTATTTGCCCTCAAATGATCCACATTTGGAGAATTTAGTAAATAAATCACAAACCCTCAAATTGTTTGGCCCGAACATTTTGAGGATTTGTGATTTAATCGCTAATTACTCCAAATGTGGATAGAGCAAATAACTTTCAACAAGTTTCTAAAATGGACAATACATGAATTTAAGACCACTGGCAAGAAGATTGCTCACGATCACCTTTCTGAAGGCGTTTTGTCCAACCAGTACGGTATATTCCCTTGAAACGCAGCTGTTATTAGAATGGTGAGGGGAATCCTTTGAAAATTATATCCTTGATTGAAAACACAAAAATATCAGAGCTAAAATGAGAGTCTTACCTCTGAAGCAAAGTAGACTGGAAGAAATATAAACCCGAGTAGTAGTAAACAGTTCAAGGCCTGAAATGTGAAAAGCAAAACGGATTAACAAGAAATCAACATAGTCAATTCAAGACAGTATTAATAATCAATATCAAAATCAATGCAAGGTAAATTGAAATTAGATTTGCATCAGTAATCACCTAGTACAGTGTATTTGTTATGAAGGCTATGGTGCCCATCCACTAAGTATTTAACAACTTTCACTCTCCAAGTTTTTTTAGAATGGTCTTTGTAGACAGGTGGTCTTTGTAGAGGGGTTTGACTCTGTAACCACACGTACCTGGAACTCGTAGATGACGACACCATACCCTGAGACGGAGGCGGAACCAGAGACGCCGATGAACGTGCCGCTACCTACATTCGTTACGATCAGCGATAGGCCAACCTGTCGGCGATACAGAATCTTTGCATTAATCAGGGGGTTTAAAATCATTCGCCTTGATAAATTACACAGCATACGTGACTTCCGCCAATGTTGATGTAAGGTATAGGCTCATCAATTTATAATTTATATTGACAGAGATTCTTTTAAATAACAATACAAAGCACACCGAGTGAGTTTCCTGGAGAAAAGAGATGGAAGTACATGTATGCTACCATACCATTGGGAAGTGAGGATCTAGTCTCATCTTTCAGATATGTATTTTGAGACAGTGTCGGTTGTTGCAAGAATATGTACCTGCCTGCATATTGACGGAGACGTTAGAGAATGATGTGTACACAAATCACTCTTGAGACTTACCAGGTACCAGGGCATGTCTCTCCCAGCGAGGAAGTATCCGCTGGTGGAATCTTTGCCGCCACCCCAAGCAGCCTGTCGAAAAGAAAGAAGGAAATGTCAAAGGAGAAGGGGAAGGGGGATGGGGACGAGGAGGAGAGGATGAAGGCAAGTAAAGGAAAGAGAAGAAGATGACGACGACGAAAAGAAGGAGCAAGATGATGAGGTCGAGGACGAAGAAAGGGACAAAAGAAAGGATAGGAAAGGGGAAGAAGAAGAGAACAAACCCTTTCATGTTTTTATGTCTCACCTATCCACCCCACTCTCTCTCTCTCTCTCTCTCTCTCTCTCTCTCTCTCTCTTTCTCTCTCTCTCTCTTTCTCTATCTGTCTTTCGGTCGGTCGCTCTCTCTCTCTATCTCTCTCTTTCTCTCTGTGTCCCTCTTTTTCTCTTTCTCTATGTCTCTCTCTGTCTGTCTCTCTCTCTCTCTCTCCATTCTCTCTTCCACTTTCTTTTTTATCTCTCTCTCTCTTTCTCTCTTGTTCTCACTATTCATTCTATCTTTCTCTTAATATCGTTTAATCCGCTACCCTTCTTTATATCGTATCACACCTTCCCCTGTTCCATCTCACTCCTCGGGGAATTGTATAACTGAGCTTTGAGTAAATATCGATATCTCGGTGGGAAACCTATTACAATAGCTCAAATTTGAGGAGGATGGTTTTTATGGGCCCTTGATAAAATTTGCCCAGCGCACCGTACCACTTCACTGGCAAATGGATGGCCGTTTTATGGCGCTATCATCAGATACTTACTGGTGTTTGCACTACACAAACGATGCAAACAAAAAGAACAAACATTTGAAGTATAATAGGTACCTATCCGCTCTACCTCCCCTAGCATCTAAGGTATATAAAAATTATGTGCGATGTTTATTGATACATGCATATTGACGACATGGGGAGGTGCATGTAAGTTTCATGTATGTTTCCCATATTTTCTAGTAGTCCACATTGCTGGGTAGCTCAAATAATGATCCGTGTACATTACTCTCTGGGAAAGCGTTGCACGGATTTTTCAACTTAGCAACGGGAAAAATAAAATGAAGAATATCAATTGTGATTCGTCATGGTTTTCATGTTAAAGTAACGACGGAAAGTCGGAATGAAACCGGAACATTATATCACAGCTCGTGGATTTGTTCCTCGAACTGTGTAATAACACAAAATGTATGTGTCACGCATCGAATATGATCATAACGGGAATGAGAAGTAACTATGGTAACGATATTAAATATTACAAGGAACATGGGAATCGCTGTCCGGAAACCGGGAAATACTGGTACGTCTGTCTATACATTTTTATAGAAATGTGTATATACATCTAAAGCCTTTCAGGACTTCGTGATTATTCTACAATGGATCTATACTACTGGGTATAAGAGAAAAATATTTTCTCGTCTTAAATTCCACAGGAAGTCACTGTACAAAACCTCCACAAAAACTTGAAACCTACGTGTACAAACAAAAATATAGCAGGATTATTGTTCGTATAACACGTTTTATTTTCAGTGCATTTGGTACTTCTATTCAACAATCCCTTTTGAGAAAAAAAAAACGGTTTAATAGGCTGAATGAACGACGTTGTCTTAAGAGAAGTGAAAGTAAATCAGTGACACATCGAAGCCCGTTGGAATACAGGCGATGAACGTTTGATCAGCCAATGTCCGACAGTATTCTCCTACACTTCAAGGCTACACGCGCGCAGCACATGAACCTCACCGTTGTTATAACCTGAAGATGTCATGCCTGAGATCCATGGCTTTATAACAAACAGATGATCAAACTTGGGTACGCGCGTGTATTCTTTCGTGTACATCTATCTTGTTGCACTTTGCTCTATCGACTGTCCGTTGTGGTACCATAATCGTTATTTGTCAAACTCTCCAGCTATTAAGAAATCACATCTTTTTTGTGTGCATGCTCTATTTGACCCCGCTCTTAAAAATATTAAATCGCAAAACTAATGAGTTTTATATTGGTACAAATGTATAAACATCACCTTGCCCTTTGAAACACGGACAGCATGTCATAAAACAAACGGTGCGGATAATAGGATGCTATTTATACTCTGATACAATATGGTTATGTTTATTTCATTATGACTAAAGGTATAAACTTTGAGAAGTTATGTGTTTCATTCAAAATAACGGGCACCTAGGTCTATTAAAGTACCGATGAAACTGTGCAGACTATTTGTCTTTCTTTCGACGGCGTGACCTTCTTAAAAAGGGACCTTGTAAATCCACGGTATTATGTCCAATGTGTCTTAAAGACTTCTACCAAGGGAATAACCCACCGTGATCACAAATACATTACAAGGACATCGTTGCCATACAAAAAATAACTATTTAAGTGGGATTCTTTTTTATTTTGTTCAAATATTATGTGTTTGCTTGTTGGTCGAATACGTGCGTTCTTTCGTGTTTTCTAAGTTTCCTACGCAATGTTTCAGAATTAAGAAAAAAAATGACCCCGTTCATTTGCTCTCCTGTTCCCATCCTCGTCCTTCCCCACCCTAGCATACCTTCTCCACACACACACACACACACATACACACATACATACACACACATACACACATACACATACATACACACACATACACACACATACATACACACATACATGCACACACACGTACACGCACACACACACATAAACACACAAACACATACATACACACATACACATACACACACACACACATTTCCTCTCTTCCATGTACCACATCCCACTCTATAATGTACTACTATTACTTAAAGGGATAGTGCACCCTGAAATAAAGTCAGTTTTAATTAAAAAAAAATCAGTTACATGAAAGAAACATATCAGTAAACGTTTGATAAAAATCCGTCAAAGGATGAGAAAATGACGATTATTCAAAATGTTGGTTTTGTGCGAGGTGCTCTCCCATATGTATTGTACTATTTTTTTTTAAATGTCAATTTTCTCAAAAGGATATGCATCATTGTACCTATGCATTTGATACATCATTAGAAACACGTTTTTACACACATACCTCTAAGAAAAAAATCCTTCATGAAGAACATAAAAAGAGCAATTTATGGAATCATACCGCACACAACATATGGGAGAACACCTCGCACGTGACGTCACAAAATAAGATTTCTGAAAGATCGTAACTTTCTTATCTTTTGACGGATTTTCGTCAAACCTTCACCCTTATGTTTTTTTTCAGGTTTCTGATTTTATTAAAATTGATTTCATTTCAAGGTGGACTATTCCTTTAAACATAATACAGTAATAGTTTTGTTAATACTTCCAGGGGAAGAGGGTACATGAGAAAATGCAAAATAAGTTTAGCGTCGTAGTGGCTGAGGGCATCGAATCAACAAAATCATGGTCATCAGACAAGCGCTTCGTCATATGACCACGACCACGACAACGACCCTGCACACGTGGTACATACCCATATTCCTATGGAGAAGACGGTCAGGAAGTGGACGATGATGACGACTATATCCCAGACTTCCAAGTTTCCATTGGAGATGAGATTCCCCATCTCGTGTCTGCAAGGCCCTGTGTGTGAAGGGATGGGAAAAGAGGAGACAGAGGGAGAGAGAGGTGGGACGAATTATGTGGGAGGAAACACAGATGAAGAAAAAGGGAGATAGAGCGAGATAGAAACGTATTAAACAAATATCTATAGATATATAGACATAAAGATTTATATGATGATAGCCTCAATATAAAAGAAAGCATACTTATTTACTGTCAAATCTGCCTCCCCGCCCCATGCCCCCATCCGCGCAAATACACAAGCATAGTCATCTTCCATGTGTCACGTTATTATAACATTTTACAAGTGTTAAAACCATAATCCATGACAAAACGAAACAATCATCTGCCAAAACTGGCCCATGCATAACAATTGTCGCATTGGTTATGTTCTGATTCCTTCTCGTAAGCGATGAGATTATGTTTTCGTCTGAACAGTTGTTTTAAGTTTTTGCGATAATACTATACGACATACGCTTACATAATAAACTAGAAAAGGGAGGAAATCATTGGCCTTTCCTGCGTATGCTCTTTTATCATGTATAAAGAATTATCGGAGAGCTTAGAATCAAACAACAAGAAACAGTGATAATTAAAGAACAATCAAAGTGTGGTACATGGTCACGTGTTGTTGTTCTACGTGGATGGGATAGTAATATATCCAATACAGAGTAGCCCTTTTGCAGGTCAAAGAAATCAAATTTGGTAAATACTACGGAAACTGGAAGAAAATACTAAGAACACACATACACATAAACACACAACACACATACATATACATATAATATGCATACATACACACACATCGTACCTACAGTAGCAACCAAAAATAAACATACAAACATACAAATGCACATAAGGGTATGCACATGCACACATATACATACATATTGTGCAAAACACACACACACGCACATAAAATTATACGCAAGCACATACAAACCTACACGAAAACACGCATGGACACATGTACACACATACACGCACATTATTACTTTTCTTACAGATATACCTGGCCGTATATACAGAATGACAAGACGAAGACTAATTTAAAAACGATAACGATTACAGACGATCATAATCAATACTAGAAGTGATATTGTCATATCCCTTGTTACGCCGGCTTCTAGTTCGAAACAACATCGCTCAAGTGAGATTTTCACTGGTCCACAGTGTCTAGCGGGCTAGTGTCGGGCACTCCCAATGAGAGTCCCCGCTATGATCACCGATCTTCGCTCTACCCTAGTAGTTTAAAACCAGTTGTTATAACAACATGCCCGTATGACGTCACACTTCGGTATGCTATTGATGAAACGGGAGGATAAGAAGTAACAGATGAAAACACACTTGCCTTGATATGAAGAAAGTATCGATATTCGTGTTACCCCGCGACCAGCTGGCGAGAGTTCGTAGTTCTGTGAGCTCCAATCGGCAATATAAGGCAACCTTCTATTAATCCTATTTTGGGGGGAGGAAAGTGTACAGACAGGTAGAGTCACCTTTCCTGCTCACGCACAACAACACCGGCTTTCTCTTTTTCCTTGCGCCCGTCGTACTTTGTAGCCCACGTGACTTCTTTTCTGACCAATCCGCGAAGGCTATGGGAAGATAGCTGGTCGAGCTCTACCGCACATAGGAAATAAATATTTACTCGCAGCGCTTCAAACGTGCATGATGGACAGTGTGATATTGTCTTGTTTGTAAATTGGTTTGAAAATATAAAGAATGCAGAAGTATGAATTGAAATTATTATTCTATCTATTCTGCAAGAATACGAACTAAAGCCACATTTTTGTTTGAGTGTGTGTGTGTGTGTGTGTGTGTTTGTGTGTGTGTGTGTGTGTGTGTGTGTGTGTGTGTGTGTGTGTGTGTGTGTGTGTGTGTGTGTGTGTTTGTGCGTCTGTGTGCGTGTGTATTTATATGTGTGTGTGCATCTCCAGTTGGGTAATGTTACGCGATCGTTTACGGCTTCCAGAATGACACTTGATTATACTTCGGAAATCATTTACGTTGTACACCCTTCTTCAGAGTATTTCAGCGGATGAAAGGTTGTGAGAGACAATGATGAAGCGCTGAAAGAGAGGCTCTGTTGGGGAAACTGTTGGTCCCCCCCCCCCCTTCCCCCATTCCTTAAATTCAACTAACCCTTCATACCCAAACGCCGCTGCCAATCAACCTCTATCGCGTGATTTTCGTTCCCCTCAGTCACTCTCGGTTCACATGTAATAAAGCTTATCTTTTATTATAGCGAACAGATTTATTTTCTTTGGAATATGCGTTTTGTGAGCGCTGTTGTGCCTTTGAAGAACTGTTGAAAATGATACATTCATGACGATGCCCTCTGGGTATTTTTACCATTCTTGGAATACAAAACATATTATAGGTTGATTACCTGTGAATTTTGTTAAGTTATATTTAATCTTTCTTAATAGCATAGTCCTATTAGTAGAGACTGATGCAAAACTGTGTACCATATTGGCAGCCTGGGCACTAAAAAGAAGACTAAAAAGCAACATCTGGTCAAACTAAGATATCTCAAGGACACTTGAAGTGAGTATCTATAGAGCCTTATCCTCCATATTGCTATCTACGAAGCAGAATCATGGACTCTACGTAGATGTGATGGCAATAAATGTGATGTCTTCATAATGAGACGGCCTCGGGTCATCCTTGGACAACACCTCATGGATTAAGTATGTAATAAGAAACTTAGACAGAAAGACCATCTGTCTAGAAGTCTCCAAATGATGTATGTCATGGTTTGGGCATGTCACTTGTATGCCACATCACCGTGACCATTCCGAGCATACCGAAGTGACTCTGAAGGTCAACTACCTCTTGGCCACCTCCCAACAATGTCAAGTCAAAAATGATGCGGTATAACCCCTACAAGAGGCTGAACATCTAGCCAGGGTGTTTCGCCGAGCTGTTCGTAAGTTACGAACGACTTTTCGAACGACTGGTGATCCCTTCTTTTGCTAAATGCGTTACCACACTTTGTTCATTCTTTGTTCATTGAGAATCTGATTTAGCACAAGAAGGGATCACCAGCCGTTTGTAAAGTCGTTCGTAATTTACGAACAGCTTGGTGAAACACCCCCAGGGCAGAAGTCAATTGAGAATGATGACTCGCATAAACGAGTCAAGAAAGATGCGGTATAACCCCTACAAGAAGCTGAACATTTAGCCCAGGACAGAAGTCAATTGAGAATGATGACTCGCATAAACGAGTCAAGAATGATGCGGTATAACCCCTATTAGAGGCTGAACATCTAACCCAGAGCAGAAGTCAATTGATAATGCTGACTCGCATATACGTCCAAATCAAGCCAGTTTAATTCATATACCTCATCTTCTGTTTTGGCTAACGGCGTTTATACATATTTTGGGAGCACTAAATTGTGACGTCGTATTACCACTGTTTACGTAACATATTAATGGCGACTCTCTTTGTTTTGCACCATCATTCAAGCAAAAACATCCTCTATTGGGTTTATTTCCTGTGTGGGTTTTAAAGTACATGTTGGTAAACAGAATAATTAAATTTGATATAGTTAATTTTACAAATAATCTAATCGAAAACAAGCCATCGGTTTTCTGTTGATGCCTTGTATTCATTGTTCATGAAAGTTTTTTTGTTTGTTTATTAAATGAATAGAGAATTGAATTGAATAGGAATAGTTTCATTAATTTTCATTAAAGTACGAAGGGAAACTGTTTGTTATTTGGAATTCGCAAATAAATGTGTTTATTTGGTTCCACATGAAACACACTGACCACGTTTCTATAGCATAACAAATCTGACCCATGCGGATGAGAAAATAATCGATCATTGTGTGCGCCCAGATTCAATCACTTTAAAGGGAAAGTCTACCCTGAAGTTAAGTTGGTTTTAATTAAAAGCAGAAACATGAAGGATACAAAGTAGAGAAGGTTTGACAAAAATCTATCAAAGAATAACATATTTATGAATTTCATATTCTTAATTTTGAGGCATCACTTGCGTCTACTCTGCGTTAAGTTATGTCCTAAATTTATTGAAATTTTCCATTTTCACATTATGATAAATACTATTTAACCGGTTTACCAGTTGGTTTGTGTGTGATCTATGTTTTTTTCTTTTAATGACTAAATATGTTTATTTTATGTTTCTAAATATTAGGCTCATACCAAAATAAAACATTAATGTAATGACAATTGTTATGTTATGACATGACATTAATCCCATTTGGAAACAAAATATTTTGGGACAGAATTCAGTGAAAAGCATTCCTTGTATTTATCTCGGTTTGCAGTGATGTTTAGTAGTGCAATTTCCCTATATAAATGTGATAAAGAGTCTCAAACCGTCCTTAAAAGAAATTGCAATGTGTCCAGTGATCTTTTGAGAATTCATACCTTTTTTCACAAAACTTTCAACGATGTTACCCCTTTTGATACAAATTAAAATTCTCAACTTTAGAACATATCATTCTTTTAATAGATTCGACCCGTTCATATAATTAAAAGAGGAATATTTTGTTGGTTAATCATCAACGCCAACCAGACTAATCAAAATATTTTTCAATGGAGCTATTATACAGGAAGTTGCAATAAACATCAGATACGCATACTAGCGTTTACTGCAGTGATTTTAGTCATTAATTTCACTTTAATTTATTCTGTTTCTCAGGGGCGACCTAGAGTCACCTAACTGTGAAACCAATATGCGATGTTTTGGCAATTAAATTTACTTGATATCTCTGAAAAAAATATAAGAAATACGCATTCTAGCTTTTATTGCAGTGATTTGAGTAATTAATTTCATTTCATTTGATTATGTGCAGTGAATCGTGTGGCCCTGAAATGCGATGTGGAAACTCTACGAAAACATATCCTTACGAAAATATTGGAAATACAAAATATACATATTAAATACTGTATATTTTTTGAAAATGGTCCGTCGGAGGCACGTGATTTGCTTGAATATAAAGCATGTCATTTGCTAATAAGATTTCCACGGCGCTTGCCCGATTTCCTATGATATTCTTGATCAGAAGGGGAGGGGTGAAAATTCCTATCCCTGTAAATATGCACATACATACACACACACACACACACACACACACACACACACACACACACACACACACACACACACATGCAAATAATATTACATTAAAAAGTGAATAACGCGATACATTGAAGAGTAAGTTTTGTTTTTTAAATCCACACAAATCTACAAAACTGTTTCAGAGTATTTACTCTTCTCCGTGCAAGTCCATGTCAATATTAGACGTATGATGGAAACGTTTATGTCGGTAGGGGAGCATTACCATTTGTAAAGATGGCTCAATAATTTGATTCGATTCCTCACCACCATCCCCTTCACATAATCGCGAATATTATTTAATCAAAGTCCAACAAAAAACATATTTTGTAAGACCTGTATTTCTGTCTATTATATGGACACTGTATAGCAGTGTTTGCTCTGTGTAAAACTCGGTTCGGTGATGCCTGTATATTGTTTTGCATGGAGCTTCTTGTAATCGAGCCTGGAGGTAACTCTCTGTGTGTCAAGTAAACTTGGAATCGTGTGTATGAATTGTGGTGGGGAAAAAATCACATGTAGCACACAAAGAGTTGATAGGGCGGCGGAACCATTTTGAAACTTGCGGCACCGCCAAAATAAGAAACTTTTCTTGGGAAAGAGAAGGAAAAAGATGCACACACACGTGCATACACGTCAATATTTTATACTCACACATTTACATTTTGCTTGGCAGAGAGCCCGCCAACGCAAGGAAGCGGTCAAGATGATGACACCTCACTAATCGTCTTCATTTGTCACGATCATGACGATCGAACACATTGCCGCGTGCCGCAATGGTGATTATACCGGGGTGTGCTATTATGTATTGCAACGCCATTACGGATGTCATTTATTTCATTTAATTTCATTTATTTAACCACTATGAGAGCGAAACAACAAAAATACAACATATTTACAAACATAGAATAAGAAGCAAATCTGCTTATTGGTGGGGAGCTTTTCATAACAAAATACATGTAAAGTGATAAAAACAATAAATAATAATAAGCATTTAAAGGAAACCAATGTTATAAAGGTAATCTGCATAATCACACACAACACGCACACACACACACACACTCATTCATGCAACAAGACGAGAGTGGAATGGGAGAAGGAGAAAGAGAAATAAGGGGGAAGAAAATGATGAAAAGAAGTACAATGTAGCCAAACTATTCAACAATAGATGACATGCTTTTAAATTGCCATTGTTCTATAATGTGAGGCGAGGGTCATATTTTCATGTACTTGTGACAAGTTGTGTTGTCTTCGAATGAACGATGTTAGTACTGCCTTATATATATTGACCTACTTAATGCTGTTTTTTTTATTAAATGATTGATTTATTAAATTAAAGCCAGCTGCACTTTGTGTTCTACACATGAGTGGATTTTATCTTTATTTTTCAATACATTTCTCTTATTTTTGTTACTACGACTGCGTATGCGTCGCCTGAATAGGCATAGTGCAATGTGACATAATTTAGAGTACAAATTGTTACAGGTTCGATGTGTTCGGCTTAAAAAGTAGGCCTATGTGCCCCCGATATATCCATAGGACTTTGCCCATTACAAACAGACTACGGAACATGTCACTTTAGAGTACAGCTAATAGAACACGGTTCCAACTTGGCCTGATATAACCCCAGAAGCATGCAGGATGAACTCCGCCCTCTTCCACCATTCCACCCCTCCCTCGCCCCCCCCCCCCCCCCCCCGTCTCTCTCTCTCTCTCTCTCCCTCTCTCTCTCTCTCTCACCCTCTCTCCCTCTCTCTCTCTCTCTCTCTCTCTCTCTCTCTCTATTTCTCTCTCTCTCTCTCCCTCCCCCTCTCTCTCTCTCCCTCCCTTTCTCTCTCTCCCTTTCTCTCTCTTTCTCTCTCCCTCCCTCTCCCCCCCTCTCTCTCTCTCTCTCTCTCTCTCTCTATCTCTCCCCCGCTCTCTCTCTTCCTCTCCCTCTCTCTCTCTCTCTCTCTCTCTCTCTCTCTCTCTCTATCTCTTTCTCTATCTTTCTCTTTCTCTCTCTCCTTCTTGGCGAAATATGATTCGAACTCTATCTATTATATAACATGAAAATAAATGTTAAAGTATCGTATTACATCTTCCCCACCTATCGCTGTATATGAATAAGAAGGATTATCAATTCATTTATCATCAGTCATTCACATTCGACAAATGCATATTACTTACACAGACACGTTAAGCATAGAACATCACACATGTCGGTAAAATATTTAAAGGATTTATAAAGAATTCATTGCTGTAAGAAATTTGATTTAATGCTAAACTCAATTAACTGAAACTTCATTCTTAACATAAGGATCTCAGATTAATTGGGTTTGAGGTTAAATTTCTGACAACAGGTTGTCATTTTGTCTTCTCGGAAGACGTTTAAAAAATATTTTCCCCTTTATATTGGGTCGAATTAATTATCACCAAGATTGAAAGATGATATTTATTACCCATACATAATCAGAGCGTTTCTTGAGCTTCCGTGCGAGTTTGTTGATTACAGTGTGATGCGAGAACCAGGGATCCGGATGATTGAATAAATAGGTTGTAACAGCTTAACACGGATTGAGCTACCAAAATGCCTACTTACAGTAAATCCTTGTATACCGGGGGGGGGGGGGGGCGTTTTGTCAGGAGCTAATAAACGTGAAAGGGAACAAATATTTACGTGGTGTTCTGATATAAACAGTGATGGCATGTTAGTCACACACACACACACACACACACACACACACACACACACACACACACGAATGAACACACACCTTCATCAGCATGAACTAATCGTTATTATACCATTTCATATGATGTGTTCTATTCTATCGTTGATCTGATCTGATAACCAGGTGTATGTTTTGACAAGTGCAATAAATCAATATGATATCAATAACAAGCGTTTGATCTAAAAATGTCCTCATTGTGACACTTTGGATGTGTTTCCCTTTAACATGCTCAATGCATTTCCATACTGGCATTCAAGTAGCCTGCCTCATTATTGATTGCGTTATTTTGAGTACGCTATCGTAACATAGCAGTATGATTGTGAATGTACGACGGATGTCAATGTTTTCAAATCACTTCTCCCTCACAAACACACACACACACACACACACACACACACACACACACACACACACACACACACCCACACACACACACACACATACAATTGAATCGGTCAAATCAGTACATGTAGTATATACATGTAGGTTCAGGTAGGGGACAGCATTACGCTGCTCTTTCCGTCAACTGACAGCATGTAGCGATCACGCTTGAACTTTCATCCAAAGAAACAATGTTTCAGTGGACTGCAGGGTGCAAAGTTTACCCATTTTATTAACTTGGTCCACTCTAGCTAATCATCTCTCCCTCTCTCTCTCTCTCTCTCTCTCTCTCTCTCTCTCTCTCTCTCTCTCTATCTATCTATCTATCTATCTATTATATATCTATCTATATATCTCTCACACTTTCTCCCTTGCTCTCCCCATCTCTCCCCCTTTCTCTTCCCATTTATCTCTCTCTCTCTCTCTCCCTCTCTCCCTCTCTCTCTATCTCTCTCTCTCTCGCTACCTCTTTCTCTCTCTCTCTTTCTCTCTCTCTCTCTCTCTCTCTCTCTCTCTCTCTCTCTCTCTCTCTCACACACACACACACACACACACACGCACATACACACACACACACTCTTCTTCCGGCATGTCTGTCTGCTGGCATATTTCTCTTGTTACTTTATTCTCCTTCTCTCCATTCCGCCAATGGTCTCCCTCTACCACCATCACCACCCCCACCCCCCCCCCCCCACCCACCCCCATCCCCCTCCGCTCCTCTTACCTCCTCACCCCTCTCCAAGACCGTACACAATGTCACAATACGTCTTTTGTTTGATCGCTCGCTTACAATCTCATAACCATATCTAAAAATATATGACTTATGCAAATAGTCACTGGGGGCTGCAATTATTGACAGAGGGCGATTGTTACATCACTGAGTGTGCGATATGAGTGTAAAGTACAGTAAGGGACACGCATACATTGCATGCACTGCAGTCGATTCTGCTGTCAATCGCTATCTCGCAATGTGGTCAAGAAGCCGGGGAGCCTCCTGGGGGCCGCCCCCACCCGTCCAGCCGCCCCTCAAGATGACCCCTCTGGCATCGCTATACTCTGATCAAGGTGAAAACATGCACACCCGCCCCCATAGGTTAGACCAAAGACAGTGCATATAGTATCTCGTTGGTTGGGCGAATAGAATAAATATACCCACATGGGTGATATATTTCCCGGGTAATAATCGTTCATATTAGTACCAAACGATGACAGCCCAATGCCATTTATCAAACAGTTTCATACTTATGGGACTGAAAGGGTTATGCGCATAGTTTCACCTCGTGTGTGGAATCATTTAAATACATTCGGAAAAGCTTGCACATTTTTTTGTGGGCTCTATAAATACCTTCATGATGCTTGAGTATGCCAAACGCAATTTTCGGAAGGGTTATTGGAAATGATAAAGATCGAGGTGAGTGCGCTTTTTGATTGATAACTTCTGGTGATACAATTCAAGTCTCCCTTAAAGGGGCAGTTCACCATGAAAGTAAATTGTTTTCAATAAAAGCAGAAACATGAACGAAACAAATTAGTGAAGGTTTGGTGAAAATCCATTTAAGGTTAAGAAAGTTGTGATCTTTTAACATTTTGATTTCGTGACGTCACGTGCGAGGTGCTCTCCTAATTATGTACAAATTGATTTTAAATGTCCATTTTCTCAAAAGGATATGCATCATTTCGCCTGTGCGTTAGAGACGTCATTCAAAACTCCCTTCTTACACACATACCTCTATGAAAAAAATCATTCCTTCATCAAAAGCAGAAAATTGAAATTTCAAAAAAGATCACAACTTCCTTATCCTTTGACGGATTTTCATCAAATTTCACTAATTATCTTACTTTGATATTTCTGCTTTTATTTCAATCAACTTAAATACAGGGTGGAGTATATCCCGTTAATCGCCCGGGACCGGGGCACTGGTAATCATTCTTGAAGGGTGCCCAATTCACAGGTGCCCAGTCCCCGGGTCACTCATCCTCCTGGGTTTATTGCAATCCATGAAGATCCAGGGTGACATGATAGAATACCTTTGTTATGTCGGTTGCTGATTCTAAACAACATCGCTCAAGTGAGAGTTCCACTGGTCCGACGTTCTCTATCGGGCTAGTGTCGGGCACTCCCAGAGAGAGTCCCCGTTCTGATCAACGATGTTTGCTCTATCCATGTAGTTTAGAACCAGTAGTCTTGACAATATGATCATATGACGTCACACTTCGGTACTCTATACTATACTGACTGCTCGGTTGATTTGATCGTGTAGGGTCCATGATTTGATCCACCATGCCCGTGATCTGAGACTAGGCTTTGAGGTAGACACAACGGAGTTTGGTAACACAGACTACGCCCTAATCCCATCACAACCCCTCTGGCTCCTGATAGGAGAAGGAGCTAGGATGGTATAGGGGCATAGTCTGTGTTACCAGACATAGCTCTTACCAGACTCTGTTATGTCCGATGCACTTCACAGCCTAGTACCTAGGCTACCTGAGTCCAAACTCTATTTTGGAGACCCACGTGACGGGAAATCCGAGGGTCGATTCTGTGATTCACATACATAGTTATAGATGGGAAAAGTCCTTTCTCACCCCTGCACCCCAACATACATTGATCTGAGTAGTTAAATTGCCTCATCAAGGGTCAAAACATGAATTTAATTACATTCGACCTTTTTTAAGAGCCTGAACTGTTCTGGGCTCATTCATATCCCACTATTACTCAATGTTTGTACCAGTTGTTTAAAACAACTTATGACAGTTTTAAAAATCAATTAAAAATCAATTCCAACCAAAATCAAGCTAAGCTGAAATTCACACATCATAAAGTCAAGGGTGTCATTTTTTTAGAGACAGATTTTGTGACATTTCATGGATTGTTTTTTTTTTTTTTGTTAATAATCCTTGAAATATTTAATGAGATTTTCACTTTGGGACAACTTTGGATATAAAAATGTGTGTGTATCAGATTATTAAATCAGAACACAAGAAAGGTCATTGTGCATCACACATGCCAACCCACAACTTCTGTTCTGCCAGAAGCATCATGTCTTGTCAATGACACTGTGATGGCACTGCTAGTGGATTGACATACACGTACTTGAATGAGCATTGTTGTCATTGACAGCGGGAGTCGACTGCATCTCGGACATGCTGCGGGCGTGGCTGGATGAGCGAAGTTGTGCGCGTGACGTCAGAGGGCGTGTCACTTCTGTACAGCTCAGTGGCATTGGCTTGCTCTCAGGACTGCGCAAACAAAAAATGGTATAGGTTTGTTTTATTTTGTTTTAGTGCTAATATCTCAGAAGAAAATATCGTTGAATATAAAATATAACATATTCACAGCTACATGTCTTGTCACCGTTCTCTTTATCGGTAATATAAGTTATATTTTCCCCTTCAAGTTGAGTATCCTGAGCTCTCATTTAAAAACAAAAAAAAACTAAATTTTTTACAACAAAATTAATTTACTTTTTTAAGGGAGAATGTTTCTTATTTGTTATCCTAAATATTTCTCATTTTGGAGCTTTTCGTAGTGTTATGTTCATTGGTGTCGAAACTGATTTGAAAAAAAACAAAAAAAATGTGATGTGCATCACTATGCCACGTGTATCATTTACAATGCTTTGTTATGTCTTTGTTTTGTCTCGTTAATTTCGTTTATCATTTAAGGAAAATTAAAAAGAGAGAGATTGAGGAAATTTTAATTATGTTAGGATATAGCCTTCCATATTACTGCTAAATCTCACTATTCTTCAGCCCATTTGAAATTAGCTGTCCATAAACTAAGTATTGCTATCGGCTATGATATCGGTATCGGTATCGTTCACATATTTTTCATTCAACGAGTTTTTAAATGAAAGAAACGGACGGAAGAAATGGTGAAATGAACGTTATTGACGACTTTCATTATGGAAAACAAAGGTGAGAATCATTTTTGAGTGAGTGTGTAGTAAGACTTTACAAGCCTGTGTATCAAGATGAGGTATGACTTCATTTAGCAAGAAATAGACAATGAAAATTGTCAACAAGACGACACGGTTCGCAGCCGTTTATCACGGCATTCGTGCAGCCAGCTGCATAGGGCCGTAGCCATGGAGTTGGGAAGCCGTCGTGTTCCCGTGCTTTGTCTGTACTGTACTCGTAGGCTAGTAGTATGTATTAGGGCTATGACTCACAGTCACACTCTCACTTAGACCACAAAATAAGTTTATGTAGGACATTGGATCTGCTTAGATTGCATCTGGCTCCTCTGAACGGTTATTCCTGTCTAACTCTGTCTCTGACTGAGCAGGGAATTGGACTGTGACTCTGGACATGATAAAAAAGGGGACATTTGCCTTTCAGCTTTGCACTTTACCATTCAAAAAAATATGTAAAATTCATACAATTTACTCTTTTCCCAACATTTGTTCTCTTCCTGATTCGTAGGGCAGGGGGTATTAGACGTATGCACTGTAGTGCAGACGGCAGTCTTTGGAGTTTATTCTCTTGCCTGTTGTACAAGAACTGAGACTGAGGTTTTGGAGGACTATTTCATAACCACCTCGAAGTCTAGCGATCAGTGTATAATAATAAAAATTGATAACAACTTCAAGTCAGTTTCCAGTTCTATTATTACTGGAAGGGAAGTTCGTATACAGTATCTTCTTCGATTTCCATGGTGTTCTCAATTTTTTTTTTTACCTGCAAATGGGCTACCCTGCCTTTAAGATAACGACAATTCTTAATTATTGTTGAGGTTGGTTTCTGTGACAATATTCATGATTTCGCAAATGTTCAGATGGGCAGGTTATATTTTCTCACGTAGCTCCGCAATAGTGCTTTTGATCTTCATAACGGCACCAAAATTTGTATTTCAGCACAAATAGTAACAGCTCAAATGATTCTATCCCTATGACTGTTAACCCTAACCATCCTATGGCTATAATACAAGTTCAATTTCATTTTTTTACTGTAAAATCTGTGAAAATTCATTCCCGTTTTTTTATTAATTTTCCCTTCAGGAAAAGTGAAGAAAAAGGCCCGCAAGCTGCCATCGAATAACAATAAAGAGGATGAAAGACCATTGTGTAAGTTTGATACTTTTAAGATTTCTTATGTTTGCAAAATTATGAAAACATTTAATTGATAACATATCACTATGTATGTAATGTTGTGTAAATAAAAATGTGTATATTTTTTGTTTGTTAAACGCTGAGGAATAATCTGTAAAACCTCAACAACTGGCAGCCATAAAACATCAATCTTTAGTTTAGAACATGGATTTGAAAATATCCGATACTCTGGTCACAAAGACATGTATAATGTATAACGTGTATAACAATCACCAAGAGTATACATAATACATATTATATCCCTTCTATGAATATTCATGAGTATTCTAGGAACGTGATTGGTCAATTGATGCTCGAAGAGCTCCGGATAGTTTTCACTATTTTTTCCTGGGGAGGACTGCGCATGCTCTATTTACTATTTTCTTCCTTGGGACTACTGCGCATGCTCTCTACCTGAGCGGGCGTAAATTAGTGCACAGTGAAGGCAGTGCGCGGCGTGTTGCGCATTTACCTGGGATGAACCAATATCGAGACAGAGAGAAAAAGGCGACTATTTTTGTTCTGTTATTGTTTTACAAAAGGGATATAAAACAAATATACCAAGCATTGAGTTCGAAAGTATAGTGAAAATTATCCATCTTCGGAGGGACTGGCATAAGTTACTATTTTTTCCTCAGGGGCTTCGCCCCTTGGAAAAAATAGTTCTATGTCACTCCCTCCTCAGATAGATAATTTCCACTATACAATCTCACAGCTTGGTATATTTGTATAATATAATTGTGCATATTCAAAGATTATTGCAAGACTATTCATTAGCAAAATTTTCCAAAAAATGTACATCACAAAATGTTGACATCCTTCAGCTTTATGTAAATTTTAGCTTGATTTTAGTTGTAACTTTTGAGACTTACTTTCAACCAAATGTGTAATTTTTGTTAACACCTAGACCTAGTACATGAGATTATAAGTGCATGCAATACAGAGATACTTGTATAACTACAGCTTACGCTCGATATAACAAGGTCGTCGGGACCAGGGCTTTTTCCTCGTTATAATGTAACCTCATTGTATCCAAACAGATTAAAAAAACAATATAACACATTGAAAAATATGTGCTTGTGTGTTCTTTTTGTTTAACTATGTTTTGATATCCATAGCCGTCTTGGAAACATGCGTTATCAAACTGAAAAAGGGGGATTGGAACATGCGTGTGGACGTGTATTACGAGATGTGTGTCTGGTTCCTTGCAGTGCCGGTGTTTTCATGTGTTTTCAATCTCATGAAAAGATTGCTTTCGACTAGCTTGCCCTCGATTTTTCTTTCCTCGTTGTAACGGGACGCAATTGCTATGTTTTTCTTTGTCTTGGGGTCAACAGAATTTAGCTCGTTGTAACGAAATCTCGTTATAACCATGCTCGTTGTAAGCGACGTGGTGCGCCATAGGTTTGCATGTAGAAAATTTTGGGACCGAGAGTTTTATCTCGTTATGACAAAACCTTGTTATATCTGTGCTCGTTGTATTGAGAGTAAGCTGTACTTAATTTAATGTTTTCTTTGGTATATCTTTTCCAGCCCCGCACTCTGAGCATCATGAGATCCACAACCAAACTAAAGCCAAATTTGATGAACTCCTAAAGTCTGTAGGGGAACAGAACAACAGGTATGTAATGTATACACAGTCCATCATGTCAAAGAAGTCACTGAAGATTGGTATTGTGTGCTACACATGTATTGCATGTATTATACCTTCATATACATCAATAATCTGGGATTATTTGGCCCTGCACAAAAGCAGGGCTAACCCCGCCATTGCAGGGCCAAGCCAAATAGTCCGGGGCTAAGATCACCAGTGAGAACAGAAACAAAAAATGGGGCCAAGGAAATGCGGTGCCAGCTCACATGGACGAGACGCAGAGACCAATCAGATAATGCCCGACGGGCAATGATCTTGATACGGAGTGGTAAAGAGCACATGTACAAAGTCTGGGGCTAACGATTTCGAGTGGGAACAGCGAGGATTTCCTTAGTCAGTTTTAAGAAATAGTCCGGGGCGAAGGATAGTACAGGGTTAAGAAAACCCAATGAGAAAATGGTAATAGTATTACTTGTTGTTGAGTAGCCTGCATTGATTGCAATCTGTACGTGATCCAGGAAAGGAGAATAACAGTGTAAAGATTAAAATGTGCATATTTCATGAATAAAACAATGAAAGAGTGGTCATGTCATTTTCTATTTAATTCTATTCCTTATTCTTCAGTGATTCTGGCAGAGCACCGAAGAAGAAGAAAAAAACAAGAACCCAAACTGCAGATGCAGTGGTAAGTAAGGCTGAAATTAGATTAAGGTGCAGTATTGAATAGTTACTTAAGTGCCCTGGTAGTAGTCCTTGTTCCATTGAAGTCAATTATTCTGTCAGTTTATTCACAGCAATGGATACAACATACATTAGAGATACATTAGAGATATGATGATAGTTAAAACATATAACATGCAACACTTACACATTACATCTCCATTTAAAGTGAAATTGAACAGTATCTTCAATGCAGCTAATAAGACATCAAGTCATGAGCCCTTGTGTGTGTGAATGTATTCTGATATCTGATCTCTATGTCTGTTTGTCAGTCGTCCCATCAATCTTGCTTTTCTCTTGCTTAAATCGCTGAAGAAGGCAGGTAACGTTAAAAAATATTGCATGGTTGACACTGCAGCTTTGAAGAACCCCTTCAATGCAGGGGATAAGAGACTCCAGTTTTGAGCCTGTGTGTGTTTGAGCGTATCCCGATATCTTGTCTGTTTGTCTGTCCTCCCATCCATCTTGCTTCCATTCAGCTTGAATCACTCAAGAAGGCAGGCACGGATGACACAGATGCCTTAAACAACACCTTCAATGCGGAGGACAGTCCCCGCTACACCAAGAACACCACCAATGCCCGTCGCAAGAAACTCCCCCCAAAGAAGGGACAGACCAACCGGGGCTACGTGGATGATGAGGAGGGGGAGGGGATGGAGATGACGGAGATGGGAGAACCAGAGGAGGAGGATGGACTAAAGAAGAAGAAAAAGAAAAAGAAGAAGAAGCCAGTAGAAGAGGAGGAAGAAGAGACTGCCATCGAGTAAGTCACATTTCAATCTAGATAGTACATTAAGCGTGTCCTTATGCACTTTTGGAATACTGTTGGCAATGATAGAGTCTGAAAGGCTATAAAATTTGAATAGTCATGAACTATTATGAGTTTATCATTTGCATGAAATTTTATTTAGATGCTTTTGGTGTACACTTTTTTTAATCACCATGTGGCAAAATAGTAAATCAGAACAATAAAATGTTGAATAACCCCTGCTGGTTAATGCTCCTATTACAATATCATGGTGGGACAGGTACAGGTTCATTAGCAAGAAAATGTGGAATAGGAGTAAATGATCCAGCTAGGCAGAATTTCTCATTAAAGAATGGTACCTGTTATTATGAATATTTCCCATTAAAGCACAGCATGAATTTACAGTTTCAAAAGCAGTTAAAAGGTGATAAAACTTCTATTACTGTGAAATAACTTCTTGTTCGTAGAGATTATTTTGTGTTATTTCTTTCTCTGAACAAGTCCCACCATGAGTGTGTCAGAGCTGGACCACACCCCCAAGAAACCCAAGAAGAGGAAAAAGAAGCAAGCAGAGATGGATGGAGAGGAGGAAGGAGAGAATGGCGAAGGAAGGAAGGGAACGGATGATGATCTGGTGGATGGAGGAGCAGAGGAGACCAGCGGCACCCCTAGAGGCAAAGGGAAAAAGAAGAAGAAAAAGAAGAAAGGTAGAGGAATACAGTTGTTGCTCTAGGTGTTTTTTACATTTCTTCAAAAAATAATTCTTAGTTTGGATAGAGAAAAAAAAGAAGAAGAGAAAGGAATGTTGGTGCAAGAAAATATTAGATATGAAGCAAACAGGAGCACAAAATTGTATAGTCAAAGAATATGAAGAAAGAGGGGAAGAAATTTTCTTTGACTAAATATTTTTTGTTCCTGTTTGCTTCATATCTTTCTTCTTGCAATTATCTTTTTTCTCTTCTCTTTTTCTTTGCTTCTTTTCTGAAAAGTAATTTCTTGTCAGTTTTACTCATGAAGATATTTTCATAGTGTATTCAAATTAATTTCCTCCTAACTGCCAAGTTACAAGTTATGGCATTCACCCATCCAAAATAATACAGTTTCAGTAGTTTGAATACACTCTTGATACATTAAGTGATTGCAAGTTGGACACACCTTGGACAAGTTTTGGAATTTCCATGAGTAACTTATAGTTTAATTCTTTGTGTGCAGCACAATTTTTTTTTTCACTAAAAAATATACACTATTCCCATAGAACAACATCTTTTGGGCACACAAAGGGTTAAAAGATGTGAATTGAATTTGAATATATATTTTTATATATATTTTTATTCTTGATGTTGTTTTGTTACCTGCTGTAGCGACCACTGTGGGACCCCCATCCGATGATGGTCAGGTCCTGGGAGTGACCGTTCACCGGAGTGACCGGCTGAAGCCAGACCTGTACATAGCACACCCATTGGTCAGGGTTCACGTCGTAGACGCCAAGACAGGAGCTTATGTCAAGAAGTCTAGCAAGTAGGTTTGATTATATGATATTTGTGTTTGCTGTTACTGGCTGTAGTAATAAATTGACTAATCAGTCTGTTTGAAAAAAATTCTAATTTGAGAGAAAAAGAAGACTTGAACATGCATTTATTGTCAAGCAGCAACACTATTCACCAGGACCAGGCTACTTTTTAGCTTATGACAATGTTGCAATACTTGTGAGTTTAAATCACTTATACAATTGAGCCTGAGATTAAATGCACAATGATTGCAATCAAATGCAAGCAGATCCATATTGACTGCAATCAGCTGTGATGTTGATCTCAGGCCCAACTGTACCTACCGTACTGACCAGCAGATAAGCCGCAGCATGACTTTGAGCACGTAATTTGAAGAAAAAAAAAGACAGACTGGAAATCGCAGCACATATATACGCATGTATGGGACTATATGCATTGTGTGACAACATTCAACAACAAAATAAATGGCTTTGATAGCCATCCAGTGTGACACAATTGACGTACTGGTAATCTCAATCACATCACCAGCATAATTACCGGGAGTAGTACATGTATTTGTCCGAGACAACTCAAAGATACCGCCAATGAGAAAGCTAAGGCTCAAACTAGCAAAGTCTGTTAGATGCAGGCTGCCATTATTTCTTATTTCTTATATCTGGCAGCCACGAGATGGTGTAAACACTTACGTGCTACAGGCTCATTTATACGGCCTCTATGCCGCAGATCGAAGAAACAATGGCGGCCCACATCTAACAGAGTTTGCTAGTTTGAGCCTTAGCTTTCTTATTAGCGGTATCTTTGAGTTGTCTCGGACAAATACTACTCCTGGTGCTTTCATAGTACCGGTAATTATGCTGGTGATGTGATTGAGATCGAATTACTGATACGTCAGTTGTATCACATTGGATGGCTATCAAAACAATCTATTTTATTGTTTAATGTTGTCACACAATGCATGGTCCCATGCATGTATATACGTGTTGGTTTGAAAGACCCGACTTTTGCTAACGCAGCTTACAGGCTGCACCCTGACTTGTGCGTGATTTTTAAGAAAAAAAACATGCGGCCTATACGCAGGTCAGTACGGTACTTCTTATTTCAATATATGTAATCTTTCTTCTTATAATGCAAACATGAAATAAATGTGGTTTACTGTTCCCTATTGTGTGGAGTTATCCTAATGATTAAGATCATGATTTGATTTAAATCTTGTAAGACTTAAATTCAAAGTTAAAGTTTAGATATATTATTCCCATATATTTTACTGAGACATTATAATGACCTCACTTGGACACATGAACTCATTTGATCATCTTTCTACAGAGAACGTCCTGTGACATCGTACTATGAAAATGAGGAATTAGACCACATCTTGCCAGTCCTCACTCAACCATTTGACTTCAAGAAGCGAAAGTAAGTGATATCACCAATAGCAGTCTCTTATTTCTTATTTCCTGACTGAGAATAATGTGTGTCGGTGCTCAGAATACCTTTTGTCACTAAAAGGAACTAAAAGTATAATTTTGTTTGATTTGGTGGAGGTAGGGTACTGTTTTCATGCCTCCACATGAAAGGTGGCAAGTTGCATTACGTTGTCTTGGTTTCTACCCATGTACCATACATTGGGAAGGGGGGTAAGTGATTATTGTTGCTACTGTTGCTGTTTTTCAATATATTCTGGACCACTCTGTAAACCAGAAGATAGGAATGGGGAAACTAGTCAGTGATTGGCTTTTTGTCTCAATTATTCACACTCTTTGCATGCTGTATTTGTCTGTTCACAGATGAAGCATAAATATTGACTGACTTACATTTACTAACGCTTCATTACCAGGCTGATGGAGAAGTCTGTACATAAAGATAGAATATGTCAGTGGATTGGCTTGCAACATTTATTCATTAATGTATTTATGCTGTATTATTTCAACAGGGTAGCTCCTTCAGAGGTTCCGAATACTGTTCTTCTAGGAGGCCCTGCATAATGTATTTACAAACATGAGACATGCATAGCAATACAACATAGGTGCGTGGAAGCCTTTAATGATTGTTACATTTGTTTCTCTGAGCTATGATTTCATTTTGTGTCTCTGCTTGCAGGTCCATGATTCCCAATTGGGAGGATAACATCATCTTCAACGAGAGCTACCAGTACCTGATCCAAAGTAGGGAGGATTGTCCCAGAATCATTCTGTTCTTTGAAGTAAGTTCTGCTGGCTGTAACCCTTTCCCACACATTACATACAGAAAGTTGTAGGAGTGAAAACAGATACCACAATATGAAATCATCAATGAATTTGGCACTGTTTTTATGTTTCTACCTTAAATTGTCGGTGGCATTTTTTCATAATGAGTTAAAGCACATAAATGCCATCCATTTTTAGACAATATATTTAGTGTGGAAGAGGAAAGACATGTATGGTAACATAAAGATGTTTCTTAATATATAAACTCACATAAAGTGCTTGCATGATTAAGGGAAACATGTAATATTTATTTAGTATATCCCAGCTATAAAATTTTCTGTATGCTTTAATCTTATTCTTTAAAAAAATATTTGTTTGTATAATGTAATTGACTTTTTCCTATTCATATAACCCTTTGTATGCCATACAGACTGCTTCTCTATAGGATTTTGTGTGTATAATTTGTGCCACATTTGTGTCACATAGAGAGTTAAAGGGAATATACTGTACTGAGAAGACAAAAGAGCCTTCAAAATGGTGATCATGAGCAATCTTCTTGCCAATGGTCTTAAATTCATGTATTGTCTATTGTAGAAACTTGCTAAAAGTTATTTGCCCTCAAATGATCCACATTTGTAGTAATTAGTGATTAAATCACAAATCCCCCAAATGTTCGGGCCGAACATTTGGAGGATTTCACTGACAATCATTAATTATTCCAAATGTGGATCATCTGAGGGCAAATAACTTTCAGCAAGTTTCTAAAATGGGCAATACGTGAATTTAAGACCAGTGGCAAGAAGATTGCTCATGATCACAATTTTGAAGGCTTTTTTGTCATCCCAGTACAGTATACGCCCTTTAAAATGGAACTCAAGATTTGTCTGATCCTTCCAGGTGTTGGACTTTGTGAGCATGAACATCGCCAGCACGAGACCCAGGCTCCTGAAGGGACAAGGCACATGGCACAGGATAGCATGGGCTTTCCTCAAGGTATGTCCCATGAAAGGGAGCAGGGGGGTGTTTCACCAAACTGTTCTTAAGCTACGAAAGACTTAAGGCACAATTGGTGACCCCTTCTTGTGCTGAATCAGGTTTGCAATGATTTTGATTCTCATCAGTTTAAGATGAAATCTGATCTCAATTGATTCAAATTCTTGTTGTTAACAAGTGTCTGAATGCAATTTTTATTAGGATTGTTGAAAATTAGCTCCCACTTTGTTAAAACAGAAACAAATTGGGTATCATGCTTAAAGTCCTTCTTAGGTTACAAACAGCTTGGTGAAACACCCCCCCCCCCCCCTGGACCGTTCAGACACAGATACTTGCAGTAATGGTGACTGATTCAAGCATTGAACTGCTGTTAAGCTGCATGTTTTCAAGTAACTGAACCTTCCATTTCCAAATCATATAGAGTAAGAATCATAGTTTCAAGTGACTAAATGAATACTTGCATGTACATTGCTCTTGTGTTTTTGTGGAAGGGGGGGGGGGGGCGTATTTAAAACAAGAAAATAATTATATCCAGCAACTTTAATTCACGGTGTTGCTGCAATTAAGATGTGGTTTATCTTCCTGTAGAATCTTTAAGTAGGGCTCTGATAGCTAGAGTCAAGGTGAATATTTTTTTTTTTATCTGGGTTGTAGATCTTTTTAGATATATTATATATGTATTTTAGGTATAGCTCATATTGTTCACTAAACCAATAAACAACTAACCTATGTGCCGCTATGACCTGGTAAATTTATTAACGAGGTGGGCCGACATGACCATTACCTGAGGCTTTAGCCGGGAATAATGGTTATTTCGACCCCACTGAGGTAATAGATTTACCACTTCATAGCAAGACATAGGTTAGTTGTTTTATATCACTCATTGACAATGACAAAATAAAAGATATTTTATTGAAAATTAAGCGAAAGGTAGCACAGTTTCATTATGTTTCATTATGTCTATGAACGTACAAGCACACAAATTTTGTTTATATCTCGTACTAGTGTCGTGTGATATTTTCATGGTTGCCTACCAACAGTTGCTAATGACGTGACACTGAGACAGAAGCGCATGCAAAACATGCGTAGCCATGAGCAAGTTGGTTTGGATATATCCCGGCCGTTATATAGTACTTTGCCTAGCCATCACAAAATGCATTGCGCAAGCTGGGTATGAGTGATATAAATGTTGTTATATACTGGATGGTAAATATTTGTTGGAATACAGTTCTAATTTATAACTGAATTCCAATGTGGCGTGTTCTGAGATAAAGTCAACATTCTTTCATGTCATGATTCATTTGACAGCCCTAAATACTAGACATTGTCTTTGTGTACAACTCTCTCACCCAGCTGACATGTTATGTTCATTTCTATGTACTTCACAGCTCGTCGGTTCAAATGGAGCCCCAAATACTGAGAAGAAAGTTCGCCTACAACTCTTCCACCCACCATTTGCCTACAAGGCTAAGCCCGACCAACTAGATGTAAGTTTGCCTTATATTGGATTTGAATTTATTTAACATTAAAAAAAAAAATGTCATAAAATAGCAATACACGATCATTCATCCTCACAGAAGCATTGGTATTTTATATACAAAATGTGGGGGATCATAACAAGTTGGATAAAAGATTCAAAAGCATGATATATCAGTAAATTACAAGAAATGATGGTGTCTTCAAAGAAATAAGAATAAGAACAAACTTTAATTATGATTTTATTGTTGCCAGGTATCACATATTTACAATTTCCTATCCATCTGAGATGTATGCTGCAGAAATATAATCATTGTAATGCACTTTTTTTACACTGTTCTCTATCAAACTTTGTTTCCTGTGATATATGGTAAACAAAATGTACCAATCAAATTTAAGGAGGTAAGTTTACCTCATTTTATCATTATCAGTTCCCATACACACCATTGATGCAAATGGCTCTTCCCTGTAGCTTATATCTGGTTCTGTTGCAGGGGTCTCAACATTACCATCATAGCGATTCACTTGGCTATTCCTACGATCCATGTTTGACTATGGGATAAGTAAATGGTGGGGTTCCGATCCCTTCCACGGTGACTGGCCACAAGTCCTATGTTGTTAGGAGAGTGCCCTGGATTTGTCACACATCTTGCTGGCATGCCTTCAGAACCATTGACCAATTCTAGTTGATTCCTCTGCCTCATCCACCATTACAGTCTTTGTGCACTTGAGGGGTAACATCCCCTATACACTAACCTCATAAAGATCAGTAATACACTCTACTCAGTTTAGCTCCCAGGCCGAAGAGAGGTACCGTGGTGTGGCCACCGGTGTGCACTTCCGATCAGATTGATATTGATTTCTTATCCTTTTGTACACTCTGCAGGTGTACCAGTGGTGGGAAAACATCCATCGGCAGCCATACCCTGCAACACTCTACGTCACGGCCAAGCCCATCAAACCCCCAGAGGAGGTCAATGCAGCCACACGTTCTCTCTATGCTACTCAGGAGGTAAGCAGCATTTCACTGACATCTTTTTAAAAACAATATATTTGCCGCAGTCAAACGTACATTCGATTTCATATTTGTAGTTTGCAATTCAGTTTTATGTTCAGTCATCTTTGAAGTTACATACAAAACATGAACAAGTGATAAGCAGTTGCAATGTTGGAGTGACAATCAAGACAAAAATTACAGAAAAAGAAAGACATTACCAATAACATATATAAATATCTTCGTACACGAGAGAGTGAAGGTATAACTTATTTTCTGACATTCCTCACCACTTTCACAGGAACGGGGTCTGATGACTTACAAGGAGCTGAAGGAAACCATGTCTATTAGGAACAAGGACCAAGGTCTCAAGTAAGCAACAACAAGAACCTGCAAGTCATTACCATTAATACACTTAACTTAAGTCTCGCCTGAACGAAGTTTGGCTGACACCTAGTAATCACGTTTCCTGTTAGTCTGTTAGTTTGTTACAAAATATCTTAAAATTTTGGTTGAACTTGCTCTCATGTCTTTATTTCTGTGTCAGTTGTGTTCATACTTTGTACAAATTATCCTTGGGTAATACCACATGTGTTTAGATGAGGATGATGAGTTCAAAGGTCATCTAGGGGTCAAAAGGTCAAAGGATATGAGGCCATTGCAAAATTAGGCGAGACCCATGGTTCGCGAACCACCTTGTATATTTTGCTGCAAATTCAGAAGGACTGCAACTTTCATCATTGCATAAGCATTACAAATGATGTATCAATGCAAAGAAGAATCATGAAGCTCTCTAATGATTTCATAGTCACGCATGACGATGGAGCAACAAGAGATATATTACTCCTTAAGCTTGAATTGGGCTTATATGCAACATGAGGTTCAAATGAATTGTACTTTCAACAGAAATGGATGTAGAATTGGGAAACATTACTTATGACAGGAAATCCCATGAATTCCTTGCTTATCTGTTTTGTTTTTGTTTTTTTCACTAAATGTTCTGATGTAATACAGATTTGTGGAAATGTTATATTTATTCATTTGAAATTATGTTCTCCAATTTCTTTTAATATTGCACCATAACTGTATATGCATGGACTTGGGGTAGAACAGTGACGCATAATTCTTTTTAACCATGATTAAATAAGATGAATAAAATGGCATCTGTTCCAGTCGGACGCAGCTGCCCAACACGTGGACCAAGCTGCCCGGTCAGACGTGTCGCATCCCCAACAAGGAGCTTCTGTCACTGGCTGGAGACAAGAAAGGCTGCCATGTGCTCAAGTTCTCCCCCGACGGCCAGTGAGTAACGAGACTGCACTTAAGCGTGGAGCAATTCCCCATACCCCGTATAGATGAAAGTCATCCCCTAATATTGCATGAGCCGATATTTTTGCAAATTTAACAATGCAAGAATATAGCCACATTATCCTGATCATGAAACGCATGCGCCTCGCGCTGCTGCACAATTTCATGGAGAAATGCTAAAGATCACATGATAGAGTACAGGTTACCATATAAATACTATACGGGCGATGCACGCGGTCGGACACTAGCTAGCATAGCATTGCAGTGTACAGTTGAGCGTTGTGATAGCGTGCAAGTACAGTTTGTTTCACCAATTTGTATGTGTACATATGATAGTGGAGCAGTGCATACATATCATAGTGCAAACATTGGGTGTCATTTGCAAAAATATCAACCCGCAAAATTATCTCCAAGCCCTTCATTTGCAAAAAATATCTGTACGTAAATATATATAGGCATATATAGTACTCTGCCTTGCAACAATGCTGTTTTTTAGTTATGTCCGCTTCCATTCACACACAGTAGTACACTAGACCTGGATGGCGTTTCATGACCATTGTCAGCACTGACTAAATGGTCAGTGCTGACAAATTCAGTGAAATCCTCGGTATTGATTGGCTGAGAGGCACTAGCCTCTGACTGTTACTGTGGTAACTGTCAGAGAAAGACAGCTTGTCAGACGGAAAATGTTGATGAAACACCCTCCAGAAGCGGACATGACTGCAAGCAAAATCCGAAAGTGGCTGCAGGGTGCATCATGGGACAGCTTTTCCTTGTATGTTATGGAGAATTGATAATGATAATTCATTCAGGGATGCAAGTTTTTAGATCAATCCAAATCTGGCCTTGTTACGTGTAAACAATACATTTCCAGGCCCCATGACAAATTCTGTATGCACTGTATTCAAAAGGTGAAATTTTATTGAGTAAACAAATTGGAAACTATATATGTATACATCATCGTTAAAATGTGAATGAATGTCACATCTCTCCTTATTGTGTTCAATGTTGATTGCAAAGACTACTGAAGACACCAGTTGTGATATCCATGTATTATTATATTTTCTTGTCTACAGCTATCTTGCATGTGGGTGCAAGGATAAAGATGGATACCCCATTGTTGTGTATCAGGTAAGGCCAAATAACCACAATTTTATCACACATTTTTGTCATGCCCTGATTCAATTTGAAGTAATACCAGTCTTACAAATTGCTACTGAGTTCTTTTCTTGTTTATTTATCATGTTTTTGATGAAGAAAAAATCTTCTAACAAATTAACTGAATGAAATGTAAATGTATGTATCTATTTATATTGATTATTTATGCTAACACCATTTATGTTACTAAATGCAGAAGCCATTAATCGAGAAACAAATAGGGTCTACAAATTACAGTTTAAATGTTAAAAACACATTAATGGTATGTCTACAATAAGAAGCAAATAATTGAAATCACTCACGATTGTCATTCTGTGATGAAAATCAATGCATTTGTGACAGCATCAGATGATTTTTTTTGCACCCCATAAAGTTAGTCTACGTTTGCTACGCAGTATAAGTTACACCACAATCTTGAATATGGGCCATGTAATTACTAGTAAATCTTGAATATTAAAGGGATAGTTCACCATAAAGATAGGATTATCATAACTCTCCCAGGTGCTCTCCCATATCGTGTGCACAATATAATTACATAAATTGCTCTTTTTCTGTCTTTGACAATGGAATAATTTTTTTAATACAGGTTTATGTGTAAAAACATATTTCTGATGATGAATCAAATGTACAGGTAAAAATATGCATATTCTTTTAGAGAAAATGCACATTTTTGAGAAACAAAATGTACACAACATATGGGAGAGCACCTTGCATGTGACATCACAAAATAAAAATTTTAAAAGATCATAACTTTCTTATCCTTTGACAGATTTTCATCAAACTGTCAAACTTATCTTCAGGGTGAACTATCCCTTTAAACCACAAACGTGAATACAGACCATATAGATTACTGGTAAATCATTATACTGAATTGTTCTTTTTCTTTTTCTTCTCCAGATCCCATCCGGGAGGCTGAAGTGCCAGTTCCCGGGTCACTATGGACTGATGTACGACCTCTCATGGAGTCCTTCCGGAGGGGACATTCTGTCCGCCTCATCAGACGGAACAGCCAGGTTAGTATTGTGGACTGCACGTACAGGGGGAGGGTAGCACCTGGGTGGAAGATCAGGTCCTTGACAGTGCCAACATGTAGTTGTTGATGGTGGATAATGTAAAAGGAAATACTGCAATACTAAATCTATTTGGAATGTCATGGGTTGATATCTCAATTTCATGAGCACACATGCAAATCAGGGGATATATCTTCTTCTATTTTTGTCTCGCCCACCGGAGGTGAAGGCGAGACTAAGGGATCCAAATGGCGTCCGTCCGTCGTCCGTCCGTCGTCCATCCGTCGTCCGTCGTCCGTCACAAATGTTAAAGTTTACCTGCAAGACTCTCTTATGATCCATAACTTGGCAACTGTTACAGCAATGGCAGCCACACTTGGTTGATAGAAGCACTAGGGGTATCTTCATGTTATGGTGTTGTCAGAGGTCATGTGATGATGTCAAAGGTCATTTGAGGTCATATATTAAAGAGTATGTGCAAGACTCTCTTTTTCTATGTTAAAGTTTACCTGCAAGACTCTCTTTTGACAAATAACTTCACATAGGTTGTTTGGATTACAACCTAACTTGGGTCATAGATGCACTGGGGGTACCTTCATGTTATGGTACCGTTGGAGGTCACAGGATAAGGTCAAAGGTCATTAGAGGTCATACGTTAAAGTTTACTTGCAAGACTCTCTTATCACACATAACTCATCACATGTTGCTACAATGGCAATCAAACTTGGATGATGGATGCACTGGGGGCACCTGCATGTAATTGTGCTGTAAGAGGTCACATGATAAGGTCAAAGGTCATTTGAAGTCATACATTAAAGTTTACTTGCAAGACTCTTGGTAAAGGCTTCCTAACTTGTGCACAGAATTGTGTGAGGGATACAATTCTTTTGCGTAGCAACGGAGATCGCGATATTTCTGGTTATTTTCGCAAGTGGGCGAGACACAATATTGCTAATGCCTTGTTTTTTTTTATTTTGGTTACCATCATGAGAGCTAATAGTTGTCATCTAAAATGTAGATGTAGGGTGGAAACTTTAGCCAAGGAAATAAGATTGTAGTGTTTTCATTTGTCATATATATCAAAATAAACAAGGATACCAGTATTGAGATAATTATCATCCATATATATCATCCCAATTATTAACATCATATTCTTTTATCATAAAAGATGCGGAAAAACATTTCTAGTTCATGTGTTAGAAATCAAGCAGAAAAGAAAGAAATCAAATTGAATTAAAAATTTAAAATCGTAATTAGAAAGTAAGATCAATGTATTTTCACTGTGTATCCATACCTGTATTTGAGTATACCATATTGAAATGACAAGTCGCAGTGATTGAACCATGCTCTTCCTCATCCTTGTAGGATATGGCACGTTGACATGCCTGACAGTGCTGCGCTCAAAGTCTTCCCTCATCCCTCGTTTGTCTACGTCGCTCGTTTCCATCCCATCGATGAGAAGTACATCATCACCGGCGGTTACGATAACGTCATCCGGGTTTGGAGCATGGAGAGCAACTCCCAGGCAGGGGAGGTGAGTTTCTACTAATGAAAGAAGAAAAAAAAATCAACATTCTATATTCAATTCTTTATTTATCATTAATTTGAACAGAAAATAAACAATTTTCATGAACAATGAATTCAAGGTATCACCAGAAAGCTAATGGTATGGAAAGTAAAATAAGATTGAGTGCACATTAAAATGTAGTTTTTAATACAAATGAATGAATGAATTTAGGGTTTAGAGCAGCATATTTTCAAATGTGTTTGTTTCGCAACTGTGATATCTATCTTGAAAAGTACATGAAGGCTGAGCAATTATTAAGTAATCTTACTCTTCTAGGTTGTATTATTGATCTGTGGATAAATAAGGAAAATAAGCAAATAAAAAGAAGACCATGTTGCAGGGATCAAAACCTGCATCTACTGATACATCTCTCCCCATCCCTTCCTCCCTTTATCTCTTTTCTTTTCTTTCTCTCTCTCTCTCTCTCTCTCTCTCTCTCTCTCTCTCACTCCCTCTATCTCCCTCTCTCCCCCTTTCCCTCTCTCTCCCTCTCTCTCTCTCTCCCTCTGCCTTCTCTCTCTCTCTCCCTCTGCCTTCTCTCTCTCTCTCTCTTGTGTTTGTACTTCATATCTGGAAGGCATCAACATTATCTTTGTTTAAAGCTTTTTGTTAAGACCAACTTCTTTTTTTAATTAGTTTTGTGTTTTTATTAATGTAAGACTGTAAGAATGTGGGACATATACTTTGGAAATGTTGTAAATATTAATGTCAAGTGCATAGGAAACCTTTATGGTTATAAAATGCTATATAAGCTTATATTATTATTCTCATTACTATTATTGTCTTTTGTGCTTAATTGATGTCTTCTCCCTGCAGCTGATGTATGAATTTGAGGGTCATCAGGGCTTTGTCAACTCATTGGCCTTCTCCCCCGACGGGTCCCACATGTATTCAGGAGATAGTCAGGGTCTCATCCTTGTCTGGAAGAATGCAGGTAGGCACACCAGCAGGATCCTCATGTCTAGCAAAGAACTCTAGAGCTGCTCCTTACAATCTATATTACTGTAAACGCCAATATATTTTGCTCAGTTTTTATTTTCGCGAAAAAAATTAACTATGATCCGGACATGAATACGACGTGCACACGCACATGTACTACTATTACTCAGTACTCCACAATTGCGATTTAACCACTCGCAAAATTGTTGCAAAGTCCCGATTCGCAAAAATTAGCCTCGCTAAATATATGGCGTATACAGTATGTCATGCAAGGAACTCTACAGCTGCTCTTTACAATCTATATTATGCCATGCAATGAACTCACCTGTTGTTTTACTCACAAGCAACTAAATTCAATACATTCACATGTCCTCTAGCAATAGTGAATAATAATGATATACAATGTTATCAAGTGTGTATCACCACAGGGGTCGTTATCAAGATGGTAATATCAAGATGAGTAGAAGGAAGTGGACAGCTGGAGTAGTGAGCTAACATAAGTTTGGTTGAAATAATTTGTCTCTTGGATGATAGCAATAATTTCAGTGTTTAAAATTCCAGCACATATAAACCACCCATTCATAGCGCAGGATAAAGGAATTAAACAAACAATCAACAAGATGTTTGCTTGTTCTTACTTTCGCAGCATGAGAATCATACAGGAAATTTACTAAAACACTGCAGAAGAAACATTTACAATTACATGTAGAATGTACTTTGATGATATTATTGTTCAAGCAACACGTGTGTCCCTATGTCTCCAGGTAAGGATGGGAACTGGATGATGAAGCAGGAGGTGAAGGAGAGGGAGCTAGCAGGAGTCCCCATCAACAGTCTCCAGGTCCACCCCAGTGGGCGGCGGCTCCTGGTCCATTGCCGTGACAACAACATCCGCATGCTGGACCTGCGACTGTAAGCAACCAAATTCCCAGACATTCCCAGACATAATATTTCAATTTTGATTCCAATATCCAATTTCAATTTCATTTCCACTTTAAAATAAACCAAGACATAAAAAGAAATGCAGAATGATGTATATTTGCAAGTGGGGGAAACCAAAATTAGCATACATGGCCCATTACACATATAACAGATTATTATATGTGTGTAAAAATCTTAATCTTATCGTTTTGGACTGTAAAGTTTGAGGTCAGACAACTAATGCTCTGTATATTGTTGACTGTGCATGGTTCTCAAGCACAATAGAACACAGACCAATGTTACCCTCAAAGATAAATGATCAGGATTCTGTGCTCGTGATTGATATGCAAATGGCATGTCCATAGAAAAGGGAAATGTTAGGATATAACCTAAGTATATTCATTCTTTTAACCTTGAAACATGGGAATAAAAATGATTTGATGATACTATATTTGCTTCAGTAGAGAAAGCTCAAATCAAAATTTGTGACTGAACATAGCATGGACTTATAGGTTCTTTAAAATGTTGATAAAATGTTGATATGTTCTTTAAATGTTGATAACAGGTTTAACACAATTGTTGCAAATTAGTTATTTTACCATGCTACCATAGATAGGCCCAAATACACATGGTTGTAATAGAAATGTCATATATAAATGTTCACAGTTCTTGAGCACTCTCCTTTGATGCGGGAATCTGAATGTTGTGAGATCTATTCTCATTGCCAGGTTCTGTGTGATGCAGCACTTTGTGGGCGTGCTGAACTTCCGGGAGCAGATCAGAAGTGTCCTCAGCCCCTGTGGGTCCTTCGTCTTCTCTGGCAGTGAGGACAGGCATGGCTACGTCTGGAACACTGACACTGGCAAGTAGCTCTCCTTCCCCTACAGTCTTTTTTCTATCAGGGTGTGAATTGGCCTAGGTTTAGGCTGCAAAGTGTTAAAACTGACACGGTTACACCTAGTACACTGACACTGGCAAGTAGCTCTCCTTCCCTTGCAGTCTTTTTTCTACCAGTGTATGTCATAGCCTAGATGCTAGGCTGCAAAGTGTTAAGACCGGCATGGCTCCGTCTAGAATACCTATAATGGTAATTACCCCTTGTTGGGTCCTTTCTATAGTCTTGCTTTTAGGCTCCCCCACATGTTGTGTACAGAATAGTTCCATAAATTGCCCTTTTTCTCTTTTTGACAACGGCATGTTTTTTTTTTCATAGAGGTATGTGTGTAGAAAGATATTTCTAATGAAGTATCAAATGCACAGGTTAAAGGAATTTCGACCCGGAGCTCAAGAGGGCGCTGTTGGATGACGTCACAATCATCGCCATCTTAGTTCCGAAGTTTGACGAGTAACGCTGTCAATCAAACTGGTAGATTGCGGATATGCGTTGCTTGCCCTTTCACGTACGTTGTGAGCGCTAGCCGAGCGAGCTATGCCAGTACACGTTTGTGCATACCGTAAACGGCGTAATGTACATGTACGTAAGTTACTAGCTGGAAGTACCGTATGCAAGTGGGCGGAGCCAGCAGGGAACAGCCGCCGAATCATGAGCCGAACTGTATTTCGGCATACCTAGATTGAGAATCGACATTCTTCGGGCATTCGGAACATGGCATTTGCGTAACCGGTGAAATTATCGAATAACATTGCCGTCATTGGACAACACGTACTGTCCGCTCATGCGCTTACATGGAATAACGCCCTCTTGAGCGCCGGGTCTGATTCCCTTTAAAAGGATGCATATCTTGTCGAGAAAATGCACATTTTCGAGAAAAAAATTGTGCAAAACATACATGTATGGGAGAGCGCCTCGCATGTGACAGCACAAAATCACAACTCTTAAAAATCATATTTTTTTTATCCTTTGGTGGATTTTAATGAAACCTTCACTAGTTTGTCTCTGTCATCTTGTCTCTGTCTGCTTTTACGGAAACAAACTTAATTTCAGGGTGAACTATGGGACTCATTCATTTCTGTTTTCCCTTTGGTTACTACACAGGTGAGCAGATTGCAGCATACACTCGACTGGGCTACCGACAACCGGTGTGTGACGTGGACTACCACCCGCACGAACACATGCTGGCGCTCTGCTCCCGCGGAGAGGGCCACCCAGTCCAGGTCTACATCTATGACTCCAAAGGTAGCCAGCCCTTCACAATGCTTTTCCTCATTGTATAACTGCTACAAATAATGAAGGAGACATCTATGACTCCAAAGGTAGCCCTTCACAATGCTTTTCCTCATTGTATAACTGCTACAATTAATGAAGGAGACATCTATGACTCCAAAGGTAGCCCTTCACAATGCTAGGTCTCATTGTATAACTGCTACAAAGAATGAAGGAGACTGTATTCGGATTCCAATCACTTTGTATTTGCATCTGGTTGAACATCGTAAAGAATCCAAAATTTGTTAATGGAGCCGTGAGGAAGGGGGGTGGTTAGAACACAGCTACTCTGTTCCTTTTGTATCACAAACTAGGTCTGTGCCATGTTTTTTGTTAAAGCAAAAGTTATTGTACTTGCAATGGTAAATATTGTAATTTTTGTCTCGCCCACCGGAGGTGAAGGCGAGACTAAGGGATCCAAATGGCGTCCGTCCGTCGTCCGTCCGTCGTCCGTCGTCCGTCACAAATGTTAAAGTTTACCTGCAAGACTCTCTTATGATCCATAACTTCACATGGGTTGCTTGGATTACAACCTAACTTGGGTCATAGATGCACTAGGGGTACCTTCATGTTATGGTGGCGTTGGAGGTCACAGGATAAGGTCAAAGGTCATTTGAGGTCATACGTTAAAGTTTACCTGCAAGACTCTCTTTTGACAAATAACTTCACATAGGTTGCTTGGATTACAACCTAACTTGGGTCATAGATGCACTGGGGGTACCTTCATGTTATGGTGCTGTTGGAGGTCACAGGATAAGGTCAAAGGTCATTTGAGGTCATACGTTAAAGTTTACCTGCAAGACTCTCTTTTGACAAATAACTTCACATGGGTTGCTTGGATTACAACCTAACTTGGGTCATAGATGCACTGGGGGTACCTTCATGTTATGGTGCCGTTGGAGGTCACAGGATAAGGTCAAAGGTCATTTGAGGTCATACGTTAAAGTTTACCTGCAAGACTCTCTTTTGACAAATAACTTCACATGGGTTGCTTGGATTACAACCTAACTTGGGTCATAGATGCACTGGGGGTACCTTCATCTTATGGTGGCGTTGGAGGTCACAGGATAAGGTCAAAGGTCATTTGAGGTCATACGTTAAAGTTTACCTGCAAGACTCTCTTTTGACAAATAACTTCACATGGGTTGCTTGGATTACAACCTAACTTGGGTCATAGATGCACTGGGGGTACCTACATGTTATGGTGCTGTTGGAGGTCACAGGATAAGGTCAAGGGTCATTTGAGGTCATACATTAAAGTTTACCTGCAAGACTCTCTTTTGACAAATAACTTCACATAGGTTGCTTGGATTACATCCTAACTTGGGTCATAGATGCACTGGGGGTACCTTCATGTTATGGTACCGTTGGAGGTCACAGGATAAGGTCAAAGGTCATTTGAGGTCATACATTAAAGTTTACTTGCAAGACTCTCTTATTAGTGGGGCGGTTAAGCTCAAAATATTGGCCGGATTGTGCACTTAATGACTAAAGCATGAAATTTTCACCACATCATTGTTATGATCTAAGCTTCGATTTAAGCTATGGAAGCACTTTGGACTTGACCTCTGGTGACCTCTGGTGACCTTGAAAGGTCATTGGCGTCAAAATCATGTTTTTTCCAATTCAGCACTAGCTAACTTCATTAAAATTATATATTTCTTTGCTAAATGTCATCGTTATGACCTAAGCTTTGATTTAAGCTATGGAAGCATTTTGGACTTGACCTCTGGTGACCTCTGGTGACCTTTAAAGGTCATTTGTGTCAAAATCATGCTTTTTTTCCTATTTAGCACTAGCTAACTTGATTAAAATTATATATTTCTTTGGTAAATGTCATCATTATGACCGAATCTTCGATTTAAGCTATGGAAGAACTTTGGACTTGACCTTTGGTGACCTCTGGTGACCTTGAAAGGTCATTGGCGTCAAAATCACGTTTTTTCCAATTCAGCACTAGCTAACTTCATTAAAATTATATATGTCTTTGTATCATCGTTATGACCTAAGTTTCGATTTAAGCTATGGAAGCACTTTGTACTTGACCTCTGGTGACCTCTGGTGACCTTTAAAGGTCATTTGTGTCAAAACCATGCTTTTTTTCCTATTCAGCACTATCTAACCTGATTAAAATTATATGTTTCTTTGCTAACTGTTATCGTTATGACCTAAGCTTCGATTTAAGCTATGGAAGCACTTTTTATTTGACCTCTGGTGACCTCTGGTGACCTTGAAAGGTCATGGACGTCAAAATCATTTTTAAGGCCCCATTTTGCTTACTATCCATGGGTAAAGCGACACTACTGACCACTTAGTCGGTTTGCATGCCCATATGTCACATTTATTGTGCACAACGTACTTTAATAAATTTCCCTTTCTAGAATGAACAAAGATTTCTGTAGAGTTGTTTGTGTCAAAGTAAAGGGGTAGGAAGTACCCTATCATGTAGCCCTACCCCTAATCGGGATATCTGGGAATGTTAGTCCCATGCAATGAAAGAGGCACATATATTTATCTATGTTAATCAATATATAACGTATTACTGTATTTCTGAAATGGACTTGGTATTTAGGGTTGTCAGTGAAACAAATAGGTAGCCATTTACACCCCACTTCACAACATTTACAATAGTTAGCTACGTAGCAATACTTTATACTGGATACTATCACTTTAGGTATAATTCAGTTTACTAATAAGAATTATTTTGGGGTGGGTGGGGGTGAGGGGTTGTGTGTGGCAAAAGGTACAAACCCCCAACCCTTCCTTACTTCAGGATGTTGTAAATGGATATTGACATGGTCATCGACATTATCAATATTTACCAAGCAGGTATTAGGATGATGAGTAAAAAGCCTGATAAATGCTAAATAATTAGCAATGAGTCAATTAAAATCATGTGCATGTATATTTTCTCTCCTTGAAGCACCAAAAAGGGCAAGATATACCCTTGTTATGACCCATTTGAAGTGGAACAACACTGTCAAAATCTGTATTCATAGCTCTCAGTTTATCCAACTTTTGACTGATATTTTCAATTATGTGGAAGGGTACGTTCAGAGGCATATTGTGCTTGGGAGCTCAGGGAGCGGAAATCGAATAGTTCAGATTTGCTTTCATGAACGCGCAAGAAGTCTTTCCAAGTCTTTTTATCGCAGTGGTGAGATGCACCAACACACCACTTTATCTCTTATCATGCTTATATCAGCTTGTGCTTTCCAGAATGACATCGATGTAAACATCCAACACGATATCAAAAAGTCTCAAATTTAAAACTTCACATATTGTAGAAAGACATCACCGACATAGTCCCGAAAGGCCTTTGCAACTCCTGGATTCAGGATCTGGACCTCTGCTAACCATGCGTGCAATGGATGCATCCATGAGTGAGGTATCAGAAGATCATTGATCTCTTCAAGGAAAGAGTTTTCCATCTCTTCAGTTATTAGTTGCTGCTCATTGTGGCAGCTTTCCTGGCTAATTTGATGGGCTGGTGACCTAAAAGTCTGCAGCAATTCTGAGCAGCAGAGTTAATATCATGCAAGATTACGAGGTAATAAGGTAAAAATTTATGTTAGAATTTCTGATTGCCGCACGTCATCATGGGAGGTGGACCATGAAACACAAGCCTTGTGCTTTTGGTGATCTCCCTATACAGCTTCCAGCCCTGGTCTGGTACAGCCTGTAAATCCATGGTTCAGCTAGATATTAGTTCCATGAGACAAGTTAATTGATGTTAAAAATCTATATTTTCAACAGCTTCTTTTGTGAAGAGAACATTTTCAATTCTCAGCCACTGCGCTCAATTTGAAATGACTGGCGATCTCTTTACAATGTTTGCTATTCTAACTAAGTTTGTGGCAACACCATCATGGTCACAACCTTTCTGAAGAGCACCTGTGATGTCAAGAATCTATCTCTTCCCTGATAATATGTCATTTAGTCCGGTAATATATACATGTAGTAGTATAAATAATAGTCTTTATTCTCTGGTCGTGTGGATACAGTAGCAGCAGAAAAGAAGGGTGAGCAAATGAAGGCCTAAAAGTATGATTTTCTACAGGCTCGAGGACTATGTTAGTCTTCTACCACCATTACTGACCGATACAATTACAAAGCAGGACATCTGTGGAATCATGAAGCAGAGGTAGAGCATTGAATCTGGATAGCACTGTTAATTCAGATTGAGAGATAACGATCAAGGTTAAGTCACAGTACATTACAATGTAGCATGTGATGGAAAGAAAATAGATGTTGATTCCAGATAGATTTGTATGAAAATAATACACCAATTGAAAGGGAAAAAGTGTTTATTTCAAGAAAATTACCTTACAAGGGTGCCAAATGTTAAATGCATTTTGTATTCAGTATACCACAGAAACATATTGCTTGAAATCAATCTGGAATTTCAAAGAAAGGCGCATGTTTTCTGGAAAATGCACATCATATTAGAATCAGCGTTTGCGAGGGAAAAACGACTTATTTCAATATTATTATCAATAACCTCTCAAGGTCACCAAATGGCAAATAAATGATGTCACTCATCTGAAAAATATCCCCTAAACCAATTTACTTGATAGGAAAGTGAGCTTTCTGAGATAAAGTGCATATGTTACTAAAGAAACTCAAGGTTTATGTAAAGGGTCACATGGCAAAGGTGTGAAATGGGGCTTTTGAGGTCTCTCAAGTTCGGCAAAGATTAGGCATACACTGTATTTAATTCCTCGGAATGAACACATATGCATTTGGGGTACCCTAAATTTTTTAAATGAAGAAGAGTACACATTTGCACATGAAACACACTCATATTATGAAGTTGAATGTGTCAAAATGTAAAAAACACACATTTTGAGGAAAATTGTCTCAGGGTCATAGAAGATCAAATATTTTCATGCCTTGGAGTTTTACGGTTATCAAAACATCTTCATAACAAAATAAATTGACATATACCAAAGAAATATACAATTTTGATGACGTTAACAGGTGCTAAATTGAAAAAAAAACACATGATTTTGACATCAATGACCTTTCAAGGTCACTAGAAGCTTAGGTCATAACAGTGACATTTACCAAAGAAACACACCATTTTCATGAAAGTAGCAGGTGCTAAATTGAAAAAAGCATGATTTTGACGGTCACAGGAGGTCACGAGAGGTCAAGTACAAAGTGCTTCCATAGCTTTAATCGAAGCTTAGGTCATAACGATGACATATACAAAAGAAATATATAATTTTAATGAAGTTACCTTGTGCCAAAGTGAAAAAACATGATTTTGACGTCAATGACCTTTCAAGGTCACCGGAAGTTACCAGAGGTCACCAGAGGTCAAGTACAAAGTGCTACCATAGCTTTAATCGAAGCTTAGGTCATAATGATGACATATACCAAAGAAATATATAATTTTAATGAAGTTACCTTGTGCCAAAGTGAAAAAACATGATTTTGACGTCAATGACCTTTCAAGGTCACCAGAGGTCACCAGAGGTCAAGTACAAAGTGCTTCCATAGCTTTAATCGAAGCTTAGGTCATAACGATGACATATACCAAAGAAATATATAATTTTAATGAAGTTACCATGTGCCAAAGTGAAAAAACATGATTTTGATGTCAATGACCTTTCAAGGTCACCAGAGGTTACCAGAGGTCAAGTACAAAGTGCTTCCATAGCTTTAATCGAAGCTTAGGTCATAACGATGACATATACCAAAGAAATATATAATTTTAATGAAGTTAGCTTGTGCCAAAGTGAAAAAAACCTGATTTTGACGTCAATGACCTTTCAAGGTCACCAGAGGTCACCAAAGGTCAAGTCCAAAGTGCTTCCATAGCTTAAATGAAAGCTTGAGTCACAAAGATGATATGGTGAAAATTTCATGCTTTAGTCATCAAGTGCACAATTGTTGTGGTTAACTGCCTAACTATATCACACATAACTCATCACATGTTGCTACAATGGCAATCAAACTTGGATGATGGATGCACTGGGGGCACCTGCATGTTATTGTGCTGTAAGAGGTCACATGATAAGGTCAAAGGTCATTTGAGGTCATACATTAAAGTTTACTTGCAAGACTCTTGGTGAAGGCTTCCTAACTTGTGCACAGAATTGTGTGAGCATGTGTGAGCATTACTGATGTAGATTTAGGCAAACATTACTCATGCACATTTATGCAAATTTATTCAAAGTCACTATTTTGCACCTGATTTTGATGTTGTCTGTTTAAAGTTGCTTATTTGTATGTTTCAGTTTTCTTTTGCGTAGCAACGGAGATCGCGATATTTCTGGTTATTTTCGCAAGTGGGCGAGACACAATATTGCTAATGCCTTGTCTGTTAAAAGGAAAGTGCAGTCGTGGTTCATTTGAAAAGAATCATCATTACAACGGAATTGTTCTTCAGTAATCACAGCTGCTGTTCATATTTGATTTTCAGAATTGTCATCATTTTGAGAAGATTCGATCACATGATGGCCTTGAAATCAAATAAGCATGGGACCAGTGATCAAGATATGATTGGTGTGGATCATTAACCATGTACTTTTCCATGATATCATATGCTTGGGTGATGAAATAGAAAGCTTCAGATCAAACAATAATGTACACAGCAGAATTGGTGTGAATTACATACCATGTTATGCTAAGTCCCATTGTATCACATGATTCTTTGATGTAATGGAAATCAAATACTGATAGATACACTGTAACCTCACATCATTGTTTATTAAAACTCATAATTAACGGTTATCTGTGTGACTAGGACGATCTGCATCTCCCTGTATGTTCAATAACGTTTAATGGAATACAGTGTATGTTAATTATGATAGCATTTTGTGTGTTTTACGAATTGCTTTTCACTTAGTTTATTTTTGTAGATCATCATTTCCCTGCAGATGGCACAATTTTTTTTCACTTCAAGCCCCTGCCCTGGGTTCTATTTAACTTCTTTATGTGTACATGTTGTTTTGTGTTGAATGAAATAAAGATGAATGAATAAGATCAAATCTTTCCTTGCCATGTCCAGTTGCCCAGCTGTCCCTCGGTTTTAAGAGGCTTGGCCAGGGCGGAGTCGCGGCCGATGGGGATGTCACGGAGGAGGAGGAGAGGCTGGTGGGAACGCTTAAGGCCAGGAGAGAGCTGGACCAGGACATAGAAGACAAGAAGCAGGAGCGACTGGCTCGAGTCAAGAGGAAGCTGTCTTCAGTCATAGTACGTGTGTGTGTGTGTGTGTGTCTCTCTCTCTCTCTCTCTCTCTCTCTCTCTCTCTCTCTGTTTTGCTTTCTCTCTCTGTTTTGCTTTCTTTCTCGTTTGTTCGCTCTTTCACTCCCTCTCGTTTGTTCTCTCACTTTTGCTCTCTTTCTCTCTCTTCTTCAACCCCTGACTCCTTCTCCAATACAACATCTCTCTCTTGCTCTATCGCTCACTCTCTGTCTTTCTGGTTGTCTGTGTATGTCTATCTCTTAAGACAAGAGGAAAGTGTCCTCAATGTGAGCTCTCTCTCTCTCTCTTCCTCTCTGTCTCTCTCTCTCTCTCTTCCTCTCTGTCTCTCTTTCTCTTCCTCTCTGTCTCTCTCTCTTCCTCTCTGTCTCTCTATATCATTCTTCCTGTCTCACAAACCTCTTTGTCTTCCTGTCTGCATCTCTTTCTTTTGGGTCAAGAGGAAAAAAATTTCAGTCATAGCTTGTGTGGCTTGTACCCAATATTTCTTGCTCCCTTTATACATTTCTCCCTCTTTCTCTTTCTATCTCTCTCTACTTCTCCTTCACTGGATGCATATACCTCTGTTCTCTCTCACAAGTTGTTATTTTTGTATGAAAATTTCTCTCTGCTTTATTTGATGTTTCTTTTATGTAACATTTTTATTCATTCATTTTTTGTTTGCATGCCATAACCCCAATTATCCATTTGTGGTCTTGTTGCTTAATACTTGCATACTGATATTCATTATTGTGTAGTATAAACAATTAACATTGCAATGATTATCTTTAAACCAAGTACTTTGTCTAAAATACATAGAATTCCAACATTTTATATTATTTTACATTTTAAATGGTCAATCCCTAACATGCCCTTTGTTTTGTTGAAAAATCTATTCTACAGGTGAACACTCCAAATAGGAATGCTTTCTCAGTGGTAAATTATCACACCATAGCCGAACAATTTTTATGAAGTGTCTGCTTCTACAGTTGGAATTCTTTTCTTGCAGTGGGGTTTATTAAGATATTGCATGAAAATCTCTGCTTGAAATAGTGCTTTATTACATTCCAGAAATGCAACATAGAGCCTTCTGTGTCATTTGGCTTATGCCATTAAAAATAATTGCTGTTCTTGTTCTCTTTGCATTGCATCATATGTTGCAAATATTACTTTTATGAATTTACAAGGTTCACTAATTCGTTTATGCTTTTTTTTTTTCCTCTGCCTCTGCTTGTGTTATTACCAAAATGCTTTCAAATGCTTCCTTGGTTTTAATGGGAATGTTTTGTGCGGTCTTGCTGTGTCTGCGTCTTCCCTGCACTCCTGCAAACCTTCAATGAACGTGTTGCACACGTCCAGGCCATGAAAGCAACTTTACAGGTATAACACAAACGCATTCTTTTTCTGAGTCCTATGATATTCAACTCGTTATTTTTAACTTGTGAGCTCAAAGGTAAGGGGAAACTAGTGGTGGAGATTAAAGACGGGTAGCCCTTTTGCTGGTCAAAAAGATAAGATTTTGTAAAAAAAAAAAAAAAAAAAAAAAAAAAAATGCAGAAAATGGAAACAAATACTGTATAAGAACTTCTCTCCCATTGATAGAGCTAGAATTATATTGATTACTTGATTTGGAGTAGGTCTTGCATGGATTATCCAAAACCTTTGCAATTCCTGTAGTCTAGAAACCAAGACTGCTATCAGCCCAAACAGTTCTCCGCTCAACACTGTCTGCGATGATACGAGCAGTGGCAGCACTGCTCCTCTGTCCATTGCAATACTGTTTATGAATGTAGACTGTGTTCGCTACATTTCAAAAGTAAACAAGGATAATTTTTTCACATTTTCTGAAAAGGTTTGTGGCGCTATGACTGTGAGATTTTGCACACGTTATCTTTAGGGTAAACAGGTGATTCCTGCTGAGTTTCATGACTTTTGCAAATGGGCCACCTGTCTTTGAGGTACCCGTCCTGCCGTGACCATGGATCCCAAATTTATTTTATGTCAGGATCTTGTAAAACAATCATTTTTAATTGTCTCGAAATATATTTCTTGAAATCACGCAAGACGGCATTACCCATGATGACGGCATAAAAAATGAGGCTATTATTATGGGTCATGTAATCTGCACCACGATTATCCATTACTGTTCAAGGGGATGCATCCCTTTTGCAGGCATCAATAGAATATAAATTGTTCACATATGATGTTGTCTGCAAAAGAGATACTGTATGATTAAGTGTTTGTTACTTGGTTCTGAAATTGTCAAAAACTGTGAGTTCACTCAAGGTTCCTAGAGTGTTGATCACTTGTTAGTGTAAGTATATGTTGCTCTATGCATTTGAATTTTGAAAGGAAATTCATCGATATTAGACTTCGTTCTAATGCAGTCATATGATTGTTTGCAGTGTTGTAGTCTTCGTATTTAAGCAACCTTGATGCTTTTCTGCATGTTTTAGCATAACAAGCCAACTGCTGTGTATTTTTTAAATGAGTGACAGCTCGATTTTTATTTCCTTATTTTCCATTTTTTATCACATTAGAAGTTAAGAGTTGCTCCTTTGTTTCAATGGGATTCTACTCCTTTCCTTTTAGTCTGAATAGTTTATTTTACATTTGTTTCAACCCATTCTTCTTCTTCTTTCCTGTAAATTATACTTATTCTATCTGATGAAATATCAAACAAGTTATCAAGTCTGTAATAAGTTCATGTGGCAATCAGTGATTTCTTCATTATGTGAATGATTATGTGTTTACTACATTATCATCTACCTTGATTTTGTTGATCAGTGTTTCATTTCAACTGTAAGTTGTTTTCCTTGCAGTGATCTTCATGATTTTCATTACATTTTCTACATCATTTCTCCCTCTCTATTCCACCTGTCTGTCTGTCTCTCCCTCTCTCTCTGTCTCTGTCTCTCTCTCTCTCTCTTTCTGTCTTTAACTTCTCTCTCTTTACACCCCTCCCACTTTATGTCATCTTTCTTTTTCAACTATCTGTCTCTCTCTGTCTCTATTTATCTATGTATCTATCTATCTATCTATCTATCTATCTATCTGTCTTTATCTGTCTCTATCTTCTTGTTTTTTCTCCAACTTCCCTTTGTCATCTTCCACCCTTCACCTTCCCCACCCCATATCCTCATTGTCTGTGAAACATTGCTGCGACCCCCCCCCCCCCCCACCCACCCCCTAGGCCATAAGGGATGCCCCGCCCACAGACCTGACCCGCACAGCCTCCATGCAATCTACGTTTGGCCCCGGGGCATCAGGCATGTACGAGACATGGGGCTCCACCTTTGACTATACCAGCTCCCCCTGGCAGACCCAGGTAGGTACCATAGCGCCCCCCTGCAGGCCCCCTCTGCAGACACGCCATCGGCCCTTACACTGCTCCAATCATCTGTGATCAAGTGTGACTTCACAAAGTACTAAACATGCATTGAATCGGTTTATTTCATTCATCATAAACAACAGCAAAAACTAACAAAATATGTCAGTATGTACATCACAAATGGAAAAATGAACTTAACATCAACACAAAATAGCTTTTATGAGAATGACGAGTCAATGTAGAAGTACAAAATACCTAGAATTGACTAACATTCATATCAATTCTCAGGCTATCAGAAAAAAAAAAATGTTAACAAAATATGTCAGTATTTACATCACAAATGGAATAATGAATATAAACACAAAATAGCTTTTATGAGAATGACGAGTCAATGTAGAAGTACAAAATACCTAGAGTTGACCAACATTAATATCAATTCTCAGAGCTATATAAAAAAAAACTATTGTATTCAGGAAAACACAAAACAAATTATATCTTTTCTTGATTAAGACACGTAAATTTTAAAGGTTCATAAACATTCCATTTCAGTGGTCCAAGGGGCGTCCTACCAAGCCCCCTTCCTGTCGCTTTAAGCCCCAAATAGACCAGTTAACTCTTCCTGGGCCACACAAAAGGTTATTCTTTCAGATGTCTGTGCATTTCAGATGAACATGGCACATAAACAGAAAGTATTTAGGGACAATCTTCAGTAAGAACACCCCCTTAGGCTTGGTCTTGTCTGAAATCTGGGGATCCTATTTAGGGACAATCTTCAGTAAGAACACCCCCTTAGGCTTGGTCTTGTCTGAAATCTGAGGATCCTATCTGCATTATAAACCATCAAACTTCAGCCAGGCATGCCTAAAGGCATGTCTGAGTGCTTGTACATTTGGCATATCTAATCTGTCTATACTCGGACCCAATGGCCCGTATTCAGAGCAGAGGTTTAAGGCAACCAGTGTACTAATCCTGAACTAATTTTATGGGAACGCCAAATAAAACAACTTAAAAGCATTATTATTGATTCAATATAATTGATTTTGTCCTTGGTATCACTACGGTTTATTAAGTTTGTCTACATGATATTTACAGCGAATAATTGAAATCAGCACGTTTGTGATTCTGTGATGAAAATCAATGATATTGTGGCAGCATCAGCTGATTTGATTTGCATCACTTAAAATCTGTCTATGTTTAGTACGCGGTCTGAGTTAAACCATGATTGTGAATAAAGGACAGTGAGTGACTGACAAGGATTTGTGACTGCAGTATCATTTTAGCGATTTTCTACTACCATGATGATCAACATCTTCGGTACTATCATTTTCTTGTCATTTTCTGTTCAATGTTCTATCGTATCCTTGTGTGAAATACATGCACATTGAATTATTAAACACCAGCATGTCTACAGCCCATTTCACATAGAGCATGCCATTATTTGAACTCATTTTTCATGTATCATATTTAGATTGAAGTAGTGTCTTTGCACTTAAAATGCTTCTGTCGTCGCTCTCTTTAATTTTCATATATTGAAAGATTGCATGTTTATAGCGTGCATTTAGGCCTTGACAGCAGATATCGCAGATATGTGTTCAGACTTCTCACCATAAGGATGAAACATAAGTGAAACATTCTCACTTCAACTTATAGCCAGCCATGGTAGATTAATATGATGTTCTAATATCATTTGATTTATTAGGCAGAGTTGATTACGATTTCAAGGTTGTTTGTTTTCAAAGGTAGAAATTAGCAGGATAATACAATTTATGCACAAACTAAACATTGCAATTACTACCTGCAAGTGCAAATTTATCTTTTCCTTGGCATAGCTAGCACATTTCTGACATAAGGAAAAAATTTGAAAGGTTGTTAGATGGTATTATGTGAAGACATGTGATGCTCTTGTGGGCAGGTGGAGGTAGTCATTGCAATGTTTATTTTGTGCATAAATTCTGTCTATTATCCTGCTAATTTCTACCTTTGATGATGTCACAAGTGGAATCTTGAGTTGGAGGATATTTTGAGGTGGGGCTTATCAGTGCTGAGAAAAATATAGAAAAATTATTTTTAAAATATAAGACACATAATTCCATTGAACAGTTAGTGATTTTTTTATATACATATTAAGTTGCATGAAATTAAGCCAACATCATTTCCATGTCTTACGACCTTTAAGTTTGTTTTAAGAATACCACTCCTGGCAGACAAAGAGTTAATTGTAATAAGACTTTATGTGTGTTCTGTGTAGGGCCTTCAGACGCAGAGCCCTGCTATGGGCACCTTTGGGTTTACAGGTGGCCGTGGGGGCCCGGGCCCAGGCCCTGGCTGGACCAGCACCCCGTACAAGAAGGGCCCCATGCCTACCATCAACCTCAAGGCAGTGAGTCCCAAGAACTATCACAATTAATTCATTTTGATTTCTACACGTAGTCATCTTCCTACTGATACTTGTTAAAGGAGAATCAAGTCTGTTTAGCTTTTGTTCTCACTCTTTAAAAAGTGGGAGTTTGAATCTTTTGCAATTTAGAGATTTTTAGTTTACAATCCCTTTGATATCTTTAGAATCCATGTTTTAGCTCATTCATGTCCATCTGTGTAGACTTCTCATAACTTTAAGTACAAAGTCAGTACATGTGCTGGGATAGGAGGCTCCAGGCCCAAGGCTGAAAACAGGCCCAAAATACATTGTATTGTTTCAATATTCCTGGTATTTTTCTTTTCATCACACCCAAGACAAAATGTATGATTGTGGTTGTGGCTCAAAAGACTTCTGAATCAGATATTCTGAACTAAGTACCACAAGCGTGGTTTTGCACTATGACTTTTTTTATATTAAAGGGATAGTTCACCCTGAAATTATGTTTGTTCAAATAACTGCAGACAGATGAAATAAACATATGAGTGGAGGTTGACGAAAATCCGCCAAAGGATAAGAAAGCTATGAACTTTTAAAATTTTGGTTTTATGACGTCTCGTACGTGCAAGTTGCTTTCCCATGTGTTGTGTAAAATTTTTTTCAAAAATGTGCATTTTCGCAAAAACATATGCATCCTTTTACCTGTGCATTTAATACATCGTCATAAATTTGTATTTACACATTTGTCAAACCTTCAGTAATATGTTTCTTTCATGTTTATGCTTTTATTGAAACTAACTTGTCTTCAGGGTGAACTATCCCTTTAAGTACAAAATATCAAGGAGGCATGAAATGAAAGAGCATACATTTCTACACGAGATGAAGCCATATTTGCTATTTAGTGATATGTATTACCTTCTAAATGATCATCATTAAATCTGTAAATTGGCAACACGTTAAATAGGTTAAAAACACTTTTATTTGCACAAAAACGTAATTGTATTTTGTTAAAGTTATGTACATTTACAGTGGAATGTACCTTGTGTTTTATGATCAAAATGGATTTGAAAAATAAAGTGTTGCCAATTTAAGAGCCAAATAGAGATGAGTTTTTCTCTAATAAGGCCTTAGTGGTCAATGAGTGAAGATGGATATTTTTCTCTGATTGTAGGAGTCTGATGGGAAGGCTATCTTCACCTTCAAGCCGCCCGTGGTAGAAGACAAGGACAAAGCTGGCTTCCAGAACACTGTGATGGCGCTCTATAACTACACCGCCCAGCGCTCCGATGAGCTTAACCTGAGAGAGGGTGACGTCATCACCGTGCTGCACCGAGACAACGAGAACTGGTGGATGGGTCAGCTGACCAATGGGCAGCAGGGCTACTTCCCTGCAAACTATGTCAGCTACGAAGGTCAGTAACCAACCCTCGTTGTCACTCGGATGTACTCGATGTTTGAAAACATTAACACTAAATAGAGACTATTTAGAAAATAGTCAATCTTTTGGTATCACATGGTGTTACTGAAAGTTTTACTACAATAGTATTCATTAGTACACTCTCACCATGGGAACATTCAAAGAACATTTACCATTGACACTTGAAAAATGACAACAAAAAAAGAACAATCAAGCAAAAAAAATCAAATATGAATTCAAAGGATGTAAGTGTTGGAGGAAAAGTTTTGTGTTATTTCATCAATTAATATATATGTTCTAATCCTTTGAATAGGCAATTAGATTTTCACATTCTTACAAATCAGAGCCCAAAAATTATGTGTATCAGATAATTGATTCAGAACACAGCAATATAAGAGCATGTTATTGTTTGCACAGCATGTACAAGGTACAAAGGTGGTGCATTGAAACAAGTTTACCAGCAGAAAGTATTTTATTAGGATTGCCTAAGCACATTCCAATTCCCATGGAGCGGAACAGTGACAATGGGTGCCTGAGCCTTCCTTGACACAAATTACCTTTTGTGTCGCTGTGCTTACTACGTGCAAGCCAAAACAAGCACTCCACAAATTGCAAAGCTTTATGTACTTAAAAAAGTACTTAGAAAGTACTTAGAAAGTATGTCACTAGGATCACCTAAGCACATTCTAATTCCCATGCAATGCATGAAATACTGTGATGTTCAGTCCGATTCATTTCAATTAAATTCTGTTTATTGTAATGGTATTACCAGTGTGTAAGGGGTTGACTATATTTAAATGTTTATTTTGGCTCTGCCTGTGGATTTTGTGTGTTTTGTATTATGTTATTTGATATTTTAATATGAAATAATAGAGTGGTATTCAATTGAGTTGAAGTCTGTACATATAGCACAAACAGACATGTTTTTATTGAATTAAATTAAAAAGGTTTATTGATACATCAAAAAATGCATTACAAGTAAAAGCAAAAACTAGGAGCTCATGAGCTGATGCAGTTTTGTGTACATAAGTTTGTTTTTTGAACACATTTGTTTGACATTAGACATAAATTTGGATAATATGGGAGCGTAAAATTTACAAAAACACATACACGGTAGAGACGAAACTAAAATTTATAAAGGCACAACTATGATAGCAAGATTCTGCAAGATCTTAAAGGGCATATACTGTACTGGGAAGGCAAAAAAGCCTTAAAAATGTAATTGTTAGCAATCTTCTTTCCAATGGTTTTAAATTCATGTATTGTCTATTTTAGAAGGTTGCTGAAAGTTATTTGCCCTCAAATGATCTACATTTTGAGTAATGAGTGATTAAATCACAAATCCTCAAAATGTTTGGGCTGAACATTTTGAGGATTTAATCATTAATCATTAGTTACTCCATATGTGGATCATTTGAGGGCAAATAACAATTGCTAACAATTACATTTTGAAGGCCTTTTTGCCTTTCCAGTACAGTATATACCTTTAAAGTTGTTATTGAATGTTTTTGACAATTATTCTGGTTGCCTGTCTGGGCAGGGGAGGAAGAGGATCAGACTGTGATGGCGTCCAAGTATCACCACCAGCAGCAGCAGCTGGGCCAAGACGAGACCGACATGGGGTCACCCAGGGGCAGGTCAAAGGTCAAAGGTCAGGAGACACTGACATCCTCCCTCAAGAAAAAGCCCAAAGATAGGGTGAGTATATAACTCTCAGAGTCACAGTGTGTAAGGTTACCTATGTCATATTGAGGTTTATTTTGAGTAGTAGTTGTTGAATACCAGCAGAGCATAAGTAGGGACATATCTTTAGTATTTGAAACAATTTGATATCAACTTTGATATCCATGTATGAAACGAAAATTCAATGTTGAGTGCAAAAAATGAAGCACAGTATTCATAGAATGCATCAGATTCATAATTTGGCAGACAGCCAAATAAATTGACATGGTTTGCTGCACAGCATGGTAGCTTTTCAATGTACTTATTTGTCTTCCTTTTATAGGTCCCTGCAAATAAAATAAAATATGGGGGGGAAATCCCGCTGGCATAAATCAATTGACATTGTCCTCTCCTCGTAAACACACTCAAGTACCTATTATCTCGTCTATGTATCTTCCTGTTTTTGGGGTACACGTACAACTCCGTTCCAGCCTAAGTATTACCAGTCATTAATGTTTACAGAGTATGAGATCAGTACCCTTGACCCCTTGTTTGCTTTGGTACAGTACTCAGCCGTGGTGTCAAAGTCTGGTGAACTCAAGTTTCTATCCGGGACAGAGGATAGCGAGTTGGAGCTCACATCAACAACCACAACGTGAGTAGTTGATAAACGTGTGATAGCCTTGGCTACAGTGGTTTCATAGTGCGCGACAAAGCAGCAACAATCAAGCGCAAAAGGCGATTTGTAATAAACAAATAGCATTATATGTCAATCAGATTTTCCATGGTGGGGTCACGTTTCTTCATTTTAGATTTGCCCCCTTTCCCTCTTCCCTCTTCAAGTTCCAAATGTTTTTTTTAATTTGTGTGTTGGCCTGATTGTTTTTCAAACCTTTTAACAGAATGGTATTTAAAGTCCCTTACTACGACATAGTATGTTTTATGGGTGCATTTGGGTTCTACCTCACTGTTTAGTTTCATATTCCATTATCTGGGCCTGTGATTTGCGCTTGTTGATGCAATCTTTCACAGACTTCAAATAAGTATCCAAAACAACTTTTTGCTCTACTTACAAAGTGCTTGCCATGCCCAGAACATTAAATGTAGCTGACATCTCAAGAGGAAGTAAATCTAGAGGACTTATGATTTGCATTTACGATTTTATCACAGACCTCGGAGAAGGAAGAAGAAGACTGTGACACTAGCAGCCAACCTGGACTACAGCGAGATGACGTCCGATGCTGACTCCCCACGCCGCTCCAAGCCTCCGAAGGGACACGCCCGTTCCAGGACCACACCCGGACGCACCCAGCAACCGGTCGAGACCACGCCTAAGAACAAGAAGCCCCTCAGGAAGCGCAGGGAGGCTCAAGAGGAGGATTCAGGGGCGGAAGGGGGCGTGACGCCCAGTAGTGCCAGGCTGAGGAGGAGGTCTAGGGAGAACCTCCTCGAGGGAGAGCTGGGGTCGACGGGGAAAGGGGGAGGCAAGCGGAAAGCTAAGACTAAACATCTTGATGAAGAAGTTGACATGATGGATTTATGATAGTGACACTGCTTGATCAACGAGAACCTCCTTGAGGGAAAGCTAGAATCAAAGGGCAAGGGAGGAGGGAATAGGAAAATGAAGACTAAACATCTTTATGAGATGAATTTATGATAGAGGTTTTGCTTGATGATGCTCAATACAGGGTGCTAGAGATTGCAAGAAATCATTTCTCACATGTTTGCGGGCATTGTAACCGTCTGTTGTCAATAGAGGTGCCCAGTGAGCAGGGGGAAAATAGGTGCATTTATCAAATTCCCACCAAGTCTTCTTTGTCTTTACCTATTCCCCGTACAGATCTCGTGATTGATATTTATTTTTGAGAGTGACAGGAAAAAAGAAAAGTAAAACAGCTAGGAATAGATTTGTGAACACAGCTAGATTGGTGTCAGCAGTGTTTGGCAGTCCAAACTGTCAACAAAGAAAGAGGAGGTTACTTGAAAACCTATACTAAACATCCGAAGGAGGAGAATGTCAAGAATTTGTAGTAAAGGCTCTGGCTGAAGGAAGGGTGCTGGTTTTCTTGATTGCATCATCTTAAGAGTCCTTGACCGGTTGAATATTGTCGTGGAAGGCATTTCAGGAGAAAGAAGCAAAATTATGCATCAGATTGACTAAGGAGAAAGTATGGAGTTTTATTAGAGGCTTTGCATCAGTTTGCGTGCTGGAGAGTAGATTATTGTCGTAGTGATGTATACTGGTAGCATATCAGGGTAAGGGTAGACAGGCTGATATACATGTATGTGGGATGAACAAAATGTGGTATATGTGGTGCGCGTGAACATATGGTACAAAACCATGTTAAGATTGGGGATGAAACAATATTAGGCAATGACGAAGGCATGATGGAATTGTGAAAGAGGCCTTGCTTAAACAATGGCAACTATATTGATGAAATTTTGCTAGCCTAACAACCATCTAGGGTAGGTAAAGTTTCATGAATGCATTTGTATGCTAGAATGCTTAAATACTGAGCAAACCTTGGCACGGTGAGGACTCGATTTCACCACTTATCATCAACTATTTATCTCTTATTTTGATGTACCGTACATTTGCAAAGTACATGTAGTAAGATAGCTACCTAATTGATACGTTGCCTACCAAAGACCAGCTCATTGCCAGTACTGTTTTATGGACAATGTGAATGCAATTTTTGTGTATCATGTACATAGTTTACATACCATACTAAGATTTGGTTGCTTTTATCAGTACTCCCAAAACAATTGAATACGAGTAAAACTATGATCAAAAACCTTGGATTTTTAAGCCGATAAATTATGATTACCACCTTGATTTTTTTTCAGGCATATTCTTGCATTTGCTTGATCTTGCCAATTGTGTAATATTGTATGGATAGATATTAAATGTAGTGTTTAATGATCAAATGCCCTCGTTTGGGAAGCTTTGTACATAACTGTACATTATCTTATTTATACCATTTGTATGGCATATTAATTGTTGTGATTGCATGTATACTGTCTGAAGTATTTGTACATTTATATACTTAAATCAACAATTGTTTGCTATCTTAAAATGTGTAAATTTTGCATTATTATTTATAATTTCCTTCTCATTGATATTTTTATTGACGAGTAGCAACATTGAGAATTTGATATTTAAAATGTAGAATGGAATCAGATGTTGGCATGTTGTATGAATTATGTTCTCAAATAATCACGTTTTAAGACAACAATGAAATTTCTGGCTGTGCAGTGTAAATTATTGTATTGTGATAAATGGAATCAGGTTCTATCATGGGTGTTTCGTTTAAACAGAAGCAGGCTAATGTAGAATTGTGCTTACGAGTCAATTTTGCACTGGTAATGCACATCATCCATAGGGCAGTATGGAGTCTGGCAGAGAAGGAGTTAAATAGGACAATATCAGACCACTGTCTTCAAATAAGCCATGGGTCATTCTTGTTCTTTCAACATTTCCCTTCTTTTAAAGATTTTTTTGTGAAGATGTAGCAACCAAACGAGCACATTTGTACACTAGTTGAATAACCAGTTGTGTTTTCATGGAATACTGTGGGCATTTTCACTGCATTATTCCACCGATTGAAGATCAGTATTTCTGTACCATGCAGCATTCAACTATCAGCAATATGTTACATCAATTATTATGCAAGGAAGGTACACCATCGGTGCATACGTCTTGTGAAAAATAGTTTTGTGTCGTAGTACATATGTAAAAATGCAGAACTCTGTATATGGGTATTCAATTCATTCATTTGAATCTGACAATTAACTGCATTAGAATATGATATGTCCCGCGAATAATTATCAAACGAGGATCATCATTTGTGATACATCTTTTAATTTTATTTGCACTTTCTAATTATTTTTTTTTAAATTAGGTTCTCCCCTTCCATTGCCAATTCCTCTTTGTTTTAGTCTACTCTCTTGTTCTTGTTTTTGTTTTGTGTATTTTGCTTTACACATTTTCTCTGCTCTTTCTCCATTCCTCTCCTCTCTCTCTTTCTCCTTGTTACCCCTCACCCTGCCCCCCCCCCTCCCCTCTTCTCACATCTTTCACCACTGCTGTAGCTCTCCTCTCTTTCACCTCCCCCTCATCTTCTTTCCTTCTTTTTCTCTTCCTATACCCCCACCCCCTTCTCTCTCTCTCTCTCTCTCTCTCTCTCTCTCTCTCTCCCTCTATCTCTCTCTCTGCCTCCCTCCATCCCTCTCCCCCCCTCTCTCTCTCTCTCCCTCCCTCCATCCCTCCCCCCCCCCCCCCCCATCTCTCTGTCTGTCTGTCTGTCTGTCTGTCTGTCTCTCTCTCTCTCTCTCTCTCCCTCCATCCATCTCTCTCTCCCCCCCCCCCTCTCTCTCTCTCCCTCCATCCCTCTCTCTCTCCCTCCATCCCTCTCTCTCTCCCCCCCTCTCTCTCTCTCTCTCTCTCTCTCTCTCTCTCTGGTTCTCTCTCCATATATCAACAGCTAGAAGCAGTATGCACACCACTCCATGGCTCTTCATCCCCAGGTTTAAAAGATGCACAATAGTCCTCATATTGGACCATTGATTTTTATTTGTATGTTTGTCAATTTCTACTTCATTGTACAGAGCAAATGTAAATACAAATTTATCAAGAGACGAAGACTTTGTTGTAGTTATTGTACTTGCTCTTTTTCGCACCTTGAGATAGAGGTGGTGAGATGGGTAGCAGAGAAATGAGATAAAGAGAGAGGGGAGTGAGAAGAGAAGTGATGGAGGGGTTGCTATAATAGTGCGAGAGAAAATGAGAGGTGGATAGATAGATTAGTGAAGTGAGAGTGAGAGGATTGCATGGATGAGAGGACCAAAATAGTAGAGAGTCAAATGGATAGTTCACCCGAAAGATACGTTGGTTTCAATAAAAGCAGAAATACCAAAGAAACATATAAGTGAAGGTTTGACGAAAATCGGTCAAAGGAATGGAAAGTTTCTAACTTTTGACATTTGAATTTTGTGACGTCATGTGCGAGGTACTCTCCCATATGTTGTGTACAATATAATGACATAAATTGCTCTTTTTCTGTTTTTGATAACGGAATGATATTTTTTCATGCAGGTATGTGTGAAAAAATGTATTTCCGATGGTGTATCAAATGCACAGTTACAAGGATGCATATTTTTTTTTTTGGAAAATGTACATTTTCGAAAAAAAAAATGTACACAACATATGGGACAGCACCTCACACGTGACGTCATAAAATCAAATTTTAACAGATCATATCTTACTTATCTTTTGACGGATTTTCATCAAACCTTCACCAATAACTTTCTTTCACGTGTCTGCTTCTATTGAAACAAAAATTTTATTTCAAGGTGAACTATCCCTTTAAGTGGAGCGACGCCGTGAGAATCGTTCAGTACACACATACAGTAATGCTTTGAGTACAAACACTTCATAGTACTCCTATGGAAAAACAATCATGCTTTCTCAAAAATGTATTTAAAATTGAAGATATATGGCACCTTTTGAATTGAATTGAATCGAATTTATTAACAACTTCAACATCAACAAAAGCAATTCAATACAAAAACTTGTATGTACATGACTGAATTAACAAAGAAAGAAGAAACAAATTATGAAACAAAACTGGCATGAATCTAACAATGAATGTAGAAATAAAACATGTTACTTATGATGCAGCATTTTTGTACACAATTTTGTACATAAGTGAAAGTTGTTAATGGGAATCAGAAGTTAGCACAAGTGCTAGTCGATCCTGATTCCTTAAATTCATTAGTATGGCGGTAACAACAAATTATCTTTGGCTACTGATTACTTAAACATTAGTCCATGTAATGTTTATGATGAATATAAAGAAGTATGCATGTAAATTATTGTAAAAAAAAATCACTTAGATATAAGAGTAATATCTTATCAACTATACTTGACAACTACTTTAAGTCATACTGCTGTAAAAAAAAATAATAGAAAAAGAAGAATAATCTAGACATCTCATAGAATCTTGATTTCCTCACAAACGGGAAACACAACAAGAGACAGTTTAACAGTTTCCTGTTGAAACTGAAAGCTCCATTAAATACTTCATGAGCAGCTTTCGGAAAGCAACTCTAGTTTTCATTTCTCTAATGTCTTTTGGGATACGATTCCATAATTTTACTCCAATGTAAGATATTGAAAATTGGCCTTGTGTTGTTTTACACTTGGGTATATATAGCTGTCCTTGATCCTTTCCTCTAGTGGCAAACCTGTGATCTACCAGTTACCAATATTCTATTACAGTATGAGGAAGGTTGTTATCAACTAAATCATATACAAACGTTGAAACTGATAAAAAGTGTAGATTGTAAACATCCAGAATCTTTAACTTGTGGAACAAAGGTCTTGAATGAGTTCTCCATGCTAAAGGTAATTGCTCTCTTTGCCATCTTTTGGGCATTTTAAGTTAGTCTCGGAGGTACTTCCCCACACTTCAATACCATATGAAAGGTGTGGCTGTATTAACCCTTGATACAACATCAATAATACATTCTGCGGGACAAAATGCCTGAGTCTGAATAAAATACCAACCTTTTTAAAAAAAAAATTATTAACCGTTTTGATATGTTCTCCCCGTTTAAGGTGATTATCAATTTGAAGTCCTACAAAGGATGCCATATTTACCTCAGATATTTCTGTGCCAGATATTTCAAGAGCACCGTTAACGATCACGGTCAAGTCTTCTACTTCTTATCAACATGTAACTAGTTTTCTTTAGGTTAATTGTGACCTTGTTAGCATAACACCATGCTGGACCTTATCCAAATGCTTATTAACTAAGTGCATATCAATCTCCGTTTTGCCCACCTCAAAAGTGTGGAACAGATTTGAATCGTCAGCAAACAATCTGAAATTAAAGTACTGAGTGGAATTAGGCAAGTCATTAATATAAATCAAAAAGAGTGTTGGTCCCAGCACTGATCCTTGCGGGACACCACATGATATATTCAAATTAGATGACATTGTATCTTTGTATTTCACAAACTGATGTCTGTTGCAAAGGTAGTCTGCAAACCATTGTAAAGCGACACCACGTATTCCATATTATCTTTCTTAGGAGAATGTTGTGGTTTATGGTATCGAATGGTATCGAATGCCTTCTGAAAATCAATAAAGAGCCCAAGTGTGTGATTTTCCCATCATCCAGTGATTTCAAAAGGGTATTTGTTAAATTGATAATCGATAACTTTGTACTATATTTCTTACGAAAGCCATATTGATGTTGATGCAAAATATTGTTAACTTCTAAAAATCTATTAACCTATTATTAACAATCTTTTCAAAAATCTTCCCTAAAACTGGCAATATTGAGATTGGCCTATAATTTCCTGAAACTTCTTTGGACCCTTTTTTGTACATAGGTATTACTTCAGCTATCTTTAAAGCATCAGGAAATTTGCCTTCTTGTAATAATAAATTGATAATGTGAGTCAATGGTGTCGTTATATAAACTGCAGCATCTTTTACGAGTCGTACAGGCAGCATATCATACCCACATACTTTCCTCATATCGATAGCATGTAGGTGATTTAACATTTCATTTTCTGACACTGGCTTCCAAAATAATGACATATTTTGCTTAGACCCTAAATACGATGCACAATCTGTATCGATTACTGGTATGTCATCTGCTAGATTTGTTCCTACACTTACAAAGAATTGATTAAATTCAGAAGCAATTTCAGAATCATCACATGTAGTTGTACTTTCTCCATTTCGTACAATACTTAACTTCTGAACATCAGTTGTGTTTGTTGAGGCACTTACTCGATTTAGTAACTCGTTGATAGTCTTCCACGTTTTACTGGTATCGTTTTTGTTTTGTTCTAAAATATCACTATAATATTTACGTTTAGCATTTTTAATAACTAAGGTCAGGGTATTTCTATATCTTTTATAATTTCCTTCATATTGCCCATCAAAATTTGATGATTTATATTTAGAGTACAATTTGTGCTTTTTCCCTATGGATTTAAGGATCACTTTCGTCATCCACGGTTTTTTAGCTACATTTTTCTTGTTTATAGACTTTTGTGTGACATGCATCTGATTGCGTTTTAATGATGTAGGTACAATAGTGTATTTTACAATTTATTTATTGCTCGTTGCACACACCTCGAACAAGCTTTAAAAATATTCTGAGTAACGCACTGCTGAAAAGGCATATTTGCAGACAAGATATCGAAAAACATACACAAGGTCGGGGAATGATAAATTGCACTCTTTGTCCTTCGGACTTTGTGCGTTGGCGAAACGAGATTTAAACCATGGTAATAAGTTGAAATTAAAAAATATCATTAAAAAAACGAGATAAACACTCAGATTAATAAAAGTCTGAGGAAGTCACACATCCATATATTACTTTTTTTATATTAGTTTTTTGTATAAAAAGTTTTGACAATCTAGTCAATATAGATGTAGGAAATGATATCTTACCAAATATGTTTACTATGAGGGCCAGACTCAACTAGCATTTGTGCTATAATCATATACATGATTTTATAAGTGCATCTATACTAAAATACCTACGATAATTTTTGTTTTATATTTGTTAATTATTCATATAAAAATACTCATATTGTTGTTGTTAATAAAACCATATCATATCATATCACAATTGTATACTTCCAGATTAACGGCTCACATGCTGTATGTGGGGAAGCGTCATCAAGCCTTTTGTTTTTAATGTATAAATTCGAAACGACTGACAATCGCCATGTGATCGGACGGAAAGGCTTCGTTTGGGCAGGCGTGGTAGGGAATGATCTCGCTTTCGTACACCATCTCCAAAGTCGCGGTGCAGCGGAGAGATTGTGAACCAAACCACTGATAGTCCAGCGCGCTGATGTAGGGCTCCGTATCGAGTTTGGTGATGTCGGTGAAGTAGGCTCTACGGGGTGTGCCTGGCGGAGGGTCGCTGAAGTTCGGGGCTCGGAGCTGGATGCCGCCCGAGGAGGGCCAGCGTACCCTACAGTCCTCCATGGACGAGAAGGGGACCTCGTGACCCTGTAGGGAGTGGGGAAGGGGAACATATAGGGAGGGCGAAGGGAATGAGAAGGGTATGGAGAAAGGGGGGACCGAGCGAAGGGAGAGGGGAGGAGGAACGAAGGTAAAGGGATGGGGGTATCGAGAAAGGGGAGGGGGCGGAGAGAGGAGGGGAGAGGGGATATTGGGGGGCGGAGGAGAGGAGAGCGTAGGCGAAGGGAGAGGGATGGGGGCGGAGAAAGCGGAGGGGACCGAGTGAAGGGGGTTGGAGGAGAGGGGAGGAGGAACGAAGGGGAAGGGATGGGTATACCGAGAAAGGGGAGGGGAACCAGGGGGGGGGGGGCGAAGGGCGAGATCGAGATAGAGGTACGAGGGGGGGGGGGGAGAAAGGGGAATTTGAAGTGATGGATCGACAAAACGAGAAAAAGACGGTACATTACAAGGAGATAGAGGAGAGAGAATTTTGGGAAGAGGCAGGGAGCGCATGGGGGGGGGGGGAGAGAAAGGGGGACAAGGGTGAGTGAGAGGGGTATGGAGAGGAGAAAGAGAGGCCGTGGAGGAGCATGGTAGAGGGAATGGTGGTGTAGGACGGATGCCAAGGATTATTATATACATGGAGAGATGGGCGGAAATTAAGAAATAAAGCAAGAAAGGTAGCAAAACAGAAAATAAAACGGGGGAGATAGGTATAGTAGATAAAAAGACACAGACGGAGATAAAAATATGATATGTCATTAAGACAAAACTTTGTATATCTCTTCATCATCTCGTATACGATAAAAACAGAAGTCACCGCACTTTTCTCGATACAGTGTACTGTATGATAGCCTATCTCACACTCGCACTTCCTGCTACGACGTACATGCATTTGCACACTCACAATAAAAATTGTGCTCAAAAGTAGCTATCAAAACCAATATCGCCATGATCGCTGTGCATAGCATAGCTGCTACAATGTTAGTAATTTATTCATAAACACAAAATTAGTAATAAACACAATTATCTTCAGTGGCCTGATCATATTTGCGGCTCCCCAATCGAGTCTAGTCAAGAGCATGGAATTTTAGCCTGACCTCTAAGGCTGTTGGACATGTTTTTAATCCCAACTGACAATTAGAGTCTAATCCTCTAAGACTAGCTAGTCATCGTATTATTCTCCTCTTTCCTCCGTGTAGGGGTAACTGGAGAAGAAATCGCGAATGATTAGTCTACTGGAGACAGACCCCGTTATTGGACATCTTGGTTAGGAAACGTGTAGCCTAGTTAATAGACTGAGGAGTGCATGGTCACAACCGAGTCTGTTAACCATTATGTCTGGTAATGCAGACTAGGCCCTAATCCCTCTGACTGCCCTGGATCCTCTTCTTAACCGCTTGAAAAAGAGGATTCATGACAGACAGAAGGACTATGTGGCCTAGTCTGTATTACCAGACATGTTAACAGACTCATTTGTGACCATACACTCCTCAGCCTAGTATAGTATAGGCAGGGATGTGTTAGGAAGGAGGGACAACTCAACCATAATATATTCAAACATCTGTATGGATACTAAAGCGTGCTAATGAATGTCAAAAGCATTCCACAATCACTGCAATGCTTTGAAGTCCCATGCGCGGCACCGTCATTTTGCTATCGTCAACTTGGAAAGCAGTATCTTTAATTGCCTGTTTTGTTTCTCGAAGCTGTGTTTCTTATCACATTTTTTTGCAATTTTCAAGAAAGTTAAGGGGCAACACCTCTAAAGATCCTGTATTCGTTTTTCTTCTAAATAATTGTTGAATGATGCACAAACGGAGATATAAGATAATATTCTTACTTACATAATTAACAAATTTCTTCACTTTCCGGAGATTTCCGGAAATGTCGGATTCAATCATTATCAAAATCATATATTAAGCTGCTTACTTTCATTAACAGAGTTTGCGTGAATTTGCGTGCAAATGAGATATTTTACTTTAAAAAACTGTTAATTTTTGTTCGCTGATATCTCTTTTCCTCACAAAAGTATTGATGCAATCCAACAGAAGTGGACAAGCGAAATAAGACTCTACATTTCTTTTGTTCTCTCTGAGAAACCGTTGCTAGGCAATCGTGTTCGTTATTGTTAAAACACGTGAAAAGCACATGCTGAGACCACGCAATTTTTCGGCGGTGCCACGCATGGGCTCAAAGAAAGAATGTTGTTTCATATCCTTTCCTAACACATCCCTGGTATAGGATACGAAACGCCTTACAGCCTGTAAGCTAGCCTTTATAAGCTGTACCCCCATCAGGAATGGAATAATCCTGTGATTAATCTGGGCACGTACGACCTTTGTATTCGCATTGGCTCAGCGCAGCGAAGAATGTGATAGTTTGGCTCTGTGCCAAGCTCCGGCAATCACATACACATCGATCGCAAAGGGTAATGATGATTAAAGGGATACCCCACCCTGATATCAAGATGGTTTTAATAAAAGCAGAAACATGAAAGAATCATAGTAGTGAAAGGTTTGATAAAAATCAGTCCAAGGAAAAGAAAGTTTCGATCCCCCTTATAGATTTTATTTTGTGACGTCACGTGCGAGGTGCTCTCCCATAATTATGTCGCGTGCTGTATGATTTCATTAATCGCCCTTTTTCTGATTTTGGTGAATTGATGAAGGAAAGATTTCTTTTCACGGAGGTACGTCTGTGAAAACATGTTTCCAGTGACGTATCAATTTCACAAGTAAAATGATGCGTTTCCTTTAAGAGAAAATCGACGTAATCAAACAGACTAGTATGCAATATTATGAGAGAGCACCTGGCACCTAATATCTCCCTTTAAATCTTAACTGGCCCTTGATCAAGCCCAGCCTTTCTGCCACACGTCGACATGAGTCTTTGTCTTGTTCGATTTCAACGACTCATTTTGAGACGAGACATCACATGACCTCGATACATCACATGACCTTGACCTGATCAAAAGAAGAATATGAGCTGTCATGTCATAGAAGAACGGGTCTTCCATGATGTTTTTCCACGTGTATCCCGGCCTTAATCCCAAGGGGTTTTTTTTACACTTACCCCAGATAGTATTGCTAAGAGAAGTATCAGATGACACCATACTATTAATCAATTGAGGCTGTGCTGTGTAGGCCTATGTCTTACATGTGTATTACTTGCTGGCCTATATATATGAATCGTCTCTCAGATTTGTTTGATTTTTTTTTCAGAAATTTGTATTTTTCAAGATCACTCTATTAGACATTTAGAGACAAAAAAAGGAAAATAAACATACATATTAAGCCAGGGTCAAAGCTAATTAATGCTGAATGCAGGGCGAGAAATATACATTTACAAAGGAAAACATCGATTCAATGTACAAGGATTACAATACAGAAAACAAAAAGTTATTTTCCTTACGTTATAGAAAAGGTAGGATGTAATTCGTATTTAAGAAGAGAAAAGAATGTTTACGGCTAGTGTCCTACGTACTCCATTGAAAGGGGGGAAATAAACCAACAGTTGGACAGAAAAAAAAGCTGGGACACGCGGGTGTGACAAAGTGAAATATTCACAGAGCACTATAGAGCATTCCCACGAACCTGTGAACCAGACAGACAATGAAAACAATTACTTTTCATAGTCTGATGCACATGTTTGTATTGTTTGTCCTACAATATGGCTGCTTGTCGGGACCCTCTATAACAGGGGATATCACATGCCAAACATAATGGCCTGACGTGCTTTTAAAGGGCATATACTGTGCTGGGAAGCAAAAAAGCCTTCAAAATGTAATTGTTAGCAATCTTCTTGCCAATGGTCTTAAATTCATGTATTGTCCATTTTAGAAGCTTGCTGAATGTTATTTGCCCTCAAATGATCTACATTTTGAGTAATGAGTGATGAAATCAAAAAGCCTCAAAATGTTCGGCCCGAACATTTTGAAGATTTAATCATTAATCATTAATTACTCCATATGTGGATCATTTGAGGGCAAATAACTTTCAGCAAGCTTCTAAAATGTACAATACATGAATTTAAGACCATTGGCAAGAAGATTGCTAACAATTACCTTTTGAAGGCTTTTTTGCCTTCCCAGTACATTATACGCCCTTTAATGTGTTTCACTCAATAGACCGGTTTACTAATGTAGTTATCTTTATGGATATGTTTCTTCCCTCGGGGACTAACTAATAACGAGTTATTCCATTAACCTGTACCTAGCAATGGTATTTCAGTACTTGGAATCCACTTTGCATACATTAGTTGTTGCTATATCGGGCAAACCTTGGGCAAGCTTTCCGGTTGTCAGGGGAAAACCTTTGTTAAACTGGTATGCATAAAATTTAAATATGTTAGTAAACCGGTCTACATGTAGGCCCCCCTATTTAACCAGGGATGTGTTAGGAAAGGATATGAAACAACATTCTTTCTTTGAGCCCATGCGTGGCACCGCCGAAAAATTGCGTGGTCTCAGCATGTGCTTTTCACGTGTTTTAACAATAACGAACACGATTGCCTAGCAACGGTTTCTCAGAGAGAACAAAAGAAATGTAGAGTCTTATTTCGCTTGTCCACTTCTGTTGGATTGCATCAATACTTTTGTGAGGAAAAGAGATATCAGCGAACAAAAATAAACAGTTTTTTAAAGTAAAATATCTCATTTGCACGCAAATTCACGCAAACTCTGTTAATGAAAGTAAGCAGCTTAATATATGATTTTGATAATGATTGAATCCGACATTTCCGGAAATCTCCGGAAAGTGAAGAAATTTGTTAATTATGTAAGTAAGAATATTATCTTATATCTCCGTTTGTGCATCATTCAACAATTATTTAGAAGAAAAACGAATACAGGATCTTTAGAGGTGTTGCCCCTTAACTTTCTTGAAAATTGCAAAAAAATGTGATAAGAAACACAGCTTCGAGAAACAAAACAGGCAATTAAAGATACTGCTTTCCAAGTTGACGATAGCAAAATGACGGTGCCGCGCATGGGACTTCAAAGCATTGCAGTGATTGTGGAATGCTTTTGACATTCATTAGCACGCTTTAGTATCCATACAGATGTTTGAATATATTATGGTTGAGTTGTCCCTCCTTCCTAACACATCCCTGATTTAACATACACATTTCTCCGTTAGCGATGTATATACAACGGAGTCGGCACGGCACATGAATATACTACACGTACGATATGGTAAGATTGAATGGGTCGGTCTTTGCGTGTGTGTGTTTGTGTGTGTAGTGCTCACGGAGCTAGTGCTGGTAGTGCTTCGGTTCATTTTTACAGGGATGTGTTAGGAAGGAGGGACAACTCGAGCATGATATATTCAAACATCTGTATGGATACTAATGCGTGCCAATAAATGTCAAAAGCATTCCACAATCACTACAATGCTTTCATGTCCCATGCGCGGCACCGACATTTAGCTGCTGTCACCTTGGAAAGCAAGATCTTTAATTCACTGTTTTGTCGCTGGAAGCTATGTTTCTTATCACATTTTTGTGCAATTTTCAAGAAAGTGATGGGCAACACCACCACTGACCACTAAAGATCCTGTACTCGGTTTTCTTTTAAATAATTGTTGAATGATGCACAAACGGAGATATAAGATAATATTCTTACTTACATTATTAACAAATTTCTTCACTTTCCGCAGATTTTCGCAAATGTAGGATTCAATCATTATCAAAATTATATCTTAAGCTGTTTATTTTCATTAATAGAGTTTGCGTGCATTTGTATGCAACTGAGATATTTTAGTAGAAAAAGCTGTTTATTTTTGTTCGCTGATATCTCTTTTCCTCACAAAAGTATTGATGCAATCGAACAGAACTGGACAAGCGAAATAAGTCTCCACATTTCTTTTGTTCTATCCGAGAAACCGTTGCTACGCAATCCTGTTCGTTATTATTAAAACACCTGAAAAGCACATGCTGAGAAGACATTTTTTTTTCGGCGGTGCCAAGCATGGGTTCAAAGAAAGAAAGTCGTTTCATATCCTTCCATAACACATCCCTGGGAGGATGTAATTCGTATTTAAGAAGAGAAAAGAATGTTTACGGCTAGTGCCATACTCCATTCAGGGATGTGTTATGGAAGGATATGAAGCAACTTTCTTCCTTTGAACCCATGTGCCAAGCCGCTGAAAAGTTATGTGTTCTCAACAGGTGCTGTTCAGGTGTTTGAACAATTATGAATATGATTGTGTGGCAACGGCTTCTCGGAGAGGACAAAAGAAATTTACAGTCTCATTTCGCTTGTCCCGTTCTGTTAATACTTCCATGAGCATAACAGGTATCAGCAAACACAAATAAACAAGTTTTTCAAGTGAAATATCTCTGTTTCACGCAAACACACACAAACGCCGTTAATGATAATACACAGCTTAATGTATCATTTTGAGAGTGGTTGAATCCCCCAGATGCACAAGTTGTCGGAAAGTGAAGAAATTGGCCAATTTTGTAAGTAATAAAAATAGCTTATATGTCCGATTTTTAATGATTCCTCAATACTTTTCGAAACAAAAGCAGAGTAAAGGATCTGTCATTATCTGCCGCTAACTTCCTTAAAGTTTGCAAACAAATTTGTCAAAAACAAAACGTCTACAGACAAATGGGAAATTAAAGAAATTTCTTTTCAAGTTGACATCAGCTAAATGTCGGCACGGCACATGGAACATCAAAGCATTGTCATGATTATGGAATGCTTTTGGCATTCATGAGCACGCTTTAGAACCCATACAGATGTTTGAATATATTATGCTCGAGTTTCTACTCCTTCGTAACACCTCCCTGGTTAAAAGTAGGGCTCCGAGTGACCTTGGTAATTAAATGAGTGGGGTGGACTCGTGCTGGTAGTGCTTGGGTTCATTTTTACAAAAGGTCACCCTTGACGCACAGTACTGTGAAAAGTAGGGTTCCGAGTGAACTTGGTAATGAGATGAGATCGTTGATAATGATGACATAAGTTTAACGTGATAATGATGATACCATAGCGTAACGACTATTTATATCATTGAGCTGTAAACCTGTATGCTGGAGAAACGTCGCATACTCACATACCGCATCAAAGCGTGAGGTGTACGTGGCAATGGACAGTGGTGTTGTCATTTTTGTATGAAGGTCTCTTTCTCTCTTTCTCTCACACACAAACACACACACTCTCTCTCTCTCTCTCTCTCTCCCTTTCTCTCTCTCTCTCTCTCTCTCTCTCTCTCTCTCTCTCTCTCTGTCTGTCTCTCTCTCTGTCTGTCTCTCTCTCTGTCTCTCTCTCTCCCTATACCTCTCTCTCTCTCCCTTTCTTTCGCTCTCTCGCGCGTCTACATTCTCTCTTCTCCCCCTACTCTCCCCTCCACCCACCCCCCCCCCCTTCACTCTCTCTCTCTCTCTCTCTCTCCCCCTCACTATCTCTCTCTCTTCTCTCACACTCTCTTTCCCTCTCTCTCTTCCCCTCGCTACCTTTTAACCTCTGTACTCTCTCCCCATCTTGCCCTTCTATAAAGTTCCCCTCTATCGGATGTTCAGCTCACCGTGACAGCTTTGTAGGCACTCTGTAGACTGGATGACTGATGCTGGAAGCAGTGAGGCAGTACGTCCAAAAGACTCTGCAAAGAACGGCAAGGCATAATATTTCAAGTAGAACACAATAGATGTAACTTTTTACAATCTCTTTGTTTCAAAACAGTCTTCCTGCACAAGATCTCGGAACAACGTATCTCATCCATCTGTTCTACACGAATAGCCTATAATGTACTCTTCTTATTGCGAAGACAAAATCTTTAATTTATGCGCAATGATTTATTGCTATGTTGGACAAGCATCAGACAAATTTTCGGATTGCAACAGGTCTCTTTCAAATAATGTATTCAACATTATGAGGGTTCCGAGCAACGAGCTCTTTAAAACGCGTTATTGCATTCATCTGTTTCTAGTGATTCAGTTGAAATGCCTGACCCTGAAGTTAGCTTATAAGCCACTTCGTAATTGCAATTTGCGCATGAGCATATTATTACTGGTAGAAAATGACCTTAGGTCAATTTCACTATTCACAGAGTAAAATGGGAATTCATTAGATAGTCGACTTCATTTCAATTTATTATCATGCAAATATGACAACAGCTATTCAGCTTTGAGTAGGTAGCGAAAGAACATTCTATCATGTGCGCCTCCTTCTGTTGTTGTTCCGGGCACAATGTAAAATGTCTGTACATCCATCATTTAACACAGCTTCATGACAAAATCCCAGTCAACAGTCTAGTATACAAATATTTCATGATCATGAGGGATCTTGTGGAATCTATGTGCACCGAGGTTAAGTGGAGGGCGTGCGGTACTATTTGCCCGAGACCGCAGGTCGAGGGAAAATGGTACCGCACGCCCTTTTCTTCACCGAGGGGACCAATAGATTCCACAAAGTTCTCGAATAAAGACCATGAAATATTTGTTTTATATCCTTCATTAATATATTCTTTGTTCGATAATTTAATCCTTACCATGGACCTTGTAATAGTGCCCATGCGCTAAGCTCCGAACGCAGGAGCCTGATTCAGATGTTTTGTTATTGCCTGCGGCTTGAGCAAACCAACGGAAATTCAAGTTGCACCTCAGCCGCAACACCTCGGGAGTTCATGCAGCGCGCCCAATGATTTTCCGCTAAATTGCCAAAAAGTAGCTGGAAAGAAATATATCGCGTAGATTTTGCGTGTCGCGCATTTACGTGGGATGAATCGATAAAAATTGTATCGATCACCGATAGCCCGGATATCGATAGTCCAGAGGGAAAGAAAAGATAATTTTTTTACACGACGTCACGAAATAGTGCTTTTTTTCCCTCTGACGTCACGAAATAGTACTTTTCTTTCCTCTGAGATCTCTTCCTTCAAATAGTTCATCTATTTGTGGTCATGTGACACCCTTTCAACCAATCAACGAACTGGAATATATTAATGAGGGATATAATAGTATTTATTCAGTGGATTGTCCGACCATGATGTAATTACGAACTGGTCTATTGCAAGTCGGACAACCCACGGACATGAGAAACATATTATTTAAACACTTTGCATGCCATACAAAAAATGCATATTGCGGAGAAATCGAAGAAACATATGAGGATAAAATAAACATGTTTGATAAAAATCATTCCGTTGTCAAAAATAGAAAAAGAACAATTTATGTACACAACATATAGGAGAGCTCCTTGACGTCACAAAGTTGGAATTTCAAAAGATCATAACTTTCTTAACCTTTGATGGATCATCGTCAAACCTTCACTTATATTTCTTTCATGCTTCTGCTTTGATCGAAACCAACTTATCTTCAGGATGAACTAATATCAGAATATCAACCATCTTGGTAAAAACATGCAAGTTTAAAACCTCAATTTTCTTTGGGCATACCACCCCGTACAGATAAAGCCACCGTAGTCAAACTCACCGCGCATGCGCCTTTGCCGCCTCCATCGATTGGATGCTTCCTAAGGAACTGCTCGCTGTCTCTACTGAGTATCCCGTCATGCATCAGCTGGTAGCCGACCATGTTAGGCTCCTGATTAAAATCCCCGCAGAAGATGTGAGGTTGGTCTGCGCCGCCAGCGAACTTCACCAAGGCGTTTATACTCAGTCCGGCCTGGATCAAACACAGCTCAAATACAGTCTTCCTCCAACAGAACCACTTGATAAATGTTTCCTATTATCTAATCATACGGTGGACAAACGTAGCAATTTATGGACACCATTCTAACTGCATGTATCATCGAAATATTGCCAAAGGGCTTAAATCAAATTCATTTAATTGATAATGTTTTTATTGCATTTGTCCAATCAAAAGGGGAATATGGTTTGACAGCTGTTTATATGTCAGGTATACCTCAGCAGTGTTGTATATGATAACAAATCTTCTAATTCTCATATCTTCTACCAATGGGCCTACCCATGGAAGCTCAACAAGCTTTGAAAATGAACATAGTCTACCTGCAATGTGATGACGTCAGTGTCTTTAAACTCGCCATAGAGCAGATGACTGTTGGCCAGAGAAATACACATCTTAGTCTTGATATCCAGGAGTTTGGTGAGTAGTAACGCATGGGAGGCATTCGTGTGCGCCAAGACACTCTCCGTGACGTCACGTGCCAAGCCTGCTTTACTGCACTCCTACATGATAGGAATGATCACACAGGAACGAATCATTCATAATAGATTAAGCTGTTTTGAGAGATTTGCATAAAATCTGATTATCATAGGATCTGTTTCATTAACAGTCTGTAGCCTACGGATACTCGTACGCATTAGTGTGCACACAATACGTGTGCAAAGTGTGTGTGTGGTGTGTGTGTGTGTGTGTGTGTGTGTGTGTGTGTGTGTGTGCATTCTTGTAAAAATTGGTTTGTTTCCTAACTTCTAATTATAAGCATGCGCGAGCCTGTGTGTATATACATTTTGTGTATACCGGTAATGGTGTGTATGTTTGTATCACTTGTGTGTATGCATGTCTGAGCAGGGAAGTATTGAAAGAAAGAGCTCATTGGTGCTTCTTTCATCGACAACCTTCGTTACCTTGGCAACCAGTTGGTTGAAGGAGATGCCAGACTGCTCCAGCATCTCGAAGCGGTCTCTCTTGTAGAAGGTGGCCACACCTTCCTCCACCTGCAACACTTTTTTCATGAAGACGCCTTCGTACCCCTGGAGGTACATGTGCGCACTCAGCTGCTGCACGAAGTAGTCTGCACCCACCTGTAGGAAAACCAGCAGAGCACAATGACCACAACATACGACACGACCTTGTCACTAATCAGTAGTCGTATTGGCCTATCATTGAAAAAAAAACCTGTGACGTCACCTACTAGTCGCACGACTGATCGCATCGTGACGTCTGTTGTGGCTTTAGCTGTTTATTACCCGACTGCCTAATTTACATGGGGTGGTATTCTGAGACAAATTAAATATTACCTTAAGTTTCGACTCAAGACCCGTACGATCCAATGGGATTGTTTTTCACGTGGGATTGTCTTAACTCAGTTTTCGGTATTAAAGCCAAGACTTAAAATGGAGCTCAGTCCAAATATGGACTCAATATTAACCAAAATCTGCCTTTGATATCACAACCGCATGACCGAGTTGCAAATATCGAAGAAGTGAAAGTAATTATTGATAGTAACATTAATCTTAATTTGTTGGGATTTCCCTTTCAATGAATACCTTTGTTCACAACTAGACGTTGAAATAGTCGGAATGGTGACCTTCTTCTTCATTTTCTTTCATTTCTATAGACGTGGTGTACAAATGAACCGTGTTATGCACCAATTAATTTTCACCATACCAGTGAAAGCAATCAGAGATAATTTCCTTTTCCTACATGCCAACCAGTTACATTAGAATTTGAGACCGATTGCGCTTATTTGTCATTTTGTAAAACGAGCTAAATCATTATTTGTTAACGTTAAACCTCCCTTCATGTTTTTGACTCTCCATTTTTAAGATGGCCCGTCCCTTTTACAACATCTGCAAACTCCATGAAAGTTTGCACATATTTAGCACGTGTCTTTGGGATACCAACTGTGAAATGATAAGGTCAGAGGTACATGTACTATAACTCCCGTAGAATAAATGAAAATCTAACGAGACATACTTGTGGACAAGTATAAGGTGGTCTGTATTGCACATTCGTGCACAGACATGGGATGGTAATGCACGGTGACACCATGGACCTTCCGTGGTGACACCATCTATTCATAAGAAATCAAAGGCAACGCTCACGACAGGTCATAGCGCACTTACAACATACTAACATTGCAAAGATTTGCCTTAATGATCAAATGTATGTGTTAGCAACAAGATAAAGGGGAGAGAGGAAAAAATGGGAAAGAAAATCTCAGAGAATGACAAAGTGAGGGATTGAACAGAAGAAGGTCGCAAAACTCACATTGCAAAAGGAATGAAAATTTTACCCTACTCACACCAGAATTCGAGCCGGGGGCCTCGTGTTCTTAAAACAGCGCCTTTCCCATTGAGCCACAAATCTTCCCATTCATTTTACACGTAAAGCAGAAAAAGGGGCTATAATGATGTAAAAATCAATGTTTAAGCTGAAATTTCGCCATGATCCCGACGTCTGATTAGAAAATAAAGACCTCGTTACAGAAAGCTAATAGACTGAGCTACAAAAACATTAAATTTGAGAGTAAAAGACTAAACATAAGTGAGTACAGCTCCTAAATGATCGTCATGTCATTTCATGATTTGAAATAAATGCCCCTCCCAATGACATTACACGTACAAACATCCGATTTTTACATTAATGCCTATAATCAAAATTTACACCATGAAGGCGTTATCAAAATGATAAATAATGGCAATTTTATCATAGAACAATGTCTTAGGCACAACATACTGAAATTTGAAAGAAAATTTATGGATCACTGAGATACACGAAAACGGCTAAAGAAGTTCATGACGCCATACATGAAAATTCATTTTTTCGATTCATATGGCAATATAATGATGTCACGATGTACTTGAGGACAAAATGATACAAAATCAAATCACATCTACATTCCATCATCTTTCAGAATACTAAAAGAAAATTGGGGGTCACCAGCCATTCTGAGGAGCTATGGCCGATTGGAGACAATCATGTTTTTTGCAATATTTGCACACAAAAGCGTATTGACGCACGCGCAGACTTTCAACTTTGACGCACTCGACCTATTTATTGCAAGGAAATGGCTCAAAATGACAGCATAAACAACAATATAAAACTGTACTGCTTACTTCATAGTCTCCTCAGAAATACATGTATGAGAATCATGTATCAATTAATCATAATCAGACTGGGCATTGTTGATTCACACGAAAAACAAATGGATTACAGATTAAAGGTCGACATGTCATTTCATGATGAGAAATAAATGCCCCTTTCATTGACATAACACGTACAAGCGTTTGATTTTGACATAAATACCTATAATCAAATTACACCATGAAGACGTCATCGACATGACTTCTGATTTATCACGGTAAATACATGTGGTCTCTATTCATTTCAGTATACACGCAATCGGTCGACATATTTTGAATATCAGTTCTAACATAAAGGTGCTTTAATATGCACTATTTTAAAAAATTGCATTGATCATCTAACTTTGTACGTTTTTCGACATTACTCCACATGGTTGTCACCGAATTTAACAATATTTGCAGGCCTAGCATTGAAGATCAATGTAAAACTTTGCTGCTGGGCAAGTAAAGTTTGCATTTCGTAAGTATCCTTTTCTTTTAGCACGGGCAGCGATCACTCAGGGGCATATGTACTCCCTTTGTCTAATGGTGGTGTCACACCTTGGCGTTTTAGACAGCGTATGCCCGACGTCTCAAAATTTCTCTAAAACGTCGGCATACGCTGAACTTTGATTTTTTTTCAACTTTGGGCGTATACTTAGCGTATTCATAACGAGTTGGACGTATACATAACGTATTAGTAACTTATATCAAACGCTTCGTTAACTTATAAGTAACGTATTCCAACGACGGCTTAGCGTATTGCTGGCGTACACAACTTATGCCCTACGATGGCCTAACTTACGCATAGCGCGCGGCAGCGCATCGCTGACGAACACGTGTCGTAGCCTTTAAAAAGGCTGCCACTCGACTATTCAAATCATAACTGCACGATACGTCACCGTATCAACACCACCGCCATGCCGAAGAAAATTAATACGGCATTATACGGTAGCTGTAAGTTATAAACACGTTCAGTAAGTTTTGTGGTCGTCCGGAGCACGTCTTCATACGTCTTCACGCGTCAATATACGTTGGAGTTAAGTTACACATACGTTCAAAGCACGTGACTCATAGGTTAGAAGTAAGTTTTAGGGTACGCTGGACATTATCTCGACGTATATCGACTTATCAGTAACTTACGAGTTACGTGTGTCAACGTGTATCAACGATCGCGTAACTTGCCTACAACTTATGGCCCGCGTATGCGGGACGTATGAGCCATACGCTGGCATACGTCGAAAAATTTTGTGCTTGCACAAAATTTTTCGACGACCTCGACGTATGACGACGTATACCAGCGTGTTTTAGCGTACTCTTAACGTATGCAAAACTTACCCGTAACGTATTCGACGTACGCCAGCGTATTCGCCAAATTCCTCATAGGTCGGGCATACGCTGTCTAAAACGCCAAGGTGTGACAGCGCCTTAAAGTAACTATAAGTTGGGTAGTCTCTTCCACCTCCCCCTAGATGAGGGACCAAAATCTCAAGAATTTGCCATGCGTTTTCTTATCTAAATGTAGGAGGAGAGACATACAGAGCTGATAATGGTGATAGGCTAAATATATGGATAACTACAGCCATCTATACACAGATTTTGGCAAGCAAGCAGACAATAAAACAATATGCGCCATATCGTTACCTATTGCAACTGAGTTGGCCAAACTGGCTCTGGGAATAACGATGTAGAGAACGAACAGGAGAAAGCAAGAGAATATCAAAGAGATTGAAGGAGAGACAGAGAGAGAAAGAGAGAGGGAGAGAGAGAGATTGAAGGAGAGACAGAGACAGAGAGGGACATACAGACAGACAAACAGGGTGGGGGAGAGGGGGGGGGGCTTGCTACAGCGGCATATTGTCATTTATAAATATTTTATTGTTTCCACCATATGAGAAGGCTGGAGTATTTACAGATCAGTTACAAAAATATGCTTTAAGATGTCTCTTTTGAAACACAATTTCCTCTTTTCAATGTACAAAATAAATCGCACTAGATATCTGTACGGACTGGTCGGTTGATGTGTGTTAGGTCAATCCCGAAGAATGTATCTCCGGTTACAGAATTCAGTCACGAGATTCACGCCACACTGCACATCCATTGAATGTCTACAACATATATGCAAATAGAGGTGATATGAGACAATACGTGTGTTAGGAGCCCAGGGGTGGTATAAGCATAATATCTGTTGCTCGGAAGCATATCGCCCCCCCCCCCCCCCCCCCGCCCACATGTAGCACTGCTTGCAGATATCAAACATAAATTATCACGAGACATACTTGTGGACAAGTATAAGGTGATCTGCATTGGCAAATTTGTGCACAGACATGGTATGGTAAATGCACGGTGACACCATCGTCTTTCCATGGTGACACTATCTATTTATTAGAAATCAGAGGCAACGCGCTCAAGAAAACTCATAAACCACGTACAATATACTAACATTTCAGAGACTTCACAAAATGATCTTATGTCTCTGCTAATAACATGTAATTAATATCATGTAAGATAAAGGGGCGAGAGAAAAAGAATGGGAAAGAAAATCTCAAAGACAATGACAAAGTGAGGGATAGAACAGAGGAAAGTGGCAAAATAAACATTGCAAAAGGAATACAAAAATTGATCATACCCACTCCAGGAATCGAACCGGGGGCCTCGAGATCTTAAAGCAGCGCCTTAGTACCCATTGTGCCACAAATCTTCCCATTCACTTAACACGTAATGCCCAGCAGGGGTTAGAATGAGTAAGAAATCGATAATCAAGCTGAAATTTCGCCATGATCCCGACATCTGATTAAAAAATAGAGATGACGTTCCCGAAAGCTAGTAGACTCAGCTACAACATACTAAAATTTCAGAGTAACAGAATTGAACATAAGCGAGATACAGCTCCTAGAAGCTCGTCATGTCATTTCATAATACCCCTTCCATTGACATTGCACGTACATAGGTCCGATTTTGACATTAATGTATATAATCAAATGTATACCAAGAAGGTGGAATCATATTAAAAAGGGAAGGCTAGTAATTCGTAGATCAATGTCTAAGCTACCTAATAATAAAATTTGGGAGAAAATTGACTAAGGATTACTGAGATATGCAAAAACGGGTAAAAAAAGTTAATGACGTCATAATTGGAAATTCATTTTTTCGATTCATATGGCAATATAATAACGTCAAGATGTACTTACCGGTAAAATGACATATGAAATCACATCAACATTTCATATTCTTTTCAAATATTTAAAAAAAATTGAGGGTCACCAGCCATTTTGAGGAGATATAGCCGAATAAATATTATTTGCACACAAAAGCGTATTGACGCACGCGCAGACTTTCAACTTTGACGTACCCGCACGACCTTATTATTACATGGAAATGACTCAAAATTTCAGGATGTGTTCTTTGCAGTGTCACAAACATGAATCCAGCAAAAAACGGAATTTTGACGCTGCGTTTGCACTACGCACGGAAAAACGTGCGAACGCGCGCGTACGCGCGGAAATTTTTGAAATGTTTGAAATAGCCTAAAACATATGCAAAAAAAAATTCTAGCTGATTTAGAGCATTTTTAAATTTTGCACGCTTGTAAATGCAATAACGTACGCGTACGCGCGCGTTTTTTGTAATGAAATTATTTTTCAACTTGTTTAATTTATTCATGTCAAATTTCATTTTGATCCAATTATCCATTCTGGAGTAGGATGAAGTAATAGTTTTTCAATAAATTGCTCGTTGATGACGTCATGATCATGTGATGACCTTGAAAAGCTTATTCCTAAAATATTACATTAATACCAAGTGATAAAAGTTTCAATAAAAATGATGTAGGCAATTATGAGTTATGCGCGGCACAAAAAAGTGGGGGTGAAGGAATAAAAATAAAGAAGAAGAAGAAGAAGAAGAAGAAGAAGAAGAAGAAGAAGAAGAAGAAGAAGAAGAAGGAGAAGAAGAAGATAAAGAAAATTCTAACAAAATTAAGAGGTGATCTGTCGTTGGCGACAGACCACCTAATAAGAAAGAAAATTCTAACGAAATTAGAATGTGATCTGTCGGTTACGACAGACCACCTAACTAGTTTTCACTGAGATTTGACTATTATTGTGGTACGAAAAAAGAAATCTCGATCAATTATCGAAGATTATTTCCTCAAAACCGAATATTACGCTTTGCCGATTCCAGGGAAAGGATATAGCCACTCTCTCTCAAATGATGACAAAGTCAGGGAACTTTCAGAATTAGGTCAGCAAAACGGACGGGCTACCTTTTATCTTCGCTCTTTTATCAATTGCTCATGCGGAAAAGGTTTAATTTTGTGTGGAAGAGGAGGCCGAACGTTCTCTCTTTTATCAATTGCTCATGCCGGAAAAGGTTTAAGTTTGTGTGGAAGAGGAGGCCGAACGTTCTCTCTTTTATCAATTGCTCATGCCGGAAAAGGTTTAAGTTTGTGTGGAAGAGGAGGCCGAACCTTCCCTCTTTTATTGCTCATGCGGAAAAGGTTTAATTTTGTGTGTAAGAGGAGGCCTAAGTATAGAAAGGTCTACGGCAGAAACTGACATTTTTTGGACATATTTTTCTCTCCCATTGTTCTCAACAGATAGCAGAAAATGGTGCAGACAATAATTGAAATTTGACTGCACTTACTGCCGTCATAAAATACACTACATGTACAAATTAAACTGGGGGGGGGGGGGTAGCATTAAGGCATATGAACAAGTTCTATAGACAGTTCTTACACCTAGCTAGCATACTCGGGCGGTCAATATGACGCACAAGGCATTATAATCGCTAATGACGTCGTAGACTATGCGGATTGAGACTTAACATGACATGTAATATGGTGTAACATGACCTTGTGTAATGTTATTCTTTCTACCGGTCCGTAGTTTTGGTTTCGCACCGGTTACATATAGCTTTAGACATTTTATGTGAGTTTGTGATTTTAATACGTGGAATGCGAGCAGACTTGGTGAACACAGGGGGCTTGAAAAGGTTCTTTTTTCCATACTTTTAATAATTTTCTCCCTTTTTTATCAAACAGAAAATACTAATATTGATTTGTTTGACTAATTCAAAGGAAAATGTATTGATAGAAATGAAGGACCAATTAAGAGCCGTTGTACATTAACAAGTAAACTACAAATTAGGCAAAAGCAAAAAACGTATTTGTTTTAACAAGAGATATATACATGTATCTTAAATTTCAGAGTACGTATGGTGTACATACCTCTTGTAAACAGACGATATCTGGTGCGTGGTGATCGATCTCCGCCATAACTTTAACGTGTCTGTCGCGCATCGCGCGGGAGTTTTCTGGGCAATAGGGGTACCATCCCTCCTGTATATGGCAATCGGCTAGGATGTTGTAGTTCATCAGACAGAAGGAGGGGGAGGACGAGGAGGGGGAGGAGAGGGATATACTTGCATGATCCACCTCTGCAGACCGGCTACCGGGGGCTTCTTTTGAGCACCCACCAATCTTAGACCCTTGCTTCGAGCCAGCCTTGATCCATTCTCTTCGCAAGTTCGCTGTCAGTCTCATCTCGTTTTCGTACACCATTGTTTTTATTTGATTTCTCTTCCTGTCTCTGGCTTAATTCACCTCTGTTGCTTCTTCTCAGGTCTATATTGCAGTCCGAGATTGTGTAATACCCAGAACGAGAAATGTAAATCTAGTAGCGGTGTACGACCCAGGATACGACCCCTTCAACATTCGCGTCGCTCTTCGGTTCTTTCTACGGTTTATTGCCTTAGACGAAATGAATGTAGATTAACTTGCTATTAGACGGAACGGCAGTGGACGAATTGCCAATTTACCCTTTCTACGAGGAGGCGCGCATTATTGTGCGATCGAGCAAGTTATCCTCTGTGATAGTGCATTGGCGTGTGGATGGGCACGATGCAGTCTTGTGCAGCTGTATGGCAGTCTATCGGCAGCGCTCGCTCTTCAAAACGTGAACGTTTAATTTTTTCGTCTCGCGAAATCTCGCGTGCAGATTATGCTGCACTATAGATTATGAATGAATTCGACATGCTCGCGAGATCATTTGCTGGTGTCTTCTGTAAGCATACTGATCATGAATTTTTAAGACATGAATCGAGATTATACCTTCCTTAATAAGTATTTTCAGTTTTTTTTCGAAATCCGCAAAGGAGTTTTTATTTCATTTGCTTTCAAAACCAGGCCTCACTTTTTTTTAATATGCATGTAAGCTCTCAGACTTTGCTGCATGGATCATGACCCTTAGTAACACGTAGCTTTGGAAAGCCAGTACTATTCTGATTCCAGTTTTGTTTGGGCTCAAAAATCAAACATTTCTGCTATTCGTCTTCAAAGTGACACAAATTTTCAGAAATCATATGGACTTCGCAACCGATATATATATGTAAGCTCTCAGACTTTGCTGGATCCTGACTCTTCTACAGATTGGACGGCAACACCAGTTACAGCTTTGGAAAGCCAGTACTCCAGCGGAGTTTTGTTTGGGCTCAAAAATAAAACAGTTGTGCTATATTCGTCTTCAAAGTGACGCGAATTTTCAGAAATCGTACGGACTTCGCAACCGATATTCGCAGTACAGCCAGTCCGCAGGCAGCAGAAAACACGCGATTTTATTTTCAGCTCGGTAGTCGTGACCTTCACTTGACATCTCGAACCGCGAAAAAAATATCCTTTCCAAACTGCGATATCTCCATGAATAAACAATATTTTTGTACACTTTCTTTTGCAACTGTATGCTGGAGGTCGAAATTAACCAAATGCGAAAAAACATTCAATTAAAACAGGCAGAAAAACATTGCAAATTCTAGATAAATATGTGGTTCTTATTAAAAAAAGAAAACTTAAAACAAACTCTATATTTCAATGCCAATCGCTTTTGAGCCCCCATCACTTATACATCATCTGAAGTGGAATTGTACTTTTTGAAAAAAACATTTTTTTTTTCAACCTTTCCTTGTAGAAGGATCAGGATCCAGAAAAAGAAAATTGAAACCATGTTCAAATCCAAAATGCTTGAGACATGACGAACTTGTGAGCGATCCTTACCAGCCAATCATAGTCCGCGACTGTTGAATCGCCGGTGGCATGACGTTATTATCGCGGACTATGATTGGCTGGTTAGAGAACTTGCAAAAGAAAGCGTACGAAAATATGGTTTATTCATGGAGATATCGCAGTTTGAAAAGGAGACCTTTTTTGCGGTTCGAGAGGTCAAGTGAAGGTCACGACAATCGAGCTGAAAATAAAATAAGCGTATTTTCTGGGGCTGTATGGACCATTCCGTTGGTCGAATTCTCAAGTGATTTCTCGCATGTCTTAACGTATTTTCCGAGCCAGGTTAGCAACATTGCTGAATGTTGATAAATTTGTTATGATGTGTTGAAGCCTCTGATGCACATCACAAAATTATGCAGGCATACACCATATCTCTAATTCATTTATTTCTCGCACTTCTGTACATGTATTTTCGTTCTACTCTACAGTACTCGCCAACATGGGAGGTCTGCGTGACGTCACCGCGACTTCTCCAAACAAGATGGCAACCGATTCATCCGGAAGTTGCGGAAACAGCTGCTGGAGATTCGACTAGAGAAAGTACTGTATTTAAAAAAAATATTTTTGTACTCTCGAGACCCGGCTAGTCTCCAGAAGATGCCAGGGAGACTCGGGCTCCACCCAGGTCGGCCGCATGTATAGTCTCCACCTAGGTCGGCAACGTACTAGTCTCTACCTAGATCGGCAACTAGTCTCCAGTCCAATGAGATACCCTGGAGCTATTTCATTACAAGGAGATAGCAATCAACGAAAGCACACAACCACGTCAAATTATGTCACCAGGAGCTAGGTCTGACTATATATACACCGACACGTCCAACTAATCCATAATGCTTATGTTTTGCTCTCCTTTCAAACAACATAAGTCACTTATGGTAATCCCAAAACGTGTCATAGCAAAAACAACTGATTTAAGCCATATAAACTGCATCACAGCAGATACAAGCGAATGATTGTAATAACGCATCCGTATATTATACACAGCTATAGGGGGAGAGCTGCTAATACAATAAGTACTGTAAGTCAACCGATTCCAATTCTGTGTTCTCTTATGCATACGCCTACAATTGATCACAGCTGTATACTTTCCTTCATCGCAATCCCCGAGTCTAATAAGCCATTGCATGTCAGCGTGATTGCAAAAAAATTATTGTATTTACGTAAAAAAAATTATTGTGTAAGACCTAAATATTTGCCCTTTGTGGCGGTGTTGGCCTTCCATAACAGGCCTGACATGCACGCTTGAACGTGATCGTATAATGTACGAGCAACACAACTCCGAATCTAGTTTTAATCGATCTAGAATATAATACCCTGTACATGTAGTTGCATTGTTTCGCTCTGAAAGACGTTATGAGCAAACATCACGCGAGCTGTCTTTGATCACACTTGACATGCTTGAGGTTCGTCATTTCAAGGGATAGTCTGACATGAAGTTAAGTGGGTTCAATAAAAGCAGAAACATTCAAAAGGAACATTTTAAAGAAGGTTTGACGCAAATCCGTCAAAGTTAAGGATAAGAGAGTTATGATTTTTTAAATGCTCATTGTGCGACGCCACATGCGAGGTGCTCTCCCATAATTATGCCGTGTGCTGTATTATTCCATAAATTGCTCTTCTTCTGTTTTCGATGAAGCAATTCTTTCATGTTTCTGTTTTTATAAAAACCAATTTAATTGTAGGATGGACTATCTGGGGAAGTAATCTCGAGATGGGTTGACACAACCTATTGTAAAGCTCATAGAAAAATATTAACTTCAGTTTAAGTTCAGCTTTCATTTTATTTAACACGGTGACCCCTTCAGCCAATTACACATAATACATTTGAACATAAACAATAAGAAAATAACATAAGAATGTAGAAGGATATCATTTATTATTGACAGATAATAGTGAATGCTGCTTTTGTTGCTCAATGTAGAAGAAAAACTATGTATTTGATAACGATTACAGTTCCTTCTACTTCTTTGAACGAAGTCTTCTTTCAAATCAAGAGATGGCGCTGTTCAAAGCCGCCTTATCAGTGCCGTATATGGCACTGTGCTTGTCAATAGAGTTTGGCCAACTCGTTTTCAATTAATATGTAGTAACATGGCGCATATCAGAAATATGGTTATATTGTCTTTTTAATCAACTTTATTCCTTCCCCGAGCCATAGGAGATATGCCCACTGTCAGATCAATTCGGATCATTTTCTGCAGGTGAATATAAATACATGTATGTACATGTATATACACCTGCAGAAAATATACCCCTAAAAAGTTCAGCAGGTCAAGTTTAAGGGCTAATAATATATCGCTTGTTGCTTCATCGGACGTGAGCTTGATTATTCCTTTTCACATTGGTGTGCCATTTTGTGCTACAATTATGCAACCATGGAATGAGCAGTATTCCCGAATAGAAGTCGAAGTCACAAATGAAATGTTGCAAAGTGCCTGGTTTTCAACACCGTACATGAATTTTGAATAGTGTCAACGTTAAGCCCGCCTCACATTAGAAAGCTTGATTATTCCTCTTTGCATTGGTGTGCCATTTTGTGCTACAATTATGCAACCATGGAATGAGCAGTATTCCCGAATATAAGGCAAAGTCACACATGAAATGTTGCAAAGTGCATTGTTTTCAACACCGAAATCTCCATTTCTTTGAAAGATGCAATGTACTTGTATTTCAAATAGTGTCAAGGTTACAATGAACGTTCACGCATCGCCGCATCAACAATCAAACTCATTTAATGCGTAGAACAAACAAAAAACACAGAATTATGCAACATTTCATGTTTGACCTTGCTGCATACTCATAAGGCCTGTGCATCCCATGGTTGTGTAAATATTACAAACGATAATCATTGGAAAGATAAATAGTCAAGCCGTCTTATGATACAATATATCACATTAATGTACGATAATTAAACTAAAGATATGTGACCCCTCAAACCTGACGCAGAACATTTGGGAGATCTACATGCCTAATTTTTGGCCTGTAAGACGTGCACTCCAGCTCGAAGAAATTGACATAGGGAAAGGGAAGAAAGAGAAAGAGCCGCAGTTTTAAACCGCGGTATATCTTGTCCAGTTCACCATGAAACATGCTTTAGCCTAAAAAGCTTCATGTTTTTTTCATGCTGAACTGGACAACATATACAGAGGTTTAAATCTGCGGCTCCCTCTCTTTTCCTTTCCCTATGCCAATTCTGAGCTGGAGTGTACGTGGTTTATCTCTGCTTCAGTGTGAAATATGTGCGCGTGTGTATGAAGTTGCAAGTGTCTATTACCCCAACGACATGTATCAAAATCACAGACCACAAATTTGAACTTCTTGGCTTAACTACTGTACATAAGCTAGAAACAAACACAGTCATGCATTCATTTAATGTTGAGGAATATTTTAATAGGTAGAAATGCTCTTGATGTTTATTCATTCATAAAAACATTGCATTATGGTGGTTTATACAGTTAGACAAATCGGTAGTTGCCTCATGATCACAAATTTGTATGCAGGTATGTCATGGAATGCAATCTGTTCCCAGCTACCATTCAAAATCTCGTTCATTCACAATCATCCAACATTGTTGCACAGTACTATTTGAAATATGGAATAAAAGAGGTGTAACTTCAGTAAAACTTTCAAACATCAATATTGAACACTTCTAGAGTGCAGTACTAATGAGAATTAATTTCCTTTATAATTCATTGCATGTTAAAAGAGTCGCAGGTATTGTATATACATGTATTTATGTACATGTATTGTTCGAATATCTGCAACTCTTTCAGCAGTAGGCCTTTCGGGCACCATGTGATATTTTGTTAATGACGCACCATCAGGCAATGTGGATTGGAGATGCATACACACTTGCAGCAATGAATCATCAAATATGACATATCTTTGTATTTGGTCTTGGCTTTTTTTCAAGGAGTTAGCTCCGCAAGGCATCGATTCCCACAACACATCTAGCTGGCGATTATTGCACACCAAGCGAAGAAAATCATGGCTTCTATCCAATAAACTGATGCTGGAAATACATGCATAATGCTCATTATAGATAGTTCATCAAGCACTTTAACACTGACCTCTTGTACCAACGTTGAAAGGCAGAGGATATTGCTAGGTTAAAAGTTTCAAATAGTCCTCACATCTCAATACACTGCAGCGTCGCACAATCGTTTTTACAACATGGTTGTAGAATTCCACAAAAATCACTGAATGCTCTAAAAATTTGTAAAGGGCAGTGATTAAAATCCTCAACATTTCCAAGGGCCTCGATTAAAAAATTGGGAACGTATAGTACAATTTAGAAAACAGATTTGTGTATGTACAGTCCAGATATTTACATCTAATATGGAAACTGTGACCAAATGTTACAACATCTTCCAGGGGCTTCAAGTATTTTCGCTCTACAGTAAAGCAGTACAGAATATAAATGAGTTGATAAAACAATGTCGCAATAGCAACCTTCTTTACACTCGACTGTTGCTATGTCTGGAAAAAATGATGATCAACTATAGACTTGTCTGCTTATTAATGGTGCAAAAAATGTCCGTAGCACACTTCAAAAGCTGAATGGGAACTTTGGTAAAACGTTGGTCCCAGTGTAAGCAAATTACAATCAAAACAAATGTACGTCTTTACTGAATGTTTCAACTCCAACATCAATTAAAAAAACCTTTGTGTAATACTACATGAATCTGTACTCCTTTTTACCATTGAACAGTCTGCATTTATATTTATCTAATTTGTGGTATACTATCATGCTAATTGTACAGTAAATACTGAAAGCAAAACTTCTGTTTACACTTTACTTGTAGTCTAATATGAATTATAATTTTTCAAAATATTTATATATGTACTTGGTCTCAATATTATCGAACACATTTTGTTTGGCACTGGAATATTTGACCTGCTTAACTTTTTGTGCGATGTCAGTCAGTCAATTCAATTTGACTATATACAGCAATCCAATATTTTCTTGCCATAGTTTTTGCAGGCTATAATATCTAAAAGTGAATGGAAAACAAGATGATTTACATCATGAATTCATGATCCAAGCTGATTTCATTATTCTTAAATTGTTTTGATATGAAGCAGATGAATTTTGTCCTATCCAAATCATGATACAATTGAAATGCTAATGGACTTACTGATATGTATGTTATTTCTGTGTACTGTAGAGAAAATATTTCTAGTTGGGATAAATCTAATTCTCTTTGGGTTTTTATTTGTTTTCTTTTGGATTAAAATTTCTGGTGAACTGATAATTTTCAACAAAATGTGTTCAGGAGTCTACAGGAGATATGATTGGAACACCCCAAATCCAGGTTTAAAAGTTTTACCAGAAACAGAAACTGAGGAAAGCTTTGAACTGAAAAAACAAGTGAACAATTAAATAACTTAGTTGTCAAAATATATACAATCATTTACAAGATAAAATTTCTTAATAATGCAAGAATTTCCATTTCAACACAACTCATGAAACTATTCAATTAACTATAAACAATGTTGAACAGTGAAACCTATCAAAATCTTACAGCATGGGCATTCATTTTTTTATTTTACTATTTTTATTTCACGAAATATAAAGTGAATTTGCATCAAAGATGTTACGATCAAAGAAAATCATGATTTTGTTGGAGAGATTTTTGTGAAATAAAATCCTGGCACTTCCTGCGTCAAAATCATTGTTACACATACTTACCATTTGTTTAAAGGCCTTGTGCATAATTGCTGAAATAGATGAAATCGCAGTCCACAAATATATCTCTACAGAATGATATCGTCTGTAGATGCATAACAGTAACTCACATGGGAAAGAGCTTCAACATTCTTGGGTAATTGAAGAAAATTTGCCATACTTCTTACCCTAAACAAGCACTTTAGCACCACTTCTTAGTCAAAACATACAAACTGAATCTTGGAGTTATACATCCAATCTTTGTTGTTTTGATCCACTGAACAAATCTCAAGCTACATGGTTCTTCAGCAGGTACAGTCCCTCATTCATGGAATGAACACGGGTTCTCCCCTCCTTTCCAAATGGACAGGGCCGAGTCTAGACAGCCATTCCATTTGCATTTGGAGTGTTCCATTGGAAGTGGAAGGGGGGATCTGCAAGCCTTCTTCAGGATCAGAAACTAGGTGCACGAAAGGAATTCCCTGGGTTCTCCCCTCCTTTCACAATGGGCGTGACCAAATCCAGAGAGCCATTCCACTAGTGCTTGGAACGTTCCATTAGAAGTGAAGGGGAGATCCGAAGGACATCAAATGCACTCATTTCCTTCTGGCACCTCACAATGAGGGGAGAGAGGTGGGGACGGGTGTGAGAGAAGCTCCACTGTACCTATCAAAGGAAGCAAAAATTAAATAATGGTTAAATACCATCTTCAGAGAATACACTTCAAACTTCTGAATGAGAAAAAACAATTTGTATTCAATTGAACTTCTAAATGAGGGTCTTTAATCATATATCCAATGTTTATTTTGTAAGCAATACTCAAACCAAGGATGTTTAAGCACATGGATATACATCGCTGATGCCGCCACTTAATATTCATGATTATATTCCACATACTAAGAATGTTGATATATGATTGGTCAAGAGTTGATCATATGATAAAGCCTAGTTTTGCCCAACTGATCATCTGAGCAGGAAAGTTTGTTTCACTCTAGGTGATGGTACTTTTTGGTTTCGCTGATCTCTTCACTCCTCACAGTCCTAACGCGTGATCAATATTTTGGGTACGCGCGAAATAAAAGTGTGTTACACTCGGACTATCAATTGACTACTAACGCGTCCTAAGGCGCGTCCTAGCGCGTGTTCCCCATGGCAGCGGCTCGGGGTTATGTAGAGCAGTAAACATTACTTTTTTACGTCAAATTGTAATTTTTGGTATAGATAGTTGGTTTCAGGTGTGAAGTAAATAGCAAATAATCATTTTTTGGTTTCAGGCAATGAGACGAAGTATCACTTCCTCGGCGATTTAAATGTATACGCTATCTTTCCTCAGCTGCGCTTCAGAAAGATAGCTACATCCACATCCAGATCGCCTCGGAAGTGATAGTTTGTCCCATCACCCTCACCAACGTTGATTATTTGCTTACTTTTCCTCGATTGAATCTTTATAGATGCTCCATAGGTATTACATGTCACAACTGCGCAAGCATATTGAGTGAGGATATTTCCCCAAATACTTCTGCGCATCCCATTTTGTTTATACGACAAATCTAGGCAAAAATCATCCAGAGAATCAGCGGCTTCTAACATGGGGGATCAAAGAGAAAATCTTTGCATAAAGCGTTCTTTTGTGACTAGAAGGAAAGTACAATGAATCTGCATTAATTAAACAGCAGCTGGATATCCATTGATGAAACACCTTTGCTCAAACTAAGTTACATGCAGGAAGGTTTCAAGAGCATGGCTCTAGGGCCGGTTTTCAATTATTGTAACTTACCATCAATGGTAACTACCATGGCGACAGGTGCAAGAGTGAGAGCTCATTGGCTGTTGCCATGTTACTTACCATTGACGGTAAGTTCTCCAAGGCTCTTGCCGGCATCGCTTTTTCACAATATAAAAATGTTTTTTGCTAAGGGGATACTTCCTTTTCAAGTGTAATGTAATAAAGAGAATACATTACATTATACCATGTTTCACATCAAACTTTATGAGAAAAAGTTCTTCACAGGGGCTGGTATGGTGGGGTACTCTTCCTTGATTTGTGAGTTGTAAATTGACCCCAGCCCCCATGTATTATTGTGTCACGAGCATTTATAGAGTTACGAAGTGTGACATCAATATTGTCAAGACAACTGGTTCTAAACTATGTGGGTAGAGCAAGCAGCAGGGACTGTAATGTTGGGAGTGCCCAACATTAGACCGCTAGACAATATCGGACCGATGAACCTCTCACTGGAGTGATTTTGTTAAGAACCAGTTGTCTTGACAGCATGCTCATATGACGACACCACTTTGTTACTCTAAGTTTGGATCTAATGCCGAGCCACGAGACTCACTTCTGGGACTTGTACTTCTCCCGGACTGCCTGCTGGTCCATAGTGGGTGCCTTAATGAACAGCTGGTGGAGGTCCTGCACACACGGCCAGATGTCTGCCAGCTGGTACCCAGTATAGTGCGCCATGGTGGGCGTCTGGTAGGGGAAGAGGAGGGGGAAGAGGGGGAAGAGATTAGGGTCAGCACTCTACATAAGTGATTCCATGAAAGGCCGTTTTGTGATTTATACAGCCGCGCCCCACACACACGAAAAGAGCCAAAATGGATCAAACATTGTTGTCGAAATTGATCGCAGGTTGCTATGGATATTGATCACATCTTGAGCATCCATCATAACTACCGGGATACAAGAATTGCAGGCTTATAATATTGGCTTGGAATTAGCACTGCACGATACAAGCTGAAATTACGGTAAAGCCCAAAAGAAGCACTAAAAATCTTTTGTGCTTCCGCTAGACACGTGAAGGATTACTGGTTCTTTTGGGGGGCCTATTTACCTTAATTTCAGCTTGTCAAATACTGCACTGATTCATATATTTAAATACTGCACTGATTACAGCAACATTTTCTCATTGCTGGTACTCACCGCGAGTTTTCACTTTTCCCCATTTTTCCCCCTGAACAATCGCTCATAAATCGTGCATATTCGAAACATTATAATATACCATGAGAGTGATTGCAGAGTTCTGCGCAAGTGTCTTACCCATTCTTGGTTGTTGAGTGTGTGGGTGGCGAGGCTGACAGCTGAGGCAGCGATGACCGAGGGAAGATACTTGATGAAGTCGTACTCCTGTAGCGTCAGCTCTGCGAGATACTATAACAGGAAACAATACGTAATCAATGTAAGACATTCCCTGGCGTCGTGATGTATTAAAACACTTTGGTCATTTAACTCACTGTTCTTAAAATGGATCCCACTTGAAAAAGCTAGGCGACTTGATTTTTTTTTATTACTTCAATGATACATTCTACCAAGTCACAATTTCCATTTGACCAGCCCTACTTTGAAGTTGAATGTAATTTTCATCATACTGTTGTGCAACTTAGGTTTTGAAATAGGAGGGAGAGAGGGGAGTGACAGGAGAGTGGAAGAGGGAGACAGTGAGAGGAGACGGTGAGACGGTGAGAGATGGTGAGTGAGGAGACGGTGAGAGAGACGGTGAGAGAGACGGTGAGAGAGACGGTGAGAGAGACAGTGAGAGAGACGGTGAGAGAGACGGTGAGAGAAACGGTGAGAGGGGGGCGATATCAGGAGGGAGATGGTAAGGAAGCAATAGGGGAAAGGGAGGGGGAGGGCAAAGAGGGAGAGAGACTGAGATCAGATTAAATTGACATACCCTAGCGAGGTGCTCAGTCTTGGTGTTAGCCTGCGCGGCCTTGAGGAAGCGTGGCAGGAAGGAGTTGATGGTAGGTACGGCCAGGTCAAAGGACAGAACCTTCAGGATCAGGTGCTCCATGCGTAGGACCTGCTTGATGGAGTAGGTGTCGTCCGTGATGTACACAAACTCCTTCACATCGGGTGGGTAGATCTCCTCGTATTTCCTGGATGGGATAGAAAAAAGTTTCATTCATAAGGGACGGCCAGCTATGATCAGCAAACTTCATTGCTATTAAAGCAGAGATAACAGACAAGCACTGAAGTAAATAAGACAAATATTCCATCGAGGCAATTTTGCCCCGCGAATACACACAAATCCCATGAGCTGGGACCTGTGGCATAAAATGGTAACTCTGCCATCAATGGCAACTACCATGGAAACACTGCTCGACAGCCAATCAAATTCATATTTTCGATAGAAGTTGCCCATGGTAGCGAAGTTACCATGCAACAGGGCCTAGGACTCTGTCCGGCAGAGAAAGAATTAGCCCCCCACACATCCTGCAGACCAGCCATGGGAGGCGCTGGGCCCTGTTGCATAAAGCTTACCCTTGGTAATTTTGCTACCAATGGCAATTTTTATGGAAACTTTGAATGTCACTTGGCTGTCAAGCAATGTTACCATGGGAGTTACCATTAATGGTAAATTTTATGCAACGGGGCCCTGACTGGTGGTGCGTGGCTCTATGGGAGCTGGCAGGCTTACAAAAGGCTTCTTATTGTTATCCCAAACAATGGCAACTTCATTCTTGGGGGAAGGGCAGACTGAGTGAGCTGGGGCAACTATGATCAGACTGATTCTAATAATGTAGAATCATTGGAACTCTTTCTGAAAAGGACATTGTCAAAGGCATAAACCATTCCTACAATAGCCAAGCACTTGGAACTTATAAAGTTAAGTATAAAGAGGGTGGATTTTGCAGACAAAGGCATTGTTCCGACAACACAATAGAACTACAACAAAGCAACCAATCTGCTGGCTGCTGGAAATGAGTTGGGAGATACGGAACTAAGGTAGCAAGGAAGTGGTTTCACTCTAGGGACACGAATTTGACTAACTGGTTAGCTTTTTTGACATGTGGCTGGAAACACAATATCATGTCAGATTAACAAATAAGGCCAATAATAACCAAGCTTACGAGCTAGTAGGTTTAATCACAGGCAGTGTGCAGTATGCCCTGTAATGCTTTGGATTGGAATGTTGGACAATGTTAAATCCTACATACCAAGAGTATATTGATGGTTGTAAATTGTGGTACACTACTACACTGGTACGTTTGGATTACTGCACTGAGTACATACACTCCAGCTCGAAGGAATTGGCATAGGGAAAGGGAAGAAAAGGAGCCGCAATTTCAAAGTGCGGTATATTTTGTTCAGTTCAGCATGAAAGAGGATGCTTTAGCCTAAAACATGTTTCATGCTGAACTGGACAAAATATACCGCGGTTTAAAACTGTGGCTCCTTCCCTTTCCCTTTATGCCAATTCCTTTGAGCTGTAGTGTGCATTAAGAATTTCTTAGGGCAAGTCTTTGGTTAACCTGTTGCTTCCTGTTAGATGTTCTGGCATTGTCAACCCTGGTCCTGTTAGGGTGTCAAAACTTGCCATGGAACTGCAATAACCACAGGGTTGAAGCTTAATTGCGTCCTAGAAGACATTTTAAATTCCAAACAGATTTGGTACTTCTGCTACTTAGTATCTGTGAGCAGAAAAGAGCCAGCTCGCATATCAGGGCCCTGTTGCATAAAACGTACCATTGATGGTAACTTTGCAATCAATGGCAACTTGTATGGAAACATTGAATTTCATTGGCTGTCCAAAGGTGTTACCATGGTAGTTACCATTAATGGTAAGTTTTATGAAACGGGGCCCTGCAAGCTCAGGAAAGAACAGGTTAAATTGGACACATATGTTCTGAAATAAATCTACACAATATATGGAATATTCTAATTAAATGTCTGTTTTTGCGCCAATCCCCATTCAGACCACATCAACTTACGAGGCGACAAACATGCTCGCGGTTCCGACCAGCTGCAGCTTGGCGCGGAGCACGCTCATCTGGGAGAGGAAGCGGTCGATGAAGGCCGCTGCGAGGTACAGGGTCTCGTTGTGCAGACGGTACTCCTCAGACACCTCCACCAGCCAGTCAATCAGAATGCAGCGCATGCTGCATGTGATGTCCGGCTGCTTACGCATGTAGCCGTGCCTCGGTCGGTTCTTGGTCTGTGCGGCAAACAAACAAGCGAGGGCGGGAGGATTAGGAGAGGATTTCAGAAGAGGATTCATGTGCCACCAATAGGTCAACTCTCTCATTACTATAGGCATGAATATGTGTTGTAAGCCAATAGTTTTTAAGGGCCCGATAATGTAAGGGTTAAGCAGAGTAATTGATGGGGAGATGAAAATTTGGGTTAAAAGTTTCTTTTTGAGGACACCACCTAAGAATGTGTACTGATCTGATCTTACGCAGGCAAAAATTTAAAAAAATTGTCCGTGTAACAAAGGACCATGTGCATAGTGTATGTAGGCCTGGTGGATCTTAAAAAAACTTTATATGCAACTACAAAAGGACAAATGAAACAGCTTAACAAAGAAAATGCAAAATCTATTGTGCAGATCTCTCCACCAACCTGACACAGGCACATTCCGTGTCCATTCAAAATCAAACTGATCCATCATTCATATTCAAAATCAGCATGTTTGTTGCTTCCTTGTCAGACTGGCCTTGTGAAAACTCTACATGGCTTTTGAATAGTAAGTGAACATAATAATGAATTATCCAAAATAGTAGCAATGTCAGTTTATAACGATGAGAAACAAATGCATACATCGCTAAATAAAAACGCAGTATCAAACATTTGTGCAGAAGTGCTCTGCATAGTTAACATATGTGATACAAGAAGAAACATTCCATATATTGGGGGCATTTTTATAAAAAAAAAAAAAACTAACAATCTGTGTGCCATTTTCTTACCTCTGCTACTTTGAGGTACTCAAAGATCTCTTCTGCATACTCTGGCTCACCGAAGGTCAGATCTCTGCCCTCGATCTGCACTGTCTGCGGAGATATGCACTTTGCATCTAGCGATGTGTCCAGCAGCATAGGAGAGCCATCTAAACCCAAGGTAGGGTGCAATCACAATGTGAATGAATACTTTCATTCATCATTCTTTTCCAATTTCTTAACATTATTTCATATACTGTGGTTTATATTTCACATCTTCTCTAAAACCACATCTTCTTCTTCTTCTTCTCTCTGCACTGTTTCGGAGATCAGTGCTTGGGTATGCACACATCAAAAATTTTCAGAATGGTTTTCACATGTACACTTTTTTTAACTTGTCCATGAATGACATTGTAAAATTCATTTCATTTCACGGATGTAACTTTCCTTGGAATTTCAAATGGATATCTAATTTAGGAAATGGACATACAATGTGCATCCTATTTTGGGAAACTGTTTCTAGAGGGTTCACATCTGATCACTGTCACACCTCACAATTGCGCACATATTGGATTTTGGAAATATTCATATTTCAAGCCCTGGCCGACTTCTGAATCTATATTTTCTATCTAGTCTTTTACGTACCTGAACTTGAAACTATACTCTCTTCATGCAAGCTGATATTATTTTCATGAAGGACATCTGGCATAGCCGTGAGGGGGATTCTCTGCGACGGAGGCACTGGCAATGAGAGAGCAGTGTTCAATAAAACATCATTTTCCTTTTCCGTGACGGCAATCGTCGTTCTTTGAGGCTGGACGTATGTCTGTTCTGTGTCGACATGGATGGAGAAACTTGGCGCAACAGCCGTCGTGGGGATGACAAACGCCTTCCCAGGCACTGGTATCCTCTCTGCATTTTCATCTTGGAAGACTGGAAAGGAATTCTCTCCCGATACCTATAGATTTGAATAAGTTTGATCAAAGAACATTCATGGCAAGGTTTTTAACAATCAACAAGTCTATTTGGATTCGACTGAGGCTGTTAGCATGCTAGGCCTACATGAAAGCAACCTTTAATTTTTGGTTAAAATTGTCAATCATATTTTGGAGGGAATGTTCAATGGTCTTGACCTTGTATCTGTTGTCCCTCCCTTTGTCTTTTCATCCAAGGCAAGCTAAGGCATGGTCTATGGCCAGACTAGTTTCGCTAAAATTAATGTAAACAGCTATTTTATTTTGACTTACTTTTCTTTTAACCTCAGTAACGTAGGTTACTCACGTGGGTCTCAGACACTTGCAAGTCGTGTCTCATTTCTGAGACTGAAGACTGAAATGAAACCAAGGCAAGCCAGGACACTGAGGACAGGCCTGTAATTTTCCTTCTTTTCACATTTAATTGTTCGTTTTGGGGATTTCTGGATTGAAATATAGATTTGACACAATTCTTGGTGTAGATTAACTAGAATTGACTGTTCTTATCAAGAGGCAAAAGTATCTTTGTTCTTACCCTAAACTGCTTTGCTGCCCTAGCTGGTTGAACTCTCGTCGTGTTCGTTATTGTGCCCAGTGCCGCCCTTTTGCAAGCTTGTCCGTTTCTGCTTGCGAAGTCTTCTCGTTTCGTTTTCCTTCCAAACTGGTTCTGTTGTTGCATATTTGCGGCAATGTTCATGCTGGTTTCGACACTTGTGGATCTACTACCTAATGGGAAAGCCATAATGAAAGTCAGGTTGCTTGCAGGAATTAAAAGCGAAGTCAAAGAAGTGTAGAAATCAAATAGAACGAAGTGTCAGCAGTCCGCGCAGCGAAAGACGTTGACGTTGTCCTCCCGCTGAAACTAACGTGCAAACTATGCGACTGCTTGCGAGATTGCAGCCGTAACTTCAGCCCTCCAGTCCTTAAATGAAGGGAATACTGATGGAAAGGCGTGGTATAACGCAGGAAGATGATTAGAAGAGGTATTCAAAATGCGTATGAATGTTCAGAAAATGCCAGTAAGTGCTCAACTAAATGCAAAATTGAACATTTGCATTCGAGTTGCAGCTGTAACTCGTTACTGTGGCTCGCACATTTGAATTACCCGCTTGCTATTTCTGCTGCCGCGCTTCATTCATTCAATGCAATGCACAACAACAGTTTGTAGGACTGAACCATTTTAAAGAGTAGGGGAAAGTCTACTCTGAAAGAATATGATTGTTGGTATCCCACTTGTTTTTTTATTGGATACAATCAAAATGTAAACGAATAAAATGCCTATTTATTAAGTAATGATCTTAGTTACTTTAAAATTGGAGCATCATGCTTAATTTTAAACATTTGATGTTATGCATAATTAACGAATTCCTATGTAAAATTCACCAGTCTACGAGTCCTCGTTCATTCATCCACGCGCCAGAGGCAGCGCCAGCGCCAGCTGTTCACACGCCCCAGAACAAGCGCAAAATAGGCGCCCATCCACAAACCTTGCAAGGAGTGCAGTGATTTGATTTTTTAGGGGGGTTGAGGTGGAGGAGTGCAGAGGGTTCTTTTTAAAGCTAGATAAAGAAGTTTGGCCCAAGTGAGGGACCCTATGTAATAATCACTGCACACAGCCTGGGTCACTTAAAATTGAAGGAGTAATTAACCCATCCCACCCACATTCTTATATAAATTATAAGGGGTAGGGGTATGGGGGAGGGCTATTCCCCTATCCCTACCCCTTATAATTTATACGAGAATGTGGGTGGGATGGGAAACTCGGGGCATGCCCTAGCTCTAACTCGAAAGCCATCCATTGGCTTGGACAGCAGTTTATTGAATACCTCCTCATTACTCAGTATTCAAATCTCCCTAGGTACCAGCCTAGCATAACAAAACAAATAAATTGTTTTTAGAACAGACGGATGCATATTTTATTTGGTGCTATGTCAGGCAAGCTGCGCGCAAGCTTTGAAGATGGTAATTTACGTTGTTTTAAGGAGCATACTTCGTCATGTTTCATCAATTTATGTTCTTTTAAATTCATTTGTTGATAAAGCTGCACTAAAATGCCAATAGTCCACTAGCCATCATAGTGTCAGCAATGACGTTTAGAACTGGCAGTTAAAATACCTTGTGGATTGACATGTATGGCGCACTAAAATGGGAATTGTTGTGTTCTGAAATAATCATCTGATACACAAATATGTGTTTTAGAGAGAGAAGGCCCATAGAGTACCGAAATGGTGTCGTTGTACCATTGTTACACCGGCTTCTGGGCCATGTTGCATAAAACTAGCTTACCGTTGATGGTAACTCTGCTACCATTAACAACTTCTATGGAAACCTTGAATTTGATAATTTCATTGGCTGTTGAGCGGTATGACCATGATGGTAATTACCATTTATGGCAGAGTTGCCCGTTGAATAATTTTGGAACTTTCTGATGTCGTATGAAAGCTGAGCCGATGAGTTTTTCTTATGTTTTCCCCGGATTCACATTTCTTTCTTTTTTTTTTTTATTTGGCAGCCATTTCAAAAGTGTTCATTTTTTTTTCGCGGGACGCACGGTATATATATTATCTATATTCCTACCTATCGATCCACCTATCTATCTATCTTTCTATCTGAATACCTACCTATCTCTATCTTTCTTCCAACCAACGTACCTACCCACCTACCCAGTACCTATCTACTTTCTTACCTACCCATCTATCTATCAATCTATCCATCTATCTATCTATCTATCTATGTATCTATCTATCTATCTATCTATCTATCTATTTTTCTATCTATTTATCTATCTATCTATGTCTCTCTCTCTCTATCTATCTATCTATCTATCTATCTATGTATCTATGTATCTATCTATCTATCTATCTATCTATTTTTCTATCTATTTATCTATCTATCTATGTATCTATCTATATATCTACCTTACTGTGTCGACCTGTCTTTATACCTACCTACCTATATTATCTTCTATAATTTATATTCATTTATTCCAGGCTATCTATCTTTCTATCTTGCTATCTTTTTATCTATCTATGTATGTTTCTTTCTTTCTTTCTATCTATCTATTTATCTGTCTTTCTATCTAGCTAGCTAGCTATCTATCTATCTATCTATCTATCTATCTAGCTATCTATCTATCTATCTATCTATCTATCTATCTATCTATCTATCTATCTATCTAACTATCTATCTGTAACTAATATCGATCAGCTAACTACAATGCAAGTGAGCGCATGCGAGTTGGGCGGAGCTTTAGTGTAGCCTTTTTGAAGACAATTTCCACATTTTATGTACGTCACAGATTCCCAGCAAGTTGGCGGATGTTTTTTTGTTGACTTGTACCGAGACTACAGAGGTAGTGTATTATTTTTTGTGTGCATATTGCTAGCTGCATGCACAAGTTGTTCGCACCAGTATTTCCGGATTGGACGTCTACTTTTCAACTTTACTGAAGGTAAATGGAAGTATTTTCAGTAATTATTGAATCATAATCGGTTGTTGGTAATTCCTGCATACAAGCATACATTTTCTTTCAATTGGACCAGTTTTAGACTTCAGTTATAGAGTGTAAAATGCTGAATTTTATGGTATAACTCAATTATTTGTTGTGGTCGGTCGTCTCAAGTTCGCTCTTCCGACTCCGCCCCTTGATCGAGTCCCCGCGTGGTGGCGGGCCGGTACGGCAGGAGCTGCTAGCTATAGCTGGGAGTAGGATCGGCCCAGTCGTGCGGGGAAGGGTAGACCGAAAAATCAGTCTCTGTAGGACGTTCTTCTTCTTCTTCTTCTTCTTCTGGTAACAGTACAGGCCACCGTCTGGTGTATCATCGTACTGGTGAAGTGCAGTGTGCAAGTGTATGTACAATGTCTGATAGAAGATTGCTTACAGCGTGCAAGTAAAAACAACCACCGCTACTAACGGAGCTGGTACTTTTGTACCTCTTGTTTAAAGCTGTGAAGAGAGGGTTCGTTGGATCCGCTGAGATTGCATCTGGCTTTTCTGAACGCCCTTTTCGGGGGTATGTCAAAAATGTAATTTCGATTAAAGAATGCCCGAATAAGACGGTTATTCCTGACCAGGGGAAGGGGCACTTTTATGACTTACTGCGACCAGCCCGCTCACGCAGTGAGCGGGCTGCGTAGCACGGAGCTTTGAAGTAAGTAAGTTGAGATTAGCAGTGATTATATTAGTTGGTTTCAGCAATTCTGTACCTCAAATCTCAAATCTATTGCACATATTTAAGTAAAATGTATACCTGAAAAATTCCGTAGTTGGTTTGAAGATGAATTCAATCCATGTTGCATTTTTAAAAATTGTTTTTGACCTGGCTAAAGCGGTTCAGAATCGCACGACAGCAGCTGCGATGCAAAACTTAATGCGCATGCGCCAGTTCCCCTTTACAGTATACGTTTTTGAAGCAGCCAAGATGGCAGCCTCGGCGAACCGTATTTGTTACAAAGATCATGATCATATGTGAAGAGGAAATATGTAACGTTGCTTAGCATTTTCAAACAGTTTTATAGCTCAGGTATACATTCAATACATTTAGCCATTTATATGCGATAAATGTACTTGAAATGAGTCATTCATTCATGTGCACGGGTTGATTTCTCGGTAGTCGGACCAGACATGCTGGGAAATTGGTGGCGAGCCCTCAGGACGCTCCCGCTGCGCGGGAGCAGTCCCGGGGCTATTTTATGACAAGAATCCTCACTAGTAATGCTAATACTGATTACCGATACCCGCAAGATTGACTCTTTTTGGCTAGATTTTAGTGAAAGGGCTTTCTGGGGTAATTTCAATTTACAAAGAAATTTTAGGCATACATCCGGTAGTAAGGATAGCGTGCTCCATCCTTAAATGAATGAAAAACAAGTCAGACAAAAATCTTGGAGCCAGATGGAATTTGAACCTGCAATCTACTGCTTACCGGGCAGCGACTTTTTTGTCTGACTTGTTTTCCATTCATTTACAGGATGGAGCACTGTAGCACGTTATCCTTACTACTGGGTGTATGCCTGAAATTTCTTTGTAAATTGAAATTACCCCAGAAAACCTTTTCACCAAAATTGTCCCTACGGCGGACTACTCATGAATATTAATGAGTCAGATGAAATAAGACTCTTTCGGGTATTTGTTTCCATGTTGTCGTGTCTTGACCCATGAACTAGAAATAGCTTGCGAGGTTAAGTCGCTGCCCAGTAAGCAGTAGACTGCAGTTTCAAATCCCGTCTGGTTCCAAGATTTTTGTCTGACTTGTTTTTAGTTCATTTACAGGATGGAGCACACTGTAGAATTTAAGGGTGTAAAGTGTGTGGTGTTGTGTGGTGTGTTGTGTTGTGTTGTGATGTTATGTGATACACTGACACTGATCACACGCCATTAAACTCAATTTTTTTACTTACAAGGAAGCAGGTTTGTACGATAATAAAAGTCATGAGAAATAGTATTCCCTTTTCGTTTTGTTTATTAAATGAAATGACTGAGCAATGACTGTGCACACGCAGGTGCAGTCATGTGAAGGAGAAATATGGATATTGCACGAATGATATATTATTAAGTTGGCCATTAAAAATATGTACATGAATAAATGTGATGGACTAAAATGCTTACGTAAAGTCCAGTGAAATGAATGGCGATGACGAAGGAAGGGGCTCTCGCGGATGATGATGTTGCGGAGACTTGGTGGCGGAAATCGCGACTTCGTAAACGTGGCTGAAAAGCCGTGAAGATCGCGATGTCGACGCTGCACGCTTGCGGTGGTGATGGCGGACGAGAAGAGATGAAGTGAAGTGAAAGCGAACGGAGCGGCGATGCTGGCGTAGTGCAGTGAGTCGCTAGACGCCAGTGATGAGACGTGAAGTGAAGTGAACGGAGCGGCGATGCTGGCGTAGTGCAGTGAGTCGCTAGACGCCAGTGATGAGCCGTGAAGTGAAGTGAACGGAGCGGCGATGCTGGCGTAGTGCAGTGAGTCGCTAGACGCCAGTGATGAGCCGTGAAGTGAAGTGAACGGAGCGGCGATGCTGGCGTAGTGCAGTGAGTCGCTAGACGCCAATGATGAGCCGTGAAGTAAAAGCGAACAAAGCGGCGATGCTGGCGTAGTGCAGTGAGTCGCTAGACGCCAATGATGAGCCGGGTGATCGCGGACGAGAAGAGACGAGAAGCGAAGCGGCGATGCTGGCGTAGTGCAGTGAGTCGCTAGACGCCAGTGATGAGCCGTGCTTAGAAATCAATGTTCAGGCGAGCTGCAGTGGGTCAAGCTCGGTGTGAGGTGATGCCGAAAGGCGGGACTGGCAGCTCCCAGCGGTTAATCCAGCCGTGTCGGTGTAGATTATATCGTACGACTGGAAGACTGCCAGCCCGCTGGAGACGGCAGGAAAAGAGTCTCCTGTCCGGAGGCGTGTTGTCTCGAACCGGAGCGAAGTCCGGGAGATGCTGACTCAAACCAAGATGATGTGGGAGTGATCAGATTCGCTGAGCGATGCGAGGATATTGGATGCGAGCTAGGACCACGTGCGTTGAAGTGCACGTAGGCCATGATACGCGATAGGTTGAAACAACGCACGTGGCCAGAATACATTAACAATAAACAATAGAATTACGTAACGTGGAAAATAACTGGAAGAACACATGGCAAACGTACATGGAAAAATACTGAACATGAAAATAAAGAGTGAAGAGTCACTACAACACTATCCTTACTACTGGGTGTATGCCTAAAAGTTCTTTGTAAATTGAAATTACCCCAGAAACCCCTTTCACTAAAATCTAGCCGAATTGTCCCTATGGTGGACTACTCATGAATATTAATGAGTCAGATGAAATGAGACTCTTTCGGTAATTTCTACACTACATAAGCAACGCACAATGTACAAAAACATTCTTTCAAGAGGCACATTCTTCTGATCAAGAAATCACAAAAATTGTGTTGTTGTAGCTATTAGAAACATATGTTGCACCCATTGCAAACCTTAGGATGATGGAAAATGTTGTGTTTCTAATGAATTGACCTTTTTCATTTTCATTTTTATCCTAGATCTGAAAACGGCCAGTCAAAATAATGAGCAGATTCAAGGTCTCCAAATTCAAGAATGCGTTTTGCGTGACACCAAAACGAGAGGTAAGACAGCAAGTCTAGATACTGTCAAGGGTTCTTGTGAATGTTTTTTAAATTTTTGAAAGTTATTGCAAAAAAGGTAACTTTGATTCCATCAAAACAATTCTGAAAACATATAAATGAGTAACTTGTTATTGTACTGTTTAAAAAAATTGTTTCCTTTCAAACGATTAAGAGGATGCAAAAATAAGATATTATGACGTCCTAGTAAATGTGTGAGTGTTAGAGATGCAGTGTTCGATTCAGTGAGCAATAGACGTCACATTTTTTGAAGACCCATTAAATAGTGTTGTTTGTGTGTTCAGAAGAAATATGTTGCCTTTTTGCACATTTCTTTAAGAAGTATGAGTACGTGTATGAAGGTACACATGACACAGTATATCAAACGGTACACCAAAATTGAACTGATGAAGAGGGAAACTATACATGTAGTTTCAACAAATGAATCTATGAGGAAGTATCAGTCTGCAAGAGTTTAATTTCTTTTTGTTTCCTGCTTTGGATTCAGGAATCGCTTTCAATAAAGACAGGCACGTTTAAAATAGTGTGCACTACCACTACAATACTTTTGATGCAGGAATCACTTAATGAAAACAGGCACCTTTAAAATAGTGTGCACTCCTACTTATAATGGCACTACCACACAAGAAAGTATTTTGAACTTTCATCAGGTCATTTGTCATTCCTCCTGTCTCATCAGAAGTGAAAGTATCGGAATGTATGTCATGTGACCATATATGTCATGTGACCATACATGTCATGTGACCACCAAGAATGTATAGTGGATCTGTCTGTGAGGCAGCAACATTATTGCTACTTGACCAGGTAGTTGACGAAACAGAACATCCTTATTCTTAAATGTGCGAAATATTATTTGTTGTTATATTATTCTTGAGGATATACCAGACATGTCCCAATGAAGAGGAAACATTTTTATATTAATACAATCGGAAAGATGAAAACAGAAACTGGTATTCAGAAAATAAAAACGTAATACTGAAACCTGGTCTAGTGATCGCCTGTATAGAACAACCATATTTTTTGTACATTTCTTCAAATTGCTTATCATAAATTAACAGATTAACATATTCAGTCAATGTATGTGGCTAAAATAAATGTGTGTTGTGCAAGTATTTTACAATATAGTAATGATCTTTATATGTAAATAATGTGTCAAGCTATTGAAACGTGTCACAATTGTGCATTGAACACATTTTGGTCTGTGGTGTTCGATTTAATAAAACCTTTGTATTCCGTTCAATTAAAAGTAGAAGTCTGTATTAAAGTGACCTGTACATGTATAATCAGACTCTACTCATGAAATGAACTCGAGTTCTAGTGTCCCCCATTGAATGATTTATGCAAGTTTCACTGTATTTATTGATTTGTATTTGTATCTCCTGTACATACTTTAAAGGAATAAATACATTCTTTGTTTCATTTTAGTGTTATTACCTCCCTTGCATCCCTGCTTTATTTCCAGCTATGGATCACGGATGTTCGCATCGGCTCCCCCATGTCATGCGGCCAGCACATCAAGGCAAGCGGAGCCTTCATGGCCTACTGCAATGACTCACCTGGTTAGTAATTACAACTCCCTCCCCTCCCCTCCCCTCCCCTCCCCTTCCCTTGTTGTAACTATTTATTGATAGTGGCAACCATGGTAACTGCTCCAATATTGAGCAATCATTGGCTGGTTACATTATACCGGTAGTTCTCGTTGACGGTGTTTAACAAAAATTGAACATCTGTATTGATATCTACATTAACCTGGATAACTTCTGGGCCCTTTTGCATAAAACTTACTGTTTATTGTAACTTTGCTACCGATGCAACTTCTTTGGAATCCTTGCATCTGATCGGCTGTTGATCAATGTTGCCATGGTAGTTGCCATTAATGGCAGATTTACCATTAATGGTAAGTTTCATGCAACAGGACCCAGATGTTTAAGCTCAGGAATACCACTCAAGGAAGAAGGAAAGAAATAGACAGGAAGGAGGACAAGTTCTTCAAACTCATAATCCTGTTTTTGTCCATGTTGTTACAGGTGGAGGATCATTGGGCGTACTTGATGTGACTACCACCGGTCGCCAGACCAATCCGTCCATCCTCTTCGCCCACTCCGCGCTGGTCACAGACTTTGACTTCTCACCGTTCAATGACTACCTGCTGGCGACCGGCTCACTTGACAAATCAGTAAGTCCAGCTTTTTTAAGTCCACGCTCATATATTGCTCGTCAATTATGGTATCTCCAATGGCAACAAATACTCTACGTGGGATCCAATCTGACTCAGACACTCTTAAAGGGCATACTGGGAAGACAAAAAGGCCTTCAAAAGGTGACCGTGAGCAATCTTCTTGCTAATGGTCTTAAATTCATGTATTGTACGTTTTAGAAACTTTGTGAAATTTATCTGCCCTTAAATGATCCACATTTGGAGTAATTTGTGATTATTCACAAATCCTCAAAATGTTCAGGCCGAACATTTCAGGAAATTGAGATTTGATCACTAATTACTCCAAATGTGGATCATTTGAGGGCAAATAACTTTCACAAAGTTTCTAAAACGGACAATACATGAATTTAAGACCATTAGCAAGAAGATTGCTCACGGTCACCTTTTGAAGGCCTTTTTGTCTTCCCAGTACAGTATATGCCCTTTAAAAGCTAAGATTAAGGTTCACACTAAGTCTACATATAAAACTAACCCTGTTTGTGTGATGAGGGACTGACAATCTCTGTAGTAGGTATGGCTTTGTTCTGCACAGAATGATGATCATGTTTTCATCTTATCTGGTATTTTATGATATGATATGAGCAGAACATCATTGGTGTTCAGATTTGATGTTTGACTGAGTATCAAATCAGTGCAAATGGACAAATAGTAGCCTTTCATGTTCCTGCCAAAGTTTGTAATCAAGCAACGTGGAGAATAGGGAACTTTTTTCATAATAATAATAATTTGGAATACTGTACTTGTAAGATAGAGTATGGTTGGCTGCACACAGTATGCAATGTGTCAAAAAGTTCAGTAGCATTTTTAGTTCCCCTACATGCTGGTTTATTCTCCCACACTACACAATGGAAATTGATGTGGAACTTCCTCATTTTGTAGTAAAAGGAAGTATCAAATATGAGGTGCTATGCTTTAACACTAGACACGTACAGCGGACACTTAATTGCTCTGTATCACTTTATATCCTGCAAGGTGATCTATTTAGTGTCATCACTCTGATATGTGATATCACCTTCTTCAATTTGAGGCTACAGTATGTGCTGGTATCTGTTTGTGACAAAAAAAAACAATTTGTGTAACCATTTGTGTTGTTATTGGTTGGAGGAAGTAAGTGTGTTTTCACACAAAATCTAATGCAACAGAAGAGGAAAAAGTACTCAGTACATATCAAATTGAAGTACATTGTAAATATAGGAAAATGCATTGTTTATAAATTGCATGTCCTGACAAACTATACACCAAAAATTGCAAGGTGCTTGTTATGTAATTTAGATACAAAATGTACAGTTGTAGATGACAAATTATATATACCGTAAATGGTTTTTTTTTAATTTGTGTCATTATTATATTTTAATGATTCTTAGAAGTATTCATAATACTGTTATTATTGAAATTATTATCATAATCAATGCTCAGGATTTACTGTTTGTTGGCAGTATACAGATTAGTTGATTGAATGTATACATTTCCCCAAATTCTTATATTTTGTCTTTGCAGATCAAGGTGTGGGAACTTCCAGAGGGAGGACAGACAGAGGGTCTAAGCCCCATTTGTACGTTCCAGGGTGGAGATAAGAGAGTAGAGAATGTGGTCTTCCACCCCACAGCCAGTGACATAGTGACAGCCTCAATGGGCACCATGGTCAAGATCTATGACATTGCCCAGCAAGCAGAATCATTAGGTAAAGTTTTATACTATTATAGATGGTTTATTTTAGCTTTGTTTTTTCTGCTTGTCTGTCTGTCTGTACCGTCTTTGTTTCCCTATTGTCTGTATGTGTCTGTTCCTCTGATTCTCCCTGCTCTCTCTCTGTCTCTCTTTTTTTTTCTCTTTCTCTCTCTATCTTTCTCTTTCTCTCTACCCCCCCCCCTCTCTCTCTCTCTCTCTCCCCCTCTATGTCATTCTCTTCAGTTCTCTTTCTTTCCCATTTTCCATTTTTCCAACATATTTCTACGCTGAAATATTTTCCCCCTGTTTGTGTATTTTAAAACTACTTATCATTTAAGAATTTTAGAGAAAGGGCTTTCTGGGGTAAGTTATAGGATGGAGCACGCTATCCTTACTACTGGGTGTACGCCTAAAATTTCTTTGTAAATTTAAGAATTTGTATTTGATTTAATTATTTTGCAACCTTCTTTTTGTCATTGAATTAGATGACATTGAATGATGATAGACAGCTGGTCATAATGTGTCCTCGAATATGTAAAACATTTCATGCAGAGATACACTATCATCTTGTTTTGAGAAGATTTGCACCTGTTTTGTAACATAGACATGTCTGTGATGAGATTGATTAGATAAAATCAAAAGCAATATCCTGGCAGGTGTCTTACTAGTAGTTATATTTCATCAGGCTCAATACAGAACCCTAATTTCATATTTTAGCTCTATTTCCTATTCATAATCAAGTGTATTTATAGATGTATGCTCCTTATTCATCACAGGAAAATTGTATGTGTGAATGATATTGTGTGAGCATAGTAGTATGTCATAAGGTCAATATAATTACTACTTAAAGACAGCCCGTCCCTTTTTCAGATCACCACAAAACCATCGAAACATTGGCAAAACATAGAGAAGTGTTAGCAAGCTGTATATTCATAATTTGAAACTGATGCGTAGTGTAAAATTCAAATAATGCACGTAAACAACGTCTGATCAATAGTCTTTACCTCAGGCTCTTGGCACTTTGTGTTGAAATATCTGATTTATTGACTAATCTGTTAATTAAATTATAAAACGCATTATGAAAAAAAAATGTTCTATAGAAGGAATCATCTACAAAGTTTGGTAATTACTCATAAAATTAGGATTTCACACATGCATAATAACCACATAGATACTGTAACAAAGACTAATACTTTTTTCGTAGTACGAAAAAAGTCGGTTTGAAATTTAACGGCTGAAATTTTTACATATACAGAAAGCTTTAACATGCTATATTCTTAGAAATGGTCTTGAATCACCTTTTTTTTAATTAACGATCGTGATAGACGATTTCAAATTTTAAGCTTGCAAAAGGGACTGACAATCTTTAAAGGCTTTTAGAAAATACTGCATGTGAACAAAACTCATTTATTTCTTTAAAAAATACATTGAAAGTCATGAGTTTTAAAAAAGTATACTTATGGACAGAATAGATCTGAAACAGATGCCAAAGCTAAAAATATGCATATGTAATCATATAGATTTAAGTTATAATCCACTCTTGGGTAGTGATACTGTACCCTAGCTGGAATTGATTTGTAAGAAAACAAGATATCAGATGACATATGATCTGTTCAAATCTCATAATACTACTCTGGTGACAGCTCCACACAGGATGAGGGGATATGTGTGTGTGTGTGTGTCTGTGTGCGTGTGCATGTGTGTGTGTGTGTGTGTGTGTGTGTGTGTGTGTGTTTGTGTGTTTGTGTGTGTGTGTGTATGTGTGTGTGTGTATGTGTGTGTGTGGTGTACATGTGCTAACAGCTGGCGGTCAGTCCGCTCTGGTTCATTGTATCATTTGTCTGATGTCTGATGGAAATAACCCAGTATGACACACGATGGCATGTGGTGCATGGTATTTGGGTCACAGACCATGACTCACGTGGAGTTGTCTAAATGAGGAGTGTGTTGGCTAGTCTGTAGCTTAGAGGGAGCTATACACTTATGAAGGCGTTGTTAAAATAAATGTAGACAAATCAAAAAGGAAGGAAGTAGAGGAAAATTAGGTTAATTGTCAAGAATTATTAGTATGTAAACAAATTATTGTATTATATTGTTATTTTTTGCTGCAATAACTGAAATAATGATGATACTAATGTTTGTTATTATTATTAATAACATTAGAATTATTACAATTAAATTTAATTGAATTATCTCCACATTAATGATATATCAGTATTATTACTTCTTTATCCATCATTCTTGCACTGTTGTACAACTAATGTGCACAATACCAATAGAGCAGTATTTTGAATGGGAGGCAAGTGATTAATATTGGTATTATCAGTATGTTCAGGTTTATCTCCAAAATAATTATCATCAGCGTAATTAGTAATTTAGTATGATTTCATGATTATTATAACCTTTTTTCTTTATCATTTCAGCCGTGGAGGTGAGTACCGACCAGCTGCAGGGTATCAGCTGGAAGCAGGATGGAACGCTGCTAGCAACCACTGCCAGGGACAAGAAACTCAGGATCGTCGACCCCAGAGAAAAGACTGTTACCATGGTAACCAATGCTTCACCTGTCACACAATTTGTTTGGTATATTTCTAATTTAAGGTATTTATATGTTTAACTCATTTGTGATCTGTGGGGATGTTTTTTTTTTTTACTAAATGTCAATGAAAAGATCGCATATGTAGAACCTATATGAAAGCTTTGATTTTGTCGTTCTCCCCTCCTTAATTTTAGATATTTTATTTTCTGATATGATGAAAGGGATAGTTCACCCTGGAGATATGTTAATTTCAATAAAAGCAAAAACATGAAAGTAACATAAGTGAAGGTTTTACGAATATCGGTCAAAGGAAAAGAAAGTTCTTAGATTTTGAAATTTCAATTTTGTGACGTCATATGCGAGGTGCTCTCCTATATGTTGTGTACAATATAATTACATACATGTATATCGCTCTCTTTCTATTTTTTACAACGGAATGATTCTTTTCATACAGGTATGTGTGTAAAAACGTATTTATGATGATGTATCAATTGCACAGGTACAAAGATGCATTTTTTTTTTTAGAAAATGGACATTTATGAAAAAAAATTGTATACAACGTATGGGAGAGCACCTTAGCATTTGATGTCATGAAATCAAAACTTTAAAAGATCATAACTTTCTTATCCTTTGACAGATTTTCATGAAACCTTCACTGATATTTTCCTTCCATGTGTCGGCTTTTATTGAAAGAAAAATAATTTCAGGGTGAACTGTCCCTTTAAACAGTTGTTATTGTTTCAGCAAAGTTAATCACTGAAAATATGCTCCATGTGTTGTTGTTGTTTTTTGTGCAGGAAACGAATGGCCACGGTAACATCAGGGACTCAAGAGTCTGTTGGCTTGGAAACGGAGATGTCATCATCTCAACAGGGTTTGACTCTGTAAGTTTTGCAAAGATTTTTTTCAGATGAAAATAGGGACAGAAGTATTCTCTGCTTTCTATCCCTCATTTTATGGTATGGACTGAATTTTCTACATCAAGGTTGTTTGACACTCTTTGTGGACGTTTGCCAAACAATGATATAGACCAATGCACCCACGTATGATATTTAAAATGAAATTATAAAAATACACCCAGGAGTAAGGGAAGTGTGCTCCTGTAAATGAATGGAAAATTATTACCCCATTTTTATTTTATTCCATCTACGTCTTTGCCATTTTGACCATCTGTTTTTAGGCTTTGTATTGACATCTGTAATTTTGTGTTGAAAATCAAAGGAGTGGAATTGGAATCATGTTTATGTTCAATTTTAATTTGATTATGATTAATATATATTATTCATTTAATGCATCAATTTCTCAAAACTTTAGGGTACAATGTTCATTGTGGAATAAACTTTGACAATTTGTTTTGGACTGAAACAGAGACGCTCACAGGAGTTACGAGTATGGGATGTGCGGAACTTCACATCGTCAGTTAGTTCATCAACGCTGGGCACAGCTACAGGGTCAGTATTGCATTTTTTTATTTTTTTTCTCCTGATAGTTTCCCTTCTTCCTACCTAGGGGTAAGGAAAAACTAACAATTCTCCTTATCGCATATAGCTCTCCGAATCTGAACGCGTTTGGCGCTGTAATTTTTTTTACCTTTTTTTCTTGGGACAAGAACTTCCGGCTCACGAACATTCTATAGCCATTGTCTTGCTAGTGTCTTTTCATTCTCTCATTAGTCCATTCACAATCAATGTTGAGGTAGGCAAACAGATCGCCACTATAAGAAGCTGTTCTTTTCGTGTTAAAGTCAATATCAGCTGGTCAATTTGTCATCATTTGTCTTCATTTGTTTCCCTACGTTTCCAATTTGTGTATGTTCTGAAAATACGCAATGAGATAAATAAATGTATTTTTTTGTGGGTGATGGGCACAATCGCTATATCGTAGATTCATTTGAAGATGTTATATGTACAATGTCATATATACATCACTTTGCTATTTAATGAGACTTCTTTTTTTTCCATGTCTCCGTAAACACTAATCTGTCTATAAGTATTTTCTTTCAGTGTTGTAGTTCTCGAGACTGGTCTTGGTCTCGAGACCAGTCTCGAGATCAGGATTTTTTTTCTTGGTCTTGATCTCGGTCTCGAACCCTCTGGTCTTGGTCTTGTTCTTGGTCTTGAGCCTTTCTGGTCTCGGATTTTATGTCGAGACCAGCACGAGACCAGCTACTAAAATTACGATATTACACATAAATCATATTGATAATGCATGTCGGAGAAAGGAGATACGATACATCACTCTCCTTGGTCGGAGCGCATACAATTTGGAGTTACAATCATCGATCCCTACTATACTGTGCAAGCCTGCCGCCGACCCGGCCCGGCCCCTGCCCGATCACTGCATAGCACGGGAAGCGTGAGATGCAGATTAGCGAGCATGCAATATATGTGCCAACATCACACATGCAAAGCGCATCACACTGGGTGATACATACGTCTTTATGCGAGCCAAGAGGTCAGTGTTGCGAGTTGGATCGATGGTGTGTAGATGACATCATTGCACTTCAGAAACATTAACAATTCCAACATGCGTGAAGAGTCTTCACGCATGTTGGAATTGTTAATGTTTCTGAAGTGCAATGAGCATGTCTTGCCACCATTCAATAACTAAGGAATTTTGCAGATAAACACAAATGAACATCTCCACAATGAAACAGATTTTTACATGAAATGCCTGATATCTTTTTCTATTTTAGTTGTTTTCTGTAGTAGTTATCATTTGTACTGTACATAAATATACGCTTTTTATGCAAGCATTGAATTTCTTCATTCTAGTGCTAATTCCGAACAGTATTTTTTTTTTTTTTTTTTTTTTTGGGGGGGGGGGTGCTAAAACTGATAAACTGAGGCCCAACCCTGCCAAATAAATAATATCATGGAATCAAAAAACAAATTAAAGAAAAAAAATAACACAGGAATAAATGTGAATGTATACATTTCATTATTCTTAAAACATTTTCATGGGATCATATATTCACATTTCCTTTCATTAAAGTTAAATTAAGAGGAAAAGTATTAAAACAAGCTTGGGAAACAATAATTATAGAAATGTCATGTTTTGTTTGTATTTGTTAGCGAATAGTGTGTATTTAGTTATTTCCTTGCTGTATCGTTGCATTAATTTGTAAAAGGGATGGTTGAGTATTGGTAATTCCCGAAATGCCCCTTGTCACTAAGTTGATTGGTTTTTAATTCCTATTGAAAGTTAATTAAATGAAATGTGTGGCAGAATAATTCTCTCTCAAATGCTCTTAAAATATTTTTAATAAGTCACCTGGCCAGGCGACTTTTTAGATAATGCAAGAAATGCATAATAGATTACTTTTAAAAATCAAAGTAAGTTTTTGAATAGTTCTTGATAATATCCATATTCAGTAATTATTTTAACAAAATAGGAATTGCACAATTTTGTATGAAAAATTGCTAAAAACAATAAGTCTATAGAGAATGCCCTTGAGTTGTCACAGGTCTTTTTGAATGATGACAGGGTTTTTTCATTGTATTAGTGTATACATCTCGAAAATGGTGGAGTTATAATTATTCATTTATATCATAATGGTGCAGGTTTTGGTTACTAAGATAAAGTTTGACCAATACTCAATTTGCCTGACCTATATATAAGTAATGTGTATGTGTTTGTAGAGAAAAACGAATGTTTTTTTTTAATAATGCCAAAGACACAAGGCATACAAAATAAACACAACTTCATTTCAAGAATGATGATTGTTTTCCGAAACAGATTCGGAAAACATTCGTATACATTCACATTTTTTTTTGTAGAGAAAAACGAATGTTTTCCGAATCTGTTTCGGAAAACAATCATCATTCTTGAAATGAAGTTGTGTTTATTTTGTATGCCTTGTGTCTTTGGTATTATTAAAAAAAACTTCACAGTATTTGATACGTTTTTCAGGAGCTCAGGCAAATATGTTCATGCAGAAATAAAGAAGTATATAAGAAGAATATATAAGTAACTCAAGTCATGTGTATGTGTTTATAGAGAAAAACGAATGACAAATATATTTCGGAAAACAATCATCATTCTTGAAATGAAGTTGTGTTTATTTTGTATGCCTTGTGTCTTTGGCATTATTATAAAAAACTTCACAGTATTTGATACGTTTTTCAGGAGCTCAGGCAAATATGTTCATGCGGAAATAAAGAAGTATATAAGAAGAATATATAAGTATTAAGTAACTCAAGTCATGTGTATGTGTTTATAGAGAAAAACGAATGACTTGAATATATTTCGGAAAACAATCATCATTTTTGAAAGAAGTTGTGTTCATTTTGTATGCCTTGTGCCTTTGTCATTATTAAAAAAATCACAGTATTTGATATGTTTTTCAGTAACTCAGGCAAATATGTTCATACATGTATGCAGAAATAAAGAAGTATTTTTTCCCATCATACATATTATCACGATCCTGGATCCTTTGTGCAGTTTGTTGCTAAACTACTAGCTACTGACTTGTATTGTGCATTTAACTTTGAGCATGCCTGTGAAGTGATTGAAAAAGCACATTGAAAGTATAACTTTTTTGAAACAATTTTTTCATTTAACATATAGAAGAATATTACAGACTGCTCATGTTGTGCAAGTTGTGCAAGTATTAGACAGTTTATACTCATAACCATAGTCCACAAATAACGCGTGTTTCCTCAAAACTAGTAGAAATTTAAATACTGGTGAGTGGTCTTGGTCTTGGTCTTGATCTCGTAATTTGGTGTTCTTGGTCTCGGACCTCTGTTCTTGATCTTGAACCAATTTTTTGGTTCTTGATCTTGGTCTCGGGGTGTTTGGTCTTGGTCTTGATCTTGGTCTCGGATGGCCTGGTCTTGACTACAACACTGTTTTCTTTATCAGAAATATATTTTTTTACATGGACAGTAAAATCTAAACGACTCAGCAAATAACTGCAAATAAATGCAATGGTTTGTACTTCTCATAATTTTCTGAATTAACTAATTTAGTGAGATTTTATGAACGTGTCACATTCTGTTTATGATCCTATGGTTAACCTGTACCTCTTTTTCTTTATTCAGTATCTTGATGCCTTTGTACGACCCTGATACGGAAGTCTTGTTCCTTGCATGCAAGGTAAGATATAACTCTCTTTTTAACCCTTTATGCGCAAATGAGGCATATTTGCAAAAAGTAATACACACAACTACCATTGTGCAATAGATAATCTGACACACAAATGGTTAAACGTAAAAAATATGGTTATTCTAGTATTCTGTGATTTATATGGTATATAAATTGCTATGTATCAAGCAAATAATCAGCGTTGGTGAGGGTGATGGGACGAACTATCACTTCCGAGGCGATCTGGATGTAGCTATCTTTCCGAAGCGCAGCTGAGGAAAGATAGCGTATACATTCAGATCGCCGAGGAAGTGATAGCTCGTCTCATTGCTTGAAACCAAAAGTTGATTATTTGCTTTATATTCCACATCTGAAACCAACTATCTATACCAAAAATGACAATTTGACGTAAAAAGTTAATGTTTACTTATCTCCATAACCCTGAGCCGCTGCCATGGACAACACGCGTTAGGACGCGCATTAGGACGCGTATTAGGACGCGCGTTAGGACGCATTAGATGTCAAGTGATAGTCCGAGTGTAACACACTTTTATTTCGCGGGTACTCAAAATATTAATCACGCATTAGGACCGTGAGGAGTAAAGAGATCAGCGAAACCAAAAAGTACTATCACCTAGAGTGTAACGAACTTTTATTCTCAGGTGATCTGATAGGAAAAACTACGCCTCATCACGTGATCAACTCTTGACCAATCATATAGCAACATTCTTAGTATGTGGAATATAAAAAACATTACATCAATATTGGAGCTGATGAGAAGTGATTATCATGATTAGTATAGTTACTCTAGCAACCTATCTTGCAAAGAAGGACCATGCAATGAAGTTTGCTGTGCCCAAATCATCAATTGATTCAAACAAATTCATGTACTCCTTCTTCCCAAGGACAATCTCAATATGGAACCATTATTAGAAATCTGCAGCCTCGATTGGATCTCTTGCTCTTTAAGATGTATCCAGAATTTACCCTCCTTTAATTGTAAAATAGAGAGCTTCACTATAACATCAATTTTCATGACATATTGCTTAGTTCATTTTAGTTTAGCCTTTTGGAGCTGCAAGAGGAATTGTCGCATTAAGTAGGAAGTATTATAATCATTGGCATCATTGTCACGATTGTTATTGATATAAGTTTTATTAATATTTGTTTAAATGTTTGAAGTAGTATAAGCATATCGCTGCATATTTATATTGCATTAAATACAGGATGAGAATCAAGATGATGCTAATTTCTGTTTATATCTTCTATTTCTGAAAACACCATAACAGGGAGGACAGACGATCGGGATGTTTGAAATCCAAAATGGAGGAACAAAGATATCGACAGGTAAGTCATTGCAACTGGCTAGAGCCATCATTTCAGAATTTGAGGAGCTTTGAATACAGGTAGAAGGAAGAAGTCAAAAGCCCAAAATCTGTTCATTTAATGACGTCTACACAAAGGGGGTCTGCCACACACAGTTTCGCGGTAGATGAGGAGATCATTCACGGGTGATTAGAATCATTAATTTTTATATTCACAAATCAGTGTGAAGCTGGAAATTAATATTTTCGTGATCCCTATATAACCAGCTTTCCATAGATGTAAACATTTACTATATTTAGAATTTTCAACAGAATTCTACTTTAACACCAGCTCTGAGCTACGTACATGTACATCTGTGCTCTTAACACCGGTTAACACCAGGTCTGACGTATGGCAGTGAGTTGCAGCAGAAGGGGGCCTGCCTGGTGCCTAAGAAGGTGTTGGACGTGATGGAGTGTGAAGTGGGCCGCATCTTGCAGATGACCAACAAAGGTATCATCCCCCTCAAAGTGGAGGTCCCGCGCACGGTAAGTGTAACTCAATCGTAACTCCCACGGCAACAGGTTATTCATCCTGTGGAATCGATACTTATGACAGACATCGGTGTAACTCGGTTGTAACCTCCACACATCCAATGGAATCAATACTCGTGACAAATGTCAGTGTAAACCTGCCGTCACTCCCACTGTGACAGGGTCCTCATCCTATAGAATCAGTCCAATTCTTCCTATAGCATATAGCTCTCCGAATCTGAACGCATGTGGCGCTATGATTTTTTTACCTTAAATTATTGGGATATGAACTTCTGGTTCCCGAACATTCTACAGCCATCGTCTTGCTTGTGTCTTTTCATTCTTTCATTAGTCCATTCACAATCAATGTTGCCGTGAGTCATTGGTGGTATTTTTTTCAAATCCTTCGTCCGTGTAACAACCCTTCCATTTTAATATTACGAGGTTTACGAGGGTCGAAATGACAGATTCTGTGCGTTATTGCGTGAATTGAATACTCTTACTGGAAGTATACATCTGTTACAAATGTGTATAAGTTATACATATAGCCATACGTGTAGCTCTTGAATTAGCTGCACTCTGTGTGCTTGTGACATTCCTCACTGGTGAAATAAACATTTAGTAATGTGTACTGCCCAGAAGAGTCTGGAATGTTATTTACATGAAAAAAAATGTTACAGCTAGCTGAGATCATTAGCATAATAAAGGAGCTCAGATGGGCTAGTGATGACTCATCAGTGTAATCTAGGTCAGGTCAATATTGTTTGTCATGTTTACAAGCATAGGTATATGTACAATATAGAGCTTACTGGATATATTGAGAAATTTCTAGAAGTAGAGTTAATGGGACCTTCTAGAATGTATAGATGGTAGTATATATATGAGTTGTTCGAGATAGGAGCTCAGTTTCATATCATCTTGCTCCAGTCACCTGTGGTAAAAGTAACCTGCATCTAAGATATTGTTGCGACCCTGGCTCAATACTTACCTGTGGATTTATACGAGGATTTTCCCTACGTGGATAACTACCTGTCTGTTAAATAGCGCTTATGAGATCCTGCCTGTGAAAGCGTGAAAGCTCTGTGGATTAACATTTGACCATCTTGGATCATCTATTTGGACTTGACTATCCGGAATACCTGCTCTTCAGCGTACAACATTGGGATCAACATTGCGATCATAATTTGGGAATACTGGATCGGATTATCAACTGGACCATCAGCGAGAGCCGTGGATCCATTGGACTTCAGTATCCTCCAGCACTGTAAGCTAACCTGTATCCATACATTGTAAAGTAACCTATATTGATGTATTGATGTATTGATGTACTGCAAGTGAACGCTTGTCTTGTTTTTTTAAAAAATGGGAAAATACCCCATATAATAAAGAACACCTGAACTAAATATTGGTATCATTTTGTGCGATCCTTTCTGGCGTGAACTGATCGTAACAAAATTTGGGGGCTTGTCCGGGAAATGAACATTGTTAATAAGCCAACATTGTTCAAAATTCAGTGAAATTTTGGTCATAACTTTGTTTGATCTATCTTAGAGTACACACAGACAAGCTTTCACATATTTTAATTGTGTATGTTGTATACTGTGTACAATCATGAGTACGTTTGATGCTAAGGCGTTTGCCGAGAGGACAGATTTGTCCTACACAGATTTGGAAAGATTAAGAAAGTGTAATTTGATCGCTATTGCCCAACATTTGAATGTTGAATTGACACAGGGTATGAAGAAGGCAGAGATACTTGATAGTGTAGCTAGTCACATGACAGTTAGACAACAAACCCAATCAGCTGAACAAGCCCAAGCTATGGGTGGTTCAGATCAAACACAAATTGAGCTTGCTAAAATGGAATTTGAAAGAGAGAAGATGAGATTAGAGTTTGAAGAAAAACAAAGACAGCGTGAAGCTGAAAGAGAACAAAGACAAGCAGAAATTGAAATGAAAAGACTAGAAATGGAGATGAAATTGCGTGAACTTGAATTGTCACAGACTCGTGCACAGGATAATAAGTCCCATACATTTGATGTGGCAAAGAATGTTCGTTTGGTGCCAAAATTTGAAGAGGATAGGGTCGACAAATATTTTGTCTCGTTTGAGAAAGTGGCTAGTACGATGAAATGGCCACAGGAATTCTGGCCGATGCTTCTCCAAAGTGTTTTTGTCGGTAAAGCAGCAGACGTATACTCATCTCTCTCAGCAGAACAGTCATGTAACTATGCTACTGTAAAGAAAGCAGTACTGAATGCGTATGAATTGGTACCGGAGGCGTACAGACAGAAATTCAGAAATGCAAGCCGCAAGCCAGGTCAGACACACGTTGAGTTTGCTCGTGAAAAAGAAATGATGTTTGATAGGTGGTATGGTTCATTGAAAGTGGGGGAAGATTTTGATAGCCTCAGAGAGGTAGTGTTGTTGGAGGAGTTCAAAAAGAATGTTGCCTCCAATGTGAGATCCCACTTAGATGATCACAAAATCACAGATCTGAAAAAAGCAGCTCAAATGGCTGATGAGTACGAGCTAACTCACAAAAATGATAACAGACCATCGTTCCGAAATTTCTCTGGTTATAGAGGTAAAAATCAGAATGATGCACAAAAGGGTGCTGGCCAAGCAAAAGACGTGCAAAGTAAAGGCGGCAATACTAGCAGTGGTTCACCTCCGGCATCCAAAAATCAGTCTGACAATTCAGGTACTGCAAAACCACCTCCAACTTGCTTTCATTGTAACAAGAGGGGGCACTTAAAAGCCCAGTGCTGGAAATTGCAAAATAAGGAAAAGAAAGAAGTTGGGTTTGTCATGCCAAAAAGTGTCCTCCCAGAAGACAGTGTCTCAGGTAGAGATAGACGGGTCATTGAAAATCGTCCGTTCAATTTTGACGATAAACTTACGCAGGTTGATCAAAAGTATCGTAGCTTTTTGTCTGAGGGAATAGTGGCCCCTAGGTCATCTGGTGAGGCAGGTAAGCCAGTGGTTATCCTTAGGGATACAGGGTCCAATCAGACGTTGTTGGTGGAAGGTAGTGTGACTTTACCACCAGAGAGTGCATTGAATGCCAAGGCATTGATACAGCCTATTTTTGGCAGTTGTATCACCGTCCCCTTGTATAAGGTGGATTTGAAGTGTGACCTAGTTTCTGGTCCTGTTACTGTTGGAGTCATCCCAGAGTTGCCCATGCGGGGTGTAGATTGTTTGTTGGGTAATGACTTGGCTGGCGACAAAGTTGTTGCATCGCCAGGTGTTTCAGAGCAACCGGTTGAGGTTACTGAAGCTGTACAGTTACAGGTGAAGTTCCCAGGGATTTTTCCGGATTGTGTTGTGGTTTTGGAAAAACCAGTTGAGGTTCCGGAAACTGAGAACTTACAGGAAGAAGTACCAGGAATTTTCCCAGCCTGTGTTGTTACTAGGTCTCAGGCTCGTAGGGATGCGCACGATGATGCGGATTGTGTTGACGTGGAGGAGAATACTGGGGTTTGGTTGGCTGAAACCTTTTTCAAGGATTTGAATGAAGGGGGTGCTGTTTTAGGCTCCGAGGCTAGCAGTGGTAAGCTGTTTAGTAAGTCTTCCTTGGTTCAGGCACAACAGGCAGACATGGAATTGAAAGGCTTGTCTCAGACTGCGTGTTCTGAGGCTGAGGCTGTTAATGTCCCTGAGTGCTATTATGTCAAAGATGACATTTTGATGAGGAAGTGGAGACCTCCCCTTAGGCCAGCTGATGAGGATTGGACTGTTGTCCATCAAATTGTTGTCCCTCCCTGTTATCGCAATGAGATTTTGAGAATTGCCCACGAGTTACCTGTTGGCGGCCATCTAGGTGTCAGAAAGACAAAAGATCGAATCATGAGGCATTTCTATTGGCCGAAGTTGAGTCGAGATGTGGCTGAGTTTTGTAAAACTTGTCACACATGTCAGGTGGTTGGTAAACCACAGCCGTCGATCAAGCCGGCACCATTGATTCCGATACCCGCATTTGATGAACCGTTCACTCGGGTTCTAGTTGACTGTGTTGGCCCTTTGCCTAGAACTAGGTCAGGTCATAGGTTCCTCTTGACAATCATGGATATGTCTACCCGCTTCCCAGAGGCAATTCCACTCAGGAATATTACAGCCAAGACTGTGGTAGAGGCCCTAGTACAGTTTTTCACTAGGTACGGTCTGCCCAAGGAAATTCAGTCTGACCAGGGATCCAATTTCATGTCAAACTTATTTCAAGAGGTGATGTATCAGTTGGGTATCAAACAGCTGAAGTCGTCAGCTTACCATCCCCAATCTCAAGGTGCATTAGAACGCTACCATCAGACCCTGAAAACCATGATTAGGGCATATTGTGAGGAGCACCCTGAGGACTGGGATAAGGGCATCCCATGTTTGTTGTTTGCCACTAGGGACTCCCCAAATGAGTCAACGGGATTTAGTCCGTTTGAGTTGGTGTACGGTCACGAGGTTAGGGGCCCTCTTAAGCTCATAAAAGAGAGGTTCATGTCCCAGGATGACGATGTAAACCTCCTTGACTACATGTCAAAGTTCCGTGAAAGGTTGTTCAAGGCATGTGAGGTAGCTAGGGGACATCTGAAAACGTCCCAAGAGAGCATGAAGAAGAAAGCAGACAAAAATGCTAAAGTGCGTACTTTCAAGCCTGGTGACAAAGTACTTGTGTTGCTACCATTACAGGGTGAGCCATTAAAGGCCAAGTTCAGTGGACCGTACTGTGTCAAAAAGAAACTGAATGATGTCAATTATGTGATCGGTACTCCAGACAGGAGAAAAGATCAAAGGGTGTGTCATGTGAACATGCTCAAAGAATACTTTGAGCGAGAGGCTAGCCAGCCAGTTGGGGTGATACAGGTGGTAACCGATGAGGAGGAAGATGTGGTGGCATCAGATGTGGACATGTCTGAATCGGATGTAAACATGAGTGAGCCACCAAGTGTCAGGCTGTCTAACACGGAGGTGTTAGGGAAAACACAGGAAGTGTTGAGTTACCTCCCTGAAGATCAGAGAAAAGATGTAACTGATTTGTTGCATGAATTTGGGGACGTTTGCAAAGACAAAGTAGGTTGCACCCCACTGACTGTGCATTATGTTGATGTTGGAAATGCTAGCCCAATCAGACAACACCCATATCGGTTAAACCCCAAGAAATTGGCAAAGGCTAAGGAGGCATTCAGTGTGATCCGTGCCCTTCAGCCGTTTGAAGTGTATCTGACAAACAGAAAAGGGGAGATCATATTGTACATAGATCACAACCCCCTTGTCTTCCTGGATCGGTTCAAAACCAAGAACAGTAGAATATTCAGGTGGAGTCTGCTGATCCAGCCCTATGCACTCAAAATTGTACATGTATCAGGCAAAAACAATGTCATAGCTGATGCATTGTCCGGAGTGTGAAAAAAAAACACAACAAAGAAGTAATAAGTTTTGTCACAAGGTATGTGATTACGTGTAAATATGTTATTGAATCAGTATGGTGACAAATGAAAATTGCCATATATCTAACAGACTTTGGCAAAAAGATTTTGAAGTTTATTTTTATGTGGAAACATTCAGTGCAAGTAAGTGCCTTGCCGGGTGATTATGGTATCAAAACAGTTTGTTTGTTAATGAAGAAACTATTGTATGGATAATACAAGTCATCAAAATGAGTGAATAAGAAATTCAAAGTAACAAAAATATCCAAGACAAGCTGTCAGGGTCAAAGTAAGAGTTGTCATAAATAAGACATGGAAATATGATATTGTGAGTGTTCAAACATAAAAGTATGATTGTTCATAAGGTAGAGAAGGTGAACATGTTTACTTAGGAAACTTTAAATGTTTGAAAATGTAAAAGAAAAATTTGCTACGGCAAAATTTTCTTTTTTCCATGGGGGAAAGTGTTACAAATGTGTATAAGTTATACATATAGCCATACGTGTAGCTCTTGAATTAGCTGCACTCTGTGTGCTTGTGACATTCCTCACTGGTGAAATAAACATTTAGTAATGTGTACTGCCCAGAAGAGTCTGGAATGTTATTTACATGAAAAAAATGTTACAGCTAGCTGAGATCATTAGCATAATAAAGGAGCTCAGATGGGCTAGTGATGACTCATCAGTGTAATCTAGGTCAGGTCAATATTGTTTGTCATGTTTACAAGCATAGGTATATGTACAATATAGAGCTTACTGGATATATTGAGAAATTTCTAGAAGTAGAGTTAATGGGACCTTCTAGAATGTATAGATGGTAGTATATATATGAGTTGTTCGAGATAGGAGCTCAGTTTCATATCATCTTGCTCCAGTCACCTGTGGTAAAAGTAACCTGCATCTAAGATATTGTTGCGACCCTGGCTCAATACTTACCTGTGGATTTATACGAGGATTTTCCCTACGTGGATAACTACCTGTCTGTTAAATAGCGCTTATGAGATCCTGCCTGTGAAAGCGTGAAAGCTCTGTGGATTAACATTTGACCATCTTGGATCATCTATTTGGACTTGACTATCCGGAATACCTGCTCTTCAGCGTACAACATTGGGATCAACATTGCGATCATAATTTGGGAATACTGGATCGGATTATCAACTGGACCATCAGCGAGAGCCGTGGATCCATTGGACTTCAGTATCCTCCAGCACTGTAAGCTAACCTGTATCCATACATTGTAAAGTAACCTATATTGATGTATTGATGTACTGCAAGTGAACGCTTGTCTTGTTTTTTTTAAAAAAGGGGAAAATACCCCATATAATAAAGAACACCTGAACTAAATATTGGTATCATTTTGTGCGATCCTTTCTGGCGTGAACTGATCGTAACACATCCCAAGAGCAATCAATCAGATATCAGTATTGCGAGGTGATATCGCTTAATATCGGATATGTGCAATAGGAAGAATTAATTAACCTATTTTTTTTATGTGGTGTAAAGGGCCTGTCCTATTTCGCAGTCCAGATGAATTAAGAGGGGTGCTACAATTTGAGCCCTGGTCGCTGGATGCAAGAATGTATTATGCACACATATGTGCACCATCTCCACTCCCTGGGGAGTATTACTTTGACATCATCACTTCCAGCCACATACGGACAGTTTGGGATGTAACATCCACGACTATGAGTTGTGTGGGAATGATAGAAGTTGATGTACATCGTAAGACACATGTTTTTACACACATACCTCTATGAAAAAGATTTATTCGTTCATCAAAAAACAAGAATAGATCAATTTATAGAATCACACAACATGTCAGAGACCATCACACACCTGACGTCACAAAACTAAAACTTACAAAAAAAATCCTAACTTTTTAATCCTTGAATGGACTTTTGTAAAACCTTCACTTATATGTTGATTTCATTTTTCTGCTATAATTTAAACCAATTTAACCTCAGGGTAGACTATCCCTTTAATGTGTGCATTTGTTTCCTATCCCAACAGAGTCACGTCAACTTCTACCCAGAGTTGTTCCCAGACACAGCGGGCAGTGAGGCTGCCCTGACCGCAGCTCAGTGGCTAGCTGGAGAAAACGGAGAGGTAATAACTAGTCATGTTTTCTTCACGTTTCATATCACATTGATACAATTCAAGAGCTTGTTTCCAAGTCTATTTTCATCAAAATTTGAATTATTTATATCAGAACAATCTGAAGCATGGAAGCATTTGATGGAGTAAGAATTTAATACTAATTAAACAAGCGAGGCCAATTATTGTTCAGTTTCCCATAAGGGAAATGTACAAATTTTGATTAATACACTTGATTTTTTATTGAAGTTTTCAAAGTTAAATTAACCCTTTTTGGAAATAACTTCTTCAATTTTAACTCTTCCTCCCCCATTGAAAGAATGTACCCTGGTTTAAAACCTGATTGTTTTTCATCACCGTTATTAAAATAGTGCTATCACCGTAAGTGTGTTTCTTGGTCTGAAACATCACAAATCAATTGACCTAATCAGATTAACAATGTATGCAGGTAGAGTTCTTGTAAAAGTTATCATTACAAGCACATAAATGATATATTTCTTATATTTAACTTTCATTTGTATTCAACAAAAAAAGCTGAGCCAAACAGGCAAACTAAAAATAGTCTTTTTCGCACCTATTCAGCTGTTTCACGCTCTAGTGCACACAGCACATTCGCGCCAAAAAGCTCTATTCCTATTGGCTGATTTCGGACACTCTCGGGTTATTTTGGATCCCTTCGGATCGCATAAATACCCGGCGCGCTCGTTAGTTTCTTCGAGTTATTCTCCGGATGATGGACAGAGCACACTGCCCGAAACGTCGAGACTGATACTCCCTCTTTCAGATTTTGAAAGAAACCTATAGTTAGTTGCAGAACTGACTATAACTTTTCTACACTTTTCTCATTTTCTTTTCTTTCTTTTCTCTTTATCACTACGTTGTGACTAGTTCACAACTTTCATCAACACCCATCCTCTTCTTTTACCTCCATTCCATCCCATTTATTTTCGGTTTAAAACATCGAAAACTAAAGCTAAAAATAGTCTTGTGTAAGTATTATAAAATATAAGATTCACCTCTCCTTTTTTCACTTTTCACTTTCCTTTCCTTTCTTCACCCCATAAGTGGGCCAATTATCCGAAAGAATACAACCACATGGTGTTACCGAAGGTTTTGCTATTTTCTAAATAGTATTTGTTAGTAAAAATAGTATGTTTTTCAATTTGAATTGTAAGTTTTTGTCTCATACTATACAAACTTGATCTACATGTATATGCTGTTCTTATGGTTCACTTCACGCTATGCTTTTAAAAATTCTGTCTTCAAAAAGGATATTCTATAGTTAGATTATACTCTATAATTGACGTTATGATATACAGTGGAAATATGACCCGTTGTCTTGTGTCTGTTCAACGTTTCACTCTGCAGGTTGCCAAAGTAAGCCTTGACCCTGCCAAACGCAAAGACATGCCAAAGAAACCAGCCAATCAGCAGCCAGCATCAGACTCTCCAGCCAATCAGAATGAAGGAGGTGGAGGAGATGCCGCTAAAGTGGAGAGCAAGGTCAGAATGGACAAATTGATTTCTATATCTGAATTTCAGAAGTGCAATATAAATTTTTTTCATACAAAATTTCATTCTTTAATGTGTTCATTTGATAGACTGCTTAAAAATAATGTTGCCTGTATATGTATTCATGATTTTCTTTTCCAATGTGCAGATATTGATAGTTCACACACCAAATAATACTTTGTTCCATCTTTCCGTATCCAAAATATCTATAATTGTTCCTAAAAGAGGTTTGCGTGCGTAGTGAATATTGTATCTCATCATGTATCATAAAGTCAGTCAGATGATGTTTGAAGGTTTGCATGGTGGTATGATCAATCACGAGAGAGGTTTTCGGTACACCATGTTTACAGTTCTGGGAGTACTGAGATGAGAAAACGTGGATAGAATTGAAGGTGAAATGGAAAGGCGAGAAAGTGGAGATTTGAAAGTAGAGTATTCTTTCGAAATGAGTGTGGTCCTGAAAAGGACTGTAAACCAGAAAGCGTGAAGAGCTGATGAGTAGAGGGGTAGACTCGACGTTTCGGGCAGATTGACTGTCTGTCTTCAGGAGTGAGTGTTCGCTAGCTGAGTGGCAGTTCTTATGGCATGCTTGCGGACGTGGGAGGAACCGCGGGCCGGCAGTCTCGGCGGGTGGTACTCTTGCCACAGCGGTGGCAAGAATTACTTTCTTGACCCACGTTTACTGAGCCTGTATATGTGTGGGCTGGCTTATTTCCACTGAGATACTGAGCAGCACGACTCCCATATAATCTGCTGTACAAACAGTAGATGACATGCTATGAATAAACATCAAGTTCCTTAAAGGGAGCAATTAAGCATCACCTCTTTGGTTAGTGCGGATCCTTGGCAAATGTTGACATACTAACTTGACCAGGGTACCATAACATAAAGGTTTGCAATCAATCGCAAAATGGCAATGGCCAATCAACATCATTATTACATGCTCTCTTTGTTTAAAAGACTGACCAGTAACCAATCAGAATTTGTCTTTCAAATTTGCAATTGATAGCAAACCTTTATGTTACGGGGCCCTGTATCCACAAACCCCAAAAGTCTAACCATCGGCAAAGGGCCAAAGTAATTAGTTTCCTGTCTTCTAACAGAAGCTGTTTCTTTCTTATACTTTTTGTGCCAAATTGATGCATTTTTGCACAAATAATACACAAAGGGGGGTGTTTCACCAAGCTGTTCGTAAGTTACAAACGGCTGGTGATCCCTTCTTGAGCTAAATGTGATACCACACTTTGTTTATTGAGAATCTGATTTAGCACAAGAAGGGATCACCAGTCGTTCATAACTTAAGAAGAGATCCCACAGAGCAGCCATTTGTCTGGCACGCAAAGGGTTAAAGATTAAAAAAAGTTATGAAACTCCTCAAGAATCAGAAGTATACCCTAACAATAACATACATGAAATCTCACAGTCATAGCTTCACAAACATTTTCAGGAAAAGTCAAAAACTATCCTTGTTTACGTTTGAACCGCAGAGAGCATAGTCTATATTCATAGTCGTATTGCCACTCTCGGTGCAATTTACATGTAGGCCCTTGCTTCCATTGAACGCATGCACTGTGGAGCGGATCATGGCACACAACTGTTTGCATTCTCTCAGCTATAGACTTTGGACAACCTGCCCATAGCTGATTTGAAATCTTCACATGGCTGCAATTTTGCTTAAAGGGCATATACTGTACTGGGAAGACAAAAAAGCCTTCAAATGGTGATCGTGAGCAATCTTCTTGCCAATGGTCTTAAATTCATGTTTTTGTCCATTTTAGAGCTTTGCTGAAGGTTATTTGCCCTCATATGATCCACATTTGGAATAATTAGTAATTAAATCACAAATCTTCAAAATGTTCGGGCTGAACATTTGGAGGATCTGTGATGAAATCACTAATCTCTCCAAATGTAGATCATTTGAGGGCAAATAAAATTCAGCAATGTTCTAAAATGGACAAAACATGAATTTAAGACCATTGGCAAGAAGTTAAATCACGATCACCATTTGAAGGCTTTTTGTCTCCCCAGTACAGTATATGTGCTTTAAAGTTAGTTTCCAGTTCTATCATTGGGAGGGGACTTCTTAAACAAGACGGTATCTCTTTCCATTTTCCTGCAAAAGGGACAGCCTGTCTTTAATGTCCATGTCTGTTTATTCATTTTCACAGGAAGTCCCAAAGAGTGAGAGCACAACTCCTGCCCAGAGCTCACCCTCACCCCCAGCAGCAGAACCGACCCCATCCCAACCCTCCCCTGCACCTGTCACACCCGCCCCTGCACAACAACCTCCATCACCATCACCAGCATCTTCATCTACCGGGGGAGCAACCTCCTCTTCTTCAACAGCATCAGCCACGGCTCCAACACCAACACCGGCACCGGCAGCAGCAGCGGCGGCAAAACACAACACGTCGCCCAAGAAGAAATTCACCATGGCACAGACATCGAAGTTCAGACATTTACTGGTACTTTAAGTATTTCCATTAGAGTGTGGAAGTGTGACATCATTTGAGCATGTTGTCAAGACAAATGGTTAAAGGGCATATACTGTACTGGGAAGGCAAAAAAGCCTTCAACAGGTAATTGTTAGCAATCTTCTTATCAACGGTCTTAAATTCATGTATTGTCCATTTTAGAAGCTTCCTGAAAGTTATTTGCCCTCAAGTGATCCACATTTGGAGTAATGAGTGATTAAATCACAAATCCTCAAAATGTTTGGCCTGAACATTTTGAGGATTTAAACATTAATCATTAATTACTCCATATATGGATCACTTGAGGGCAAATAACATGTAGGCATTACTATACACTTAAGAATAATTTATATCATGAACCACTTTTACAGTTCTAAACATTTGGATTACATCTCAAATTTCCATTTTTTTAAGTGGATGGGAAAGTTTGTTTCTTTTCTTGGCCAGATGATATGCAAATTCTTTCCGTTTCTTGACAAACAATTTACATGCTTCTATGTTTGGTAAGACACCTTTGAATTTACATATGTATATGAAATATCTCACCAATAAAAACAAATACGACAAGAATGTATCCGTGGGGACTCCAAAAATCTTTTCAAAATTGGTCATGGTAAAAATTAAAATCATGTATTTACTGGTACTTTACATATTTCCATAAGAGTGCAGAAGTGTGACATCATTTGAGCTTGTTGTCAAGATAAATGGTTAACTATATGGGTAGAGCAAACAGCAGTGATCATAATAGGGACTGTTATTGGAAGCGCCCGACCCTAGCCCGCTAGACAATGTAGGTCTGGTGAAACTTTGACGTGAGTGATGTTGGTTAGAACCAGACACCTGCATGTAAATGGATATGGTGTCACCACATTGGTACTTTCTTGTTTTATAGGATTAGGGGGGGGGGCGCACTCTTTTTCACATCCATGTGAATTAAATATTTACCAAAAAGAAATAAATAGATATTCACCAAGAAGAAATTCAGCATGGTACAGACATCAAAGTTCCGACAGAGTTATTTTAATTACTTCCATTGGATTTTCTTTTTGTATTGGGGGAGGCACTATTTTTTACTTCCACATGAAATATATATATCTTTGCTTTTTCATTTTGACAAAAAAATAGGGCCATTTACATGGTTTTGTAACTTGAATGGTTAAATAGATAATGACGGGTGCCCAACCTGTCCTGTGGCGTACCAAAGAGGGAGATGTTAATGCACAGAGATGACTGCTTGCTCATTCATTACAGCAAACAAGAATTTGCAGGACACTTGTGTTGACATTAAATAGGTCACTCTCCCCATGTTGTGATTAGATGGACATTAACATGAAAATATTTTTACTGTATAATTCCTTGCAAGAATACCTACTTTTCTGAGTGATTTAGTTCATTGTAATCAAGAAGTACACCTTAACTTCCCTTGAATCATACGTATAGGTTAGCAGTGGTAAAAATTATTTGGACATGTCATCGTGGCTTAGCGATCAGCACGTGTCTCATTCTCATTTAATTTCTTGAGTAAATGAAGGACTCTTCTTCAAATGATATCATCGTTCAAGAGAGTAGGACCCATAATGTGGGCGATGATTACGATTCCTGTAACATTTCCCACATCTCATCTTTTCCTTTTATCTTCCATAACGGAAACAAAAAAATCATGAAACAATAGACTATGCTCAATTGCTTTATCATCTGAACAATCTTTTTTATGACAGGGTACAGCGGGACAGCGCAGTCAACAAATCTTCAACATTCGGAACAGCAGTATCAGCGTCTTCGGAGAATGTGACGGTTTCCATGCCAACAAGTCTTGGGCTGCAGTGCCACTAGCTGGTAGAGGTGGGCTGATCACTGTCATCGATGTAAGTCTTCTTATCTTAAGCTCATCCTCAAATCAAATCGACTTTGCAGAATCTGTTTGAAGAATCACACCAAATGGGACTCTGCTTAAGAGCTATCTGCAAAAGTAATCATTTACATGTAAACATATGTACCATCTACACAATTAGGAAATATCCTCAGCTTTCTGGATAAAGAAAAATCCACCTCACCGAATTAAAATTTGTCAGCACAAATGAAGCAGTTTGCGGTGTCTTAATAGGTTGTTATTTTTTTAAGGCATGCTATCAAATTTTAAAAGACCTTCAAAATTGATGTTGGATTTCCCAAAGCTGTATTTGTAGGAACCTTGGATTCAGAGTGGTAACTCATGACTCTCACATTGCCAATACGCTTGCAGGTGAATAAGCCAGGAAAGCTCCCCGAGACGGGAGTGCCCACCATTCAGAACGGCTCCAACATGACAGACTTTACCTGGGACCCGTTCAACGACACCAGGATGGCCGTGTCTTGCGAAGACGCCAAGATCCGAATCTGGAGCTTCCCAGCGGAGGGATTCGAAGGGACCCTGGAGGAACCAGACATGGTCCTGAGAGGTGAGGAGTGAGGGGATGGATTCTCCGCACCCCATATAAGGAAAATTTGTCCCATGATGCACCACGCTGCCACATTCGAATCATGTGTGAAGTCATGTCCGCTTTTGGTCTTGTCTGCTCGTGAATGTTTGTATTGGGCATTCTCATTTGAATCATGCACACTTATTTGCAACAGGAAATCCACCTTAATGCATATCATGTAATTGTACACTAACAATTGAACACATTCTAATTGAATGTGTTGCATTTGCACATTTTCGTATTAACTTGAAGTTCCTGACCTCAAGACATTATTTAGAGATATTTCGCCATTAAGTATTATAAACTTTCTAAAGAAGATCAATCTTTTTAATAGATTTTAAGTGAGAAACTGCTCGTATCCCAATCACAACAGGTATACCCTTGAGCAAAGTATTTTATTCCAATTGCCTAGTCTTTCGGAGGAGACTTTAAACCGTCAGTCCCGTGTAAAGGAGAGTCATACCACTGGTAAAGAGTAAAGAGTAGGGAAGTTATCCCGAGGAAGTAGTTAACATACCAATTCAGTTGTGATTAATAATACTGCTCAAATTTTGTAAATTGCATTAGGGAATAATAATAACCTTTTTTAGATGAACTGTTTGACACTTATATGACACTGAAGTGTTGGTAGTGTCGTTAATTTCTTATCAGTCAATGAAATAATCTACTCGTGAATGAGACTGGAAGCGGACAAGACTGCAAAAAAATTGCTGCACAATGCATTATGGGGTAGGGAAAATTTCCATTTTGTCTGATTTTCATCTCATCTTATAACACAAGCTACAATCTGAGGTTTAGAGTTAGGGGTTAGGGGTAAGGGGTAAAACTACAGCTTAATGTGTGTGTTTGTTTGTAGGTTTTAGAATTAGCTCTCTTATTACCAAGTAGGGAGCACTCCTTTCACTTATTTACATTTCATGCATCTATTGTAATAAAAGGATTAAGAGTTCTAGTTTGTAAGTTTTGCTATTAAACAAAATTGGAATTAGACCAAATGAAAGTACACAAGCAAATCTTGTTACCATATGAATAAGATATGTGTGTGTGTGAGGGGGGGGGGTCTCAATGAAGGCATGGTATAACAGTCTATTTTTAAAAAAAATGGAGGGCACTTTGTGGCTATAAGTCTTCTATCATTCTGTTGTTTTTTTACTTGCTAAATATATAAATCAGTCATTTATTCAAATGGCATATACTTGTTGCAGAAAATGTATATATATTGATTTTGTTAGAAACTGCAAAATAAAAACTCCTTAAAGCTGCTTTGATGTTGTTTTCAATTGGATAATACTTGCATCATTTGATATTCAGGTCACGAGGAGAAGATCTACTTCATCAAGTTCCATCCTATGGCGTCGGACGTCCTGCTGTCGGCATCGTACGATTCGACCATGAAGATCTGGGATCTAACAACAGGAGAGGCAAAATACTCCTTAGATGGACACACTGGACAGGTCAGTTCAAAATACATGAGGCTCAGGGTGACTTAACCTATAGCCTATATTTTTGCGCAGAGATATTTTCCCGATTGAAGGGCTTGCAGAGATTGTAATGGGTTGTTTTCGCAAATGACACCACGACATTTCCTCTATGATATGCGTGCATTGCATGCTGTGCTATCGCATCTATCTCTAGCCTATTTCTCTCCACTGCTGAAGGAAGGCCTCCTCATCATTTTTCCATTTTGATTTATCTTGTGCCGTTCGTTTCCATGTCATACTACCATATTCTCTAATATCGTCAATCCACCTCCTACTTTACCTGCCTCTTCTTCTGGTGTTAGCCCTGGGGTTCCAGATGGTTAATTTATAAGTCCATCTATTATTTTTCCTCCTGGCCAGATGAACAGCCCACCTCCATTTCTTTGATTTAATTTCATGTACTATGTCCCATACTTTGGTTTTCTTTCTCAAATCCTGGTTTCTATCACATACACACATACAAATGGGAGAAAACAATGTGTACTGGCACATGTTACCACAATGCTCGATTGTGGGCTGCAATGCTATGCTAGCTAGTGCGCGACTTGATGCACCGCTCGTACTATGTAACGTACCCCGTACCGTACCATGAGATCTACAGCGCTTCTACATGTTGACGCACAGCAGCGTGAGGTGCATGTGCTTAGGGATCAGGATTATGCTCCAATATTTTTGCGTGTTGTTCAACTTGCGACCCTGTAACGATTAGCGAAAATCATGAAAATAACACCCTCGCGAAAATATCAGCTCATACAGTAGCTTCCAAGATACAAGGAGGCCCTTAAAAATAAGATGTTTCTCAAAGGATATAATGCACATATATAATATATTATATAATATATATATATATATATATATAATATATATATATATATATATATATATATAATATATAATTTAATATATAATAATATATAATAGTATAATATATAATGTCTTTTCATAAAAGACTTGCTTCCGGCCCAAATATTCAGTAAGCAAATACACAGTAAGCAGTAGATTGCAGGTTCAAATCCCGTCTGGTTCCAAGATTTTTTCTGACTTTTCTTCCATTCATTTACAGGATGGAGCACGCTATACTTACTACTTGGTGCCTAAAATTTCTTTGTAAAAAAAGAAATATTCATGTTTTCCCCGTGATATACTGTAAAGTACAGGTAGTTAAATCATGTGGGACAAGAAAAATTGTCACGAAAAAAACCATACATGCTTGTACAGCCCAATTAGGTATGGGATCAATTAAGTTATTTTCATAATGTACATGTATTCACAATGTCCACTATAAATTTGAGTAACACATTATTGCATGTACCTGTTTCTTATGAGTCAGTTGTAATAGGAGAAATAAAGAAGTATTCTCTTTGTTTTGGCAGATTTTCTCAGCAGCATGGAGCCCTGACGGAAAGCGGATAGCGACGTTATCTAAAGATGGACAGATCAGGATTTACGAGCCACGGAAATCAACCTCGCCCATCGCTGTAAGTCAACCCCAAGCAACCATTCAGTGTTATGTCTTTTTTGTGCCAATTTTGAATATATTTCACCTCTGATAAAATGGAGATAAGTTAGTATTTATGTTCGATATTATCTCCTTTCTGTGTATTTCAGGAGTTAACAATAATGTGATTGGTATATTTCACTTTGGCAGCAAGGTGCAGGGCCCAGTGGGACGAGAGGGGGGCGGATCATCTGGGTTCATAACGGAGAACTCCTCCTCACATCCGGATTTGGCAGGTAGGTTGTTGTTGACATTGGTTTTCAATATTCATATTATTGAATATCCAGCAGTGGACAGTACTTTCTTACACAGAGGTCAGGACTATAAGTTTAATGAAGCTGCCAAGCCAGAGTCCAGGGGGTGTTTTACCAAGCTGTTCGTAAGTTACGAACGACTTTACGAATGACTGGTGATCCCTTCTTGTGCTAAAGCAGATTCTCAATGATCAAAGTGTGGTATTGCATGTAGCACAAGAAGGGATCACCAGACATTCGTTAAGTCGTTCGTAACTTACAAACAGCTTGATGAAACCCCCCCCCCCCCCCCCCCCCGGGCCCTGTATCACAAAGAATGAGTTGCTATCTATAGCAACTTTACAATCGATTGTAACTTGCTATCTATTGCAACTTTCCTTATCACAAAGCCTGCTGCAATCCATTGCAACTTACAATTGATTGTAATTAAAAATTAATCAATAAATTGTATTAAAAAGACTGATGCACAAGACTAGTGCTGTGGTTGTTGTTGTTCTTGCTTTGTATTTACTATGTATTTCAGTAAATCGATGTGTTAGTGATACCATAGTCGATATCATTGCGATACCATTGCTCTGCGGTAGGTCTAGTCGGCTATTTCAGTGGTACGAACAGCAAAAAAAATGTGGTTGTGAGCTAGTACCTCTGTCAAGAAACATGGAAGTTTAAGAACCTATTTCGAAATTTAAAACTTACTCATTTCGAAAGTAGATGAGTAAGGAGTGCTTGAGTGCCGGTGATTAACTGTTTAAATGATTTCTACAACATTTAAGCAGGATCACAGGTCATTATTGACAGCATGGTAAAACACACAGGTTTTCATCGTCGACACAGTAATGCAGCTTTAGAGTCCCATACCAGCGTATTGCATCCCCCAAGTTTCGGCCGGATAGAAGTTAGATTTGTGATGCAGTAATTTGGATTAAACTCACTTCAATTCTTCTTTCCAGTTTGTTACGGGCAATCACTTATTTACTCCTAAGTCTATATGAATGCCTACAATCTAAAGAAAGTTTCGAAGTGAGTGTTAGGTCTTATAACACAAGATTTAAAGACATAAAGTGCCAAAGTGTTCGCCAATTTAATACACTGTCACTATGATATTACATGTAATTACATAGGGTCTACAGACACTGCATTAATACTAGGCAAGCGTAGCGAGTACGACTCATTCCCTTTTGCCGTGCTTTTTGGTTGCAATACAGTGTATGTTCTTGTACAATCAAGATAGTTTGAGTAATTAATGAAAAAAAGTCCTCTATTTAATCCCTGACAACATTGAATATTTTAAAATCATAACTCTACTGCTGATTTTACTTTAAATAGCAAGTTGTACACAATGTCAATGGCTACGATCGATTTTCAATTGATTGTAGACTTTCGATTGATCCGGAGAAGATACGATTGATTCGCCCAGAAAGTTATGATTGATATCAATCGTAGGTTCTTTGTGATATGGATTTACGATTGATAGATCGATCGTACGATTGTTCGTTCAATCGTAGCTCTTTGTGATACGGGACCCAGGACAGCATCTGATGATGATTATTGTCAGTATTACAGATTGAATTATTTAAATTGCTATCAATACTATTGATATTATCAATGTTATTATCAGCATCATCGCTATTGTTACTTCAATTATAATCATTATCATTATCATTATTATTATTATAATTAGCATCATTATTGTGAAGTAATGTTATTGACTTTGACCCCACAAATAGGCACAAAAGCAAGTACATGCATGTCGATCAGTTATAATAACTAAGTCTTCTCTGTGTGATTGTTTACCATAACTGAGTTTTAATCATATTTACCAGATGCCTAAAGATGAGGCCCAACATCTAAACAAATGCAGGATGAAAAGAGTCTTACAAGAAATAAAGTAGTACTTTCTGAATCTTCTATGTCAATATATACTTGAAATGTTCTTCAATGATTTGTAATGCTGGTGAAAGGCAAATTTCCACATGAGCATTGTAGACAATAAACTCATTCATTCATTTATTCATTAATCTTGTCATCTATCTCCTTTTATTTTTCCCCAGGGAGCTGTCTAGGGAGATATCACTGTATAACCCAAATGACCTTTCAGCGGGTCAGCTGGGTAAGACGACGATAGACAAGAACCCAGCTACTTTGCTGCCATGTTACGACCCTGACACTCATGTTGTCTTCCTCAGTGGAAAGGTAAGTGAGGGCGTCCTGGGGCCCATTTCATAAAAAGTTTCTATGATAGCAACTCTTGCTGTAATGTCAACTACTATGACAACAGTGAAAATTCTGCTTCCTGATTGACTCTTTCAATGAAAGTTGACATACCAGCAAGAGTTGCTATCATAGCAACTTTATATGAAATGGGCCCCAGGTGCTCTCCCATTTGGTCTAAGTCCCATCTCATCTACAAGCACAAGCTGATATGTATGGGTTAGGAGTAGGGTAGGGAGTCTGGATTAGGGTTAGTGATTGAGGTGATGTTACCGACAAGAGTTTTTGTTAAGTTATCCAGTACTATATTCGGGAACAGTATTTGAAAGGGGTTCCTTGAAGACGAAACTTTAAGTAGACCAGCTGGAAGTAGGCCAAATGGTTATGAACCAACACCCCTATGTTGTCACTTCCTATTCTCAGGCATAACATACAATCATTCCCTAAGTAAAAAAAACATCCCCTATTCACCACGTTGCAAGAATGTTTTCCGCAATTTTCACCTTTTTACACAAAACCACCCAAACTTTTTGCATTTGAAGTACACTTTTACAATAACACGGCTCTTATTACATATCAAGAACGCAAAAAAAATTACCTTTTCATAATTCACAAAAATATACCCCATCTTTTAACGGGATAGTTTACCGTGAAATTAACTTTGTTTAAATAAAAGCAGACACATACATGTAGTTCACAACCGGTTGTCTTGACAACTTGCTCATACCACGTCACACTTATGTACTCTATAAGGCATGCCATGACAAGAAACATGTTTTTGTATGTGATTCCAGGGAGAGCGAATTGTCACATGTCTAGAAGTCTTGAAGGAAGCTCCATACTTCTTGCAGCTGGCTGGATACAGTGCAACTGATGCTCAACAGGTAAGCCCCCAAATAATCCTCAAAATGTTTGGCCAGAACAATTTGAGGATTGTGCTTTAATCACTAATTACTCCAAATGTGGATCATTTGAGGGCAAATAACTTTCAGCAAGTTTCTAAAATGGGCAATACATGGATTTAAGACTATTGGTAAGATTGCTCATGATCACTGTTTTGAAGGCTTTTTGTCTTCCCAGTACAGTATATTCCCTTGAAGGACTGTCTTTTGACAGAGGGACTGCTGACGTGACCAGCTATCAAGAGTTATTTCTTGATACCCTCGCGACACAACAACAAGAAAGCAGAAAAATGACAGCCAAGACGGTTTATAGAATAGGCCGTTTGCTTCATGTATTCACAACTTTCCCTCCTTATTGTGTATCAATGCATTATTACATCTACATGTCTCATTATTCATTTTCTATGGTTGGAATGCACTCTGAATGTATCATTTGTTGCTCGTTGGAAAAACCTTGGGCAAAAAATAAGCAAGAATGCATGTAGTAGGTTCAGAGTAACCATGAAAGGAAAAATCTTATGTATCATGTAGCTGTTAACTTATCTTATTTCTGTCTTTCTCTCATTCTTCAGGCCCTGTCATTTCTGCCCAAGAATCTTTGCGTCGTGAAGGACGTGGAGTTCATGCGAGCACTGAGACTTACCAAAACAACGATAGAACCTATTTATTTTACTCTGCCCAGAGTCAAGGTAATATAAGTCGTAACCCGAAAGTAACTTATTTTATTTCAGACACAAAAAATATGTTTTTGACATTGTTCCAGAATTTATGACTGACTTTTAGAATCCAATTATAATTGTTTTATAAGGTAATAGTTAACAATGGTTTCAACAAGACCGCCAGCCAAGAGCATTCTTTAGTAGTAATGAGTATTATATGAATGTAATGGTTGACATTGCTTTATAGACACTGTCCATATGTTGCACATACAGTTGGCAGCAAAATTATTCAACCCCCCTCTCATTTTTTACATTCTGTCATAATGAATAATATTGCAGCAGCAGATTGCTACTAAACCATTAAGATAGTTAGCAGACAGTTAATTACTAAAGAATACCTGAGAAAAAAATCAAATTTTACTGCATAGGTCATCTGAAATTGCAATTTGCGCCCAAAAAGCATGTTGCAAAATTATTCAACCCCCTATTTTACACACACGAAACGAATGCACAAATAATGACAATTTCACAGCCAGTGCATGTATTCTGAGGAGAATGCTGATTTTATTTATTCTCCACCTGAAACTGGAACCTTCATATGCACAACTAACAAGTTGTAACATTATTCAACCCAGATGGGTGTGTCTTTTAGTACTTTGTGCAGCATCCATATGGTGCAATGTCCTCCTGCAGAAGAGATGAATAACCTCTCACAAGCTTCTCACAACGCTCCTTGGGGGTGTTGGCCCATTCCTCTTGCGCACCTTGAGTGACCATCACGGTCTCCAGACCTAAACCCAAACGAGAATTTGTGGTGGGATATGAAGAAAGCTGTTGCAGCATGTAGACCTACATGCATCGATTACCTTAAGACCATTGCGCAAGAGGAATGGGCTAACATCCCCAAGGAGCGTTGTGAGAAGCTTGTGGGAGGCTATTCATCTCGTCTGCAGGAGGTCATTGCAGCAAATGGATGCTGCACAAAGTACTACAAGACACACCCATCTGGGTTGAATAATGTTACAACTTGTTAGTTGTGCATATAAAGGTTCCAGTTTCGGGTGGAGGATAAATAAAATCAGCATTCACCTCAGAATATATGCACTGGCTGTGAAATTGTCATTATTTGTGCATTCGTTTCGTGTGTGTATAATAGGGGGTTGAATAATTTTGCAACATGCTTTTTGGGCGCAAATTGCAATTTCAGATGACCTATGCAGTAAAATTTGATTTTTTCTCCGGTATTCTTTAGTAATTAACTGTCTGCTAACTATCTTAATGGTTTAGTAGCAATCTGCTGCTGCAATATTATTCATTATGACAGAATGTAAAAAATGAGAGGGGGGTTGAATAATTTTGCTGCCAACTGTATTTGTATGTATTAATCTACACTTGTAATATTCATCAATACATTGTTATGCTCGTGGAAGGCAAATTTGTGGGGGAAAAAAATGGGGAAAAAAAAGCTTCATCACAAAGAAACTTCATGATTTTGTTTCCTCTACTCTTTGATATTTTAGAAAGAATTCTTTCAAGATGATGTCTTCCCAGATACTAAGGTTCGGTGGGAACCGGCTCTAACCGGCTCTGACTGGTTCAGCGGCAAGGATGGTGAGATGCGTACAATCTGCCTCTGCCCTGACGGAATGCCATATTGTAAGTAACCGCCTTGATCCAGTTTTATCTACTACACATACATGCTTTCATGCTGTAAATAGATATTTTCAAGATGAGAAAAACCTGAAAAGAAATGGATGAGTTGTAATGAGTTTTCAAATGCTTCAGCCAAACTATAAAAATAAAGAGTTTCAAATTAGATACATTTTACCTGAGACTCAGAGAAAAAAAATGTGCTTAAAATAGAGTCACTTTTGGAACAAGCTTGAGGTTTCTTTCAATATCAGCAAGAGAGAGATTATCAGTCTCCATGAATCTTCCCATTTATTGGTGATCCATGTTATCAAGAAATGCCAGATAATATCCCCAATGCAATTGTAAAACTTCCAGATTCCAAAACAGTGCCCTCCCTTAATTTGTATGCATTTTCAATTGATTTTATCCTATCCATAATTGAAATATGTAATTCTATATTTATTTGTTTTAACTTATCTAATTTCTTGTTGTATACTTTAATTGAACTGTTATTGTATTACATGTATATTTAAATTGTCCTTCTCGATGTTATTTTTTAAACTATACATTTATATAATTTAAATGACTGCAATTCAGCTGCCAACTGTCATGAATAAACCTTTCTTGAATTGAATTAAATTGAATTGAATTATCTCCTCTCGCAGTGAGCTCCGTCCCCAAGTCTGGCACGCAGGCCAAGAAGTACACCAGCGAGGAAATCCTGACCATGAAGACGGACGCGGAGAAGAGAGACGAGGTAGGACCACACCCACCACGGTTTTAAATTTTCAATTCCAGTTTATTTTGCATAAAATCCTTACATACAATTAATAACTTCAATAACAATGACAATAAAATGTGAGGGCTTAACTGAAAAGGTGAAAGCGCCTGTGAGGGCCAATTAACCTGTTAAATGTGTAACATGCACAATACAAAAACAAAAATGCAAATATACATAAAAATTACATGTACACTGGAATCATATGATGAAACTGAAACGTGAAAATATTATCAATGATCATTAATATTTTGTATATTTGTTTACTAAACCCTACCAGTCCCATAGGCAAAATGTTATTCTTATGGGGTGTAAGTGCTTGGTACTGACAGATTTAACCAGTCCCATAGACAAGAAACTGAGTTGTTATTGATGGGGGCTGTCAGTGCTTGGTACTGAGAGGGTTAACCCACTCAGTCCCATAGAAAAGAAACTGAGTTGTTATTGATAGGGGCTGTCAGTGCTTGGTACTGAGAGGGTTAACCCACTCAGTCCCATAGGCAAGATACTGAGTTATCATTGATATGGGGTTGTCAGTGCTTGGTACTGAGAGGGTTAACCCATTTTAATTCTATGTCCTTATGCAGATCATGTCTGCAATGACCAATAAGCTTGCCCTCAAGTCAGAGCCACTTCCCCAGGCCGACTTTGAAGGAGTTGAAGATGATGAATGGGTATGTATAATGTGTTGCCAATTTACAGATTTAGTGATGTGGGTCACTTGTATTGACGTTACTTTCCATGATAGTAAAGAAGAAGAGAAGTGTTGATAATTTGACAGATGTAGTGATGTGAGTAATATTTCATCCATGTATATCTCGCATGTTAGAGTGTATGTAAATGGTAAAATATAGAATTTAATCTGCACACCAACATTTTCTCATCATAAAACAAAGAAACAATGAGGTCAGTTGTTTATTGGAAAGTAATTCTTCACAGTAGTGGGTCTAGGATGTTGTCAACAAAGGCCAACATTATTGCGCATTATATATGTACTGGTAGTATAAAAACTGTACACTTATATCAGGTTAACCAGCATTTAGGATTCATGTATTTTCATTGAATTGTATAGAAGCCCTTGAACTGTGATAGAGCAAATATGCCTGGGGGTGTTTCACCAAGCTGTTCATAAGCTATGCACAACTTTACGCATGACTGGTGACCTGTTCTTGTGCTAAATGAGATACCCCAATTTGTTGTTTTTTACATTGTGGGAGTTTCTTTCCAACAACCCTAATAAAATTTGACGAACCGTAAACTTTGTATTCAGACGAACATATGAACAATAATTTAAAATTTACAAAGGTCACACCTTAACTTCAGCTGATGGGAATTAAAATCATTGGGAATCTGATGAAGCACAAGAACGCGTAAACAATTTTAAGTAAAGTCGTTTGTAGCTTGCGAACAGCTTGGCAACACACACCCCCAGAAGTGATAAGATAGTATCCTTAATGTATGCACTCTCTCTTTTTTATGTCTCCTTGTTGTATACACTATACAGGATGACTAGATGTCTTCGAGGCATAGCTACTTCTGTTTCCTGTCCTGCTTGAGATGGAACAGGGTATACCCCCCACATCAAGGATATCATGAAATAGAAACAGTCAATTGTCCAGCAGTGAGGGTACTGTGGTATAGTGGTGAGAGCTCTCGACTCTTACAGAGAGGTTCTGGGTTTGAGCCCAGCCCGGTGTGTACACCCTGCTCATGTTCGTCCCTCTCAACCCAGGTGTAGTTAATGGGTACCTGGCAGGAATGTAGTATTCCTGATCTAATTAGATCAACTAGCTTCTAGCGCTACAGACTTGGCTGCTTGGCTGAAGCTAGGGCAATAATAGAGCGCTTTGGGCAATACTATAAAAGCTGATTATTATTTTCATCACTTAGCTTGCATTGTAACCTCCACCGACATCGTGCGATTATTGAGGGGGGAGGGGGAGAGGGAGTGTTCCCCTTGTTCCCTAGATGGGTCCATCTGTTAGCTCTCATGATATATATTCTAACCTGCATAATAGGGGCACCGTCACAGAGGTGGGCCCCTCCAGGACCCTGTTACATAAAACTTACCATTGATGGTAACTTTACGACCTACCAATGGCAATTTCTATGGAAACCATGAATTTGATTGGCTGTTGAACAATGTTACCATGGTAGTTACCATTGATGGCAGAGTTGTATGTCCGGGGCCTGGGGGTTATTTGGTGCCCTCGTGATAGAAGCATTATTATATCATACTACACCAGCCTTCGTGCAAAGTGAAATACTTAAGCATACACTGTATTATCAAATCAGAGGCCCGTCATATAAAAGAGGGCCAAGGTTTACCTTTGTGTGTGGATGTACATATGTTGCCATTTCACGTCTTTGTTTTGCATCGTGCATTACTTCTGTTCCATATTTGGAATGATGTTTGATCCTCTTAGTGCCCTAGGTGCATGACATGTCTGGTAAGTAGGAGGATGGTTCCTGGCCCTGGTACTGAGACGGTTAACGCTATCAATCAATGTTCACTTTAATTCATTGCATTTTTCCTGCAAAGTCACAAATGGTAAATTTCTCCAAAAAAACATGAATAAGGAAACAATGTAAACTCAATTGTGCTTTCAATAGGGAACATGCAGATAATTATCTTGTATAGCCTCATTTATTCATTTTTGTATGTTTGTTTAATTTGTTCTTTAGATTTTACAGGCAAACTGTGTTGATAACAAAAAGGGAGTCTATAGTTTACAGGCAAGTTGAACAAGGGGTGTGTATATCATCAAAGTTGTGTGCTCGATGCTTTCCATACAGTATTCTTTTCTGGACATGGCATTCCAATGTCTGTTACATTCTTATGCAACATTGCAGCCATATTAGGGCTGCCTAAAGGATGATTAGCATATATATATTTATCAGTTATTTTTCTGTCTCATACAAACTTCCAGATTGCTAGGAAAGAGCAATTGTTATTTTTGTTTCCATTCAGACATTAGAATTTATTCTTTATTTCATCTTTAATTGGTTTGAAAGTCACAATATGTTTGCAACTGACCCAGAGTTAGTCAAATTTAGGGATGTTTCTTCCCTCGGGGCCAGTAACAAGTTATTCCATTAACCTGTACCTAACAATGGTATTTCAGTACTTGGAATCCGCTTTGCATACATTAGTTGTTGCTATGTCGGGCAAACGTCAGGCAAGCTTTCTGGTTGTCAGGGGCAACCTTTGTTAAACTGGTATGCATAATATTTGAATGTGTTAGTAAACCAGTCTATTTGGAATGGTTGAAGCAATAGAGAAGAAGTACATCGGTGGCAGGTGGTTAACATGCCAAACAATTCATATGCAGATATGTACCAGCTATGTGGTCCAGTTTATTACATGCACCATACATATGTCTGATATATCACCCAGTTATATTACTAGCTGCTGTTGACTGAACTGCAGTACGATGCCTATCTACATGTATAGTGAGTGGTCCACAAACCGGCCCCTGCCCTTGAAACCGGCCCCCGCGTATTTCTGCTCAGTGCGCGTTATCGAAGGTTGGATGCGCGATTTATTAGGTATTTACACGTTGCTAAACAAAATGCAAGATTTCCGGAAGCAAAATTAGACAAAATGTGCACTTATTTGACAATAAACCAGTTCGTAGTTACACCATGGTAGGACAGTCCACCGAATCACATACTACGAGAATGCAGACTTGGATTTGTTCTTGAAGCAGTGTTGGGTGATAGAGGTAAAGACATTTTAAAGCGTTTTCATAACAACAATAGAAGCAGGTGCACATGGTGGAACATTCTTTCACTACCTTCTCAGAGCTGAATAAATGTTCTCATATCTGCATAATAATGAGTAGGAACGTGGTCGACCATCTAATGACCATCCATTTAACTCTGTGAGTGGTTCGATTGACCTGGGGTCATTTGTACCAGCAATAATCTGCTCATGCGCACATTGCAACTACGAACTGGCTTATTGCGCATTTTCGTTCGAAACATCTCCGTGTTTCAACATGCGTTTGTACTTCTGTGATTTTCTCGTCACTCGCCGATACTTTCCCGTCAATTTTTCACTGCACTGGAACGAGCATGATCGAGACGCAATACTGGTGAAATGTTGGCACTGTACTTGTCGGATTGACAGAGATATCGCACATTATCGGTAGGGGACGGTTTCAAGGTTCAGTGATGTGAATGTGCAACAATTTATCGAGAGATATTCGAAGCGCAATTTCTCCGAAATTTTATTGTTAATCTTCAATCCAAAAATAGTTTTTTAAAGAGCATTATTTTGCTGATTTGTGTGTGAAATTTTTGAATTTTATTTGGTTATCTTGGAATGAAAATATTCAAAAGAAAACAAGGGGGCCGGTTTGAGGCACCGCATCGTATATGAAATGCAGAGTGTACAGCATTATATATGAAAGGAACTTTAATAGTAAGAACATGTAATATGTCACATAATATTTTGTTTATAAGTATTAGCTATATGGTCAAGTTTATTATATGAACCAGAGGTAAATCTGATATATCACCCAGTTACATCACTAGCTATTGTTGACAAAACTGCAGCGAGATGGCTATGTATATGAAATGCAGAGTGTACATCATTATATTTGGAAGGCACTTTAATAGTAAGAACATGTGATACATATTAATTTTAAAAAAATTGTACTTTCATTCCATTCATTTTTCAAAAACTGTTTATTTCTCATGATTCATTTAAAAAAAGAAAGGGTAATTAAGGGAGGATCTTCAACTCTTCCCCGCAAGTGTTCTCTTTAGAAAGAGATTAAAATGACAGAATGCAATCTATCTATTCAAGATGTCCGTCAAATTGTAAAGACGTTCCATTTGAGATGGTACAATTAAAAAAGAAATGGTCAATATTTCTTTATTTGTTGTATTATATGTAAAGTTGTACACACTGATTATGATTATGTGATCATAAATTGTTATATACATATATGCATAATGATGTAGATCATTTTAATGTTCAATGCTTGCATTGTATGATTTCAAATACTTATGTAAGAAACTAGGTGAGCATTTTGTAATAGTTTTAAAAGAACTGTTGTAGATTTTTTTTTCATTTAGTTTATAAGAATAAAATCTTGAAGAGAATGTTAGAGATAATCTTTTGCAAATTATGTGCAGCTTTTTTCTGTTTGCTTTGTAAAGATGTTGAATTTTGAGAAGCAATAAATTAACTCACCATCTTGCCATTCCAAAGGTCACTTTCAACTCGGTGTTTATGCTGACCACTGGCCGTGTCTGCTCGGCAGTAAGAAATGTGGATGTTTCATGCGGTATATCCTTTGTGCCAAACACCACGCAGGTCTTTAATCATCTGTGTGTTTTACAGGTATGAAAATGTGCCACCAGTATACAACGAGTTAAGATCATGGTGTCATCTTATTTGATACTGGTCAACTTTTTCTTTCATCTCATACATGCAAGGAAAGAGGATGTGTACATATTTTTTTTGAATAGATTTTAATCATTATGTAGGAATTGATTATGAATCGCCCTTCTTCTGGTTTATACAGTATGCAATGAAATGCTTTCACAATGGTTATTTCAATACGTGTCATTTTGGCTCATATGAAATCCTACATTTAGATTGAATTTGCTTATCACTTCATAAGTGAAACAAATTGTTACATTGTAAAGAGGGAACTGTACATGATCAAAATGAAGTAGACATTGTTTGTGTGTATGATCACTTTTATTCACGCCATCTTAGATTGCAACTCACCTAGTCTTCACTTCAGACTGTGTGATATGTTCATGCATATACCACCGCAACATAAATACAACTTGCACAAAACACATTTCTGACAGTCTTTCATTAAATGTTGCCATCCAATTCTCAGCAAACTTGTATCCTCTTTCTTCCATTTCTTCAATATTTCTTTCATATATTCAGTATCACTTTGATTCATTGTTGGCAAACTTTCAAAAAAGGGGTTTATATGAGCTCATTTAGACATGTAAACTTACTGCAGAATTATGGCAGAGCAGTCCATGCTTTGTTCTGGTTTGAATTAATAAAAATGTCTCACAGAGATGTGCTTCATGATGTATTAGTTATATTAAAATTCATCACATCTAGCTGTTTGTGATTGGAGTTTTTCCTGGGTTTGGTCTTTTCACCTTTAGTGTCGTGTGTGTGGTATGTTGTTCATGGATGGATGGGAGCAGTAAGTTTAGATGAAACATTGTGTTTGATTCAACAAAACCAGCTTTAATTTAGTATGTTGTCATATCTTTATCTATTAAAGTACTCTAATTGTCTTCAAGGGGAAGATATTATTTATAATTGATTGAATAAAGAAAAAGCAGTCTTTTTATTTATGTTATATTCTGATTTTCATTAGAATTTGCAAAAATTATCAATTTTAGGTATTTGAAGTATATTCACGATATTGTGGGTTGGGGGAAAACAATGATTATGAATAAAACTTCAACTTGAAAAATTAAACAAATTTAACATTGAGCTATTTGCATTAACATTGAACATATGTTTCCACCATGAATAATTTCATTGATTGTGACCATTATAAACCCACTGAGCAGAATGGCTGGTTATGAACGGGTCATTTTACATTACAACACATATAAACATAAAAATGATTGCAATAATCAACATTTATGTAAAGGTAATATTGTAACCTTTACCTACACAATCATCCATGCTCCAACGTGACAAAAAGAGAATGTCCCTCAATGTGCAGGTTGCGGATGATTTCACCATCTGCACGCACAAATCACATTTTGTCTGGCACGAAGACACAAAATGAAACATTATGCTTAAAGTTACTGTAGCAGCTCAACTATTATCTCCGTGAATATATTGGGCTGAGACTTTAACAAAGGACCCCCCTAAAACTGAAGCACTATTCTTCCCGAAGTCTGTTGTTTGTCACCTACTCGTGGTATTTCCGGTAATCGCCCGACCAAGGCCAAAACATCCGACCAACCGCGGTCGGCAAATAAACTTTCTTACACCGCAGAGCTCCGAGAAAGTTTGCCACACTGGACAATGATTAACGATGCGCTCCCGAACAAAGGAGCCGCCCACGAACATATTTCAGCCTCATCGGAGATTCCGGAGAAACTTCACTTTTTCATCTACTCTCGGTGAGTCAACACATATATTTCTCCAGCGTATCTTGCACTTCATTCAGTGGTGATACACGACCACTAAAAGACCATGAATCCTACAATGAAGAGAGAGAATAGCAGTGGCAGATCTGCAAAATCTCACGCTTAGCTGGCCTCTGGCATCTTGGCATTTCTTAACCCCCCCCCCCCCCCCCCCCAACTCTTTCCTTGGCAAAAAGCTGGAGCAGCACCTGGTAAGAGATAGAGAGCGAGAGCGAGAGTGAGAGAGATGTAAGAAAGAAAGGTGAGAAAGAGAGAGGGGGGAGGGGGGCAGAAAATTAGGAAACGATTGTAAATTATATTATGGGCCTATTACATGTTCTAGATGAGAGATAGGGAGCGAGAGTGTGAGCGGTTTAAGAGAGACAGAATGAGTAGGTGAGAGAGAAGGGGTGGCACAAAATTAGGAAACAATTTTAATTTTCAACTGTATATAATCACTAACCATTTAGGCCTATCACATGTTTTTAGATAGGCACACTGGTCGATTGAGCTGGAGTATAAATTTTGTGACCATTACAGACCTGTAGCTACTAGGACAGCTATTTTCACTGGGTTAGGCCATTTCCTGACCTAGTCTTTCTGACCTAGTCTTTCTGACCCAGTTTTTTTGCCATTCACTCAGTACGGCCTCCAGCTGTTATTGGCTACTGTGCTAATGAATATTCAAGACTATGGCATGGTTTGTCGAACACTCGCGCCGGCGCGGCCAAAGAGGCGGCCAGGAGGCGCAATTTTTTCGAACATTCGCGCCGGCGCGCCCAAAGAGGCGGCCAGGAGGCGCAATTTTTTTTTACACGCTAGCTCATAGACGCCAGAGCTTTTCACAGCTGAGAGAGAAATCCTTGCTCTCTGCAATCGGCCACAGCCTGCGAGAGCACGCTCATGCCGATATCAGCTGTTCCTTTGTACCATTGTATGTGGGTAATGAGTTGATATAAGGACACTAGAAAACCTATTACTGTGCACAAATGCCATGTTGTGATAAAAAGTTGAGTAAATAGATATGTGTTTGTGTTATAATTATTTCATGTTTGCTAGGTTTTATTAGACTATTTATTATTTTTTTATCTGTCCCTCCCGACATGATGCTCTAAAATCCCCTAGAGCAAAATGGAATCTCCCGTCTCTTTTTCCCCAAATCTCGCTAGAGAAAAAAAAATATTGGAGTCATCGACTGTTTGATAGGGGTGCATAATAAATTTCTACCAAAAATATTCCTTATTCAATCATTCAATAACATTTTCATGAGATGATGTATTCTTCAATAATACAACAAGGATAAACAAATTCACTTTTATCTTATTGTCCAACAAAAATCCAGTGTTTTTTACATTATATTTTCTTTCTGAGAGCATCGTCCCCTTTTTCTGTAGTGGAGCAGTCCGGCGCCGGCAATTCCCGCGTGGACTAGCGCGCCTCCAGCTCACCAGCTCCTGGCGATGGCCGCCTCTTTGGCCGGCGCGACGTTCGACAAGCCATACCATCGTCTTGAATATTCATTAGTACAGTAGCCAATAACAGAGGCCGTCTCATGAAAACTGCCTCGTGTACAAAATGAATGGCAAAAAAACTAGGTCAGAAAGACTAGGTCAGAAAGACTAGGTCAGGAAATGGCCTAACCCAATTTCACTAGACATTCAATACATTTACGCAATTATATAGACCTAGGTTTCAACTAATTAAAGATTAAAAATTCGTAGTTTAATCTGAGAATCAGAAAAATATGAATTTCTGGTGACAATAATGAATCTGGTTTTTTTTATTAACAAACAAAGTTAGGAGGATTTTATTTTGCAATTCATTGCCATTCCTTACACAACTCATATTTGCTTTAGTTTGAGATGGAAGTATACGCCTAGACCCAACTGGAAAATTTGGTGGCACCACATTTTCCCATTTCTAAAGGTGGCTCAAATGGCTCAAAGAGAGAGATTAACACAAAATTGTTTTAAAAAGTGATGGTCATGTTGCCTTGTTTGCTAAATACAATTTACAAGCAAATGATGAGTTTGGCCCAAGTATTTTATCGATCTGTTCGGAGTGGTATTCCTTAAATGATATTGCTGTTTTCTTGATATTTTAAAAGTGAATCTTTTTTTTAATGTTCGTCTCAAATTTTGCATTTCATTCTCGTTTCCCTGATTTATAGTTTCCCTGACGAGTATTGCTCGATTTGCGTGCCGACAGTTCTCTGCGAGCCTTCTTTTGAAGAGCGCCAGCTACTGTCGTATGATCCACCTCCTCGCTCTCTCTTCTGCCGATGTGCATAAACATGCATGCAAGCTTTGCAGATTTCGATTATTTATGTACATATACGTGCGTGTGACACCATAACAAACGCTAACTTCGACTGGGTTGCTTGCTGCATACCTTGGAAGCATGGCGTCTACTTCCGCTGAAGGAACGGACGATATCCGTAAAAAGATAGAGGTTGGTACAATCCATTTATTCCCCTTATTTAGTTTAAATTTGAAGTAAATTTGGAATTTGCGTGAAATGAAACAAGTAAAGGAAATCGTGACCTGTCTCTTGGTGCTCGCTCGCGCGCTCGCTGAAGTTCACCGCGTGACTCTCGCCGGGCATTGGGGAAACTCCCCGATACTTTCTGCGGTGGGGCGGTGGTTAAATAACAGGGCTGGCGGGGCTCAGGCACGTACAGGTGTACTGTTGTCGAGGTGGATTTTTCAATTAAGCCCCAGCTGCCCTAGTTTGCAGGCGCAAAGTAATACAGATACAAACCGTGGCTATCAGTTTATCATTGAGTTTTAGGAAAGAGTTTTATGTGTACCCCCACTGTGTATCCAGTGCGTTTAATATATCATACTGGTCCTGCACTGTATAGATCCAGACCCAACTGGCACTGATTTTGTGTAAATATCCTACTGTTTCAAAGTCAGAGAGGGCAATTCTTTTGATGGGGGTAGAGTAAAAAATGGGGCAAGGTATTTTTTTTCTGGGGGGGGGGGGTGGGGGGTTAAATGTGTAAAAGAAATAAAAAAATAAACCATATTATAAGGCATTTATTGAATGTGTTAATTTTTAAATGTCGTAGATGGCGTTATCATGATTACTCAGATGGCTGATAAGTCTACATGTAAGGTTAACCTAAACCTAATACTAACCTTAATTTTTGTTACTTCCCCCACCTAATTATGCTACATTATGATTATATACTGGTATGTAAAATTATAAAAAAAAATTAGCGGGGGTGCATATGGAACTCTTACCAAATTTTACACTGCAGAGACTGGCTCTCATGATATGTTGAACATGTCTTGATCTGGCTTCAATCGTTGTCAAGGGCTTGATTGATGAGGATGACTTGCACTTATCATTGTACAATCAGACAAAAGCTAATTGGTAGATCATGATGAAGGCCATTGCATGCTGGCCATTGATTTGTATGAGTCTACGATAGGACAGCAATACCCCATGAGCACATAAACGAAAGACTTGAAAAAAATACCACCAATCCCTCATGGCGATGTTTTTGCGAGCAAGACGATGGCTATAGAATGTTTGTGAACCGAAAGTTCATATCCCAAGAATTAAAGGTAACCCGTCGCTTTTGCATGTACCTTAGTCTGAAAGTTCCCTGACTTTGTCATCATTTGAGAGAGAGTGGCTACACTACAGCTCAAAGGAATTGGCACGGGTAAAGGGAAAGGGAAGGAGCCACAGTTTTAAACCGCGGTTTATTTTGTACAGTTCAGCATGAAACGATGCCTTTTAGGCTAAAGCATCTTGTTTCATGCTAAACTGGACAAAATATACCGCGGTTCAAAACTGTGGCTCCTTCCCTTTCCCTTTACCTGTGCCAATACCTTTGAGCTGTACTGTATATAACCTTTCCCTGGAATCGACAAAGCGTAATACTCAATTTTGAGGAAATAATCTTGGATAATTTATCAAGCTTTCTCTTTTCGTACCACGAAAAAAGTCATATCTCAGTGAAAACTAGTTAGATTTTCATTTATTCTACAGGAGTTATATTACCCCTGACCTAAAAATTTCACAGTTGGTATCCCAACTGATACGTGCTAAATATGCTAAATATGCAGATGTTTTTAAAAGGAACAGGCCATCTTTAAGCAATATTGTTATGATCTTAAAAGATTTGGATTTGGATTGAAGTTGGATTGGATTTGGACGGGTCGTACCTGTAACCTAGAGTGTGAGGCCACAATCTGCATACTTCGGGGTTCTTTGTTTTGAACTGTTCATACAGAGGTCAGTGAATGACTGTGGTCTTGCAAGCAGTGGGCGCGATGCAATCACTGCGTTGCTGACTGCCGTAATACAGTCAATGTAGATTACGGTCGCTATATTTCAAACATAAACAAGAATAATGCTAAATATGCTACTCATTGCGGATTTAAATCACGAGTAATAATCGTATGTCTCGCAATGTATGGTCAACAGAATCTAAAAAGATCACAATGTTTCGTTTGCCGCTGCAACACTTTGTCAGGTGTGATACAAAATTGCTGCGAGCCATATCATCGGCCTATTGTTTGGCCGAGCATCTGGGTGCGCTAGCCAATAGTATTGGACCGTTTATGAGCGGGTCTCGGTTAGTGCGCTGACTGACCAAAAGGTATTTAAACCCCCTATCTACTACAATTTTGTATCACCTGACAAAGTGTTGCAGCAGCGCACAAATTGTTATGATCTTTTTAGGTTCTGTTGACCATACATTGTGAGGCAAAAGATTATCACTAGCGATAAACAAGAATAGTTGTTCACTTTTCCTGAAAATGTGAATGAAACTTGAGTGAAATTTCATATGTGCTATCGTCAGGGCTTACTAATGATCCATGCCGAGTTTCACAACTTTGGTAAAAGGGCTACCTTATTTTTAATAGTTTGGTATGTATGTTCTGTAAGTGGCCACATGTTATGCATTTGTTTACTGTATTGAAAGTCTGTACCATCCCACGCCATTCACCTTCATTGCTTGCGTCTCTCTCCATCTCTCTCTCTCTCTCTCTCTCTTACTTCCCCATCTCATCCATACATGTAGACACTCTGTCTGTTCCCACGGTCATTCTCCATACCAACATCCCCATCTCAGAATCCACCTCAAGATAAGCCATTCCACCTCCTAAGGGGCGTCTTCATTAGCTCGAGCTGGGCAAAATAGCGAGCTTGTTCTGATCGGGTTAGCTAGCCAGATCACGAAATAGCTAGCTATTTGCGTCTTCATTAGCCAGATCAGGCAAAATAGCGAGCTATTTGGTCGAGAAAATTTCCCAAGAAATCTTGGGCTAGATGAAGCTAGCTCGAGCTAGTTCGCGAACTAGCTCGAGCTAGCTCGGAGCTTCTTCATTAGCCTGAAAATTTCTCGATCCCGGCATGCATCAGCGCCCACGAGGCATTGTATACGTAATAGGTTTTTACATGTGCGTGAATGTGAGCTCACAACCGAAGCCATGCGGTCATGGCCTATTCCTGTCTCTTGAGGTGCGTCTTCATTAGCCCGATCAGACGAAATAGCGAGCTATTTTTCTGATCTGGGGAACTAGCCTGAAGTTGCAATCGCGTCTTCATTAGCTCGAAACTCGGGATTCGTAAGCTCGAGCTCGGGTTGCATAAATTATCCTGAGTTTCGCAGTGTGCGACAGGAATAGGCCATGACCGCATGGCTTCGGTTGTGAGCTCGCATTCACGCACGTGTAAAAACCTATTACGTAAACAATGCCTCGTGGGCGCTGATGCATGCCGGGATCGAGAAATTTTCAGGCTAATGAAGACGCTCCGAACTAGCTCGAGCTATTTCGCGAACTAGCTCGAGCTAGCTCCATCAAGCCCAAGATTTCTTGGGAAATTTTCTCGACCAAATAGCTCGCTATTTTGCCTGATCTGGCTAATGAAGACTTAAATAGCTAGCTATTTCGTGATCTGGCTAGCTAGCCAGATCAGAACAAGCTCGCTATTTTGCCCAGCTCGAGCTAATGAAGACGCACCTACACTGCTGGTATGTGCGAAACTCGGGATAATTTATGCAACCCGAGCTTCAGCTTACGTATCCCGAGTTTCGAGCTAATGAAGACGCGATTGCAACTTCAGGCTAGTTCCCCGGATCAGCAAAATAGCTCGCTATTTCGTCTGATCGGGCTAATGAAGACGCACCTCTACAGTCACCACTCACTACTACATTAATATGTTATGTAATATGCACCTGCCAATGTTGTACACTGATGCTGACTGTGTGAGCTATGATTAAAAATTATCACTTGCTATCTAGACATCAACTAAAGCAGTCCTACATGTCTCTCTCTCTCTCTCTCTGTACTGTAGTATACCAATATTACATGTTCATCAGACTTTTCAGATACAAAGTTGCAGAATGACTGCACTGCATGCATGTTAATTGTGTAATAATCCTATTCTGCATGATTGCCAAAGTGGGGTGTTGCCAAACTGGGATGTGATTCTGAAAATCCACCAGTAGAGCTGCCAAGTACATGTAGTACTGATTTGCAGTAATTCATACTGACATTTGAGAAGAATACCAAAGGTTTCATACAAAATAATGATTTCATAAGTTCTAGTTCATGGGTTGTTCTATGATCATTATTTGAAAATACTGATTTTTAGCCTTTAGAATACTGAAATGTTTTGATTAAGATCAACAGCCCTGCACCAGAGATAAAAATTGAAAGAAATAAAGAAAACAAATCTCACAGAAATGTCCATCTAGAATGTTCGACTTGTACATGTACGTATTTGAAGAAAATTTGAACCAATTTTAATAGGCCTGAGTCGAATCGATTATTAAGCCGGTGTTCGATCGAAGAAGTCGAACTCCGATTTCATTTTGATGAATTCGATGCATCGACGAAATTACCAAATTGACTAGAAAACACAAAATCTTTTATTTGATAGTCCTGTTATACACAATTTATCTTCATATTTTCACAATTTTAATTTGCTTACTTGGTTCCTACTCTCTTTTGTGAGTTTTGCAGGTAACGCATCAAGAGAATGAACAGGTCGCTCGATGATCAAGCAGCTACTACATACTACTTGGATTTGATTCGTTCACTACTATATACAGCGCAACGCCACAACAAACAATTGTCCATAGACTTTGTACAACGGATAGCATCGTGTGTTGTGAAAACCCGGAAATACAGTGGCAATCGTGCGTAAGGCTCATTTGCATACACGCTGCCGACGTACAGACTAATAGAGCGTCTCCGTACAGCGATTCGGAGACCACTGATTGGTGCATCGCGTAGATCACGTCATAACCATGTGGTCGCCAAAACAGTGATACAATATCCAGTCACGTTGTCCGAAACCCGGAAGCGATTTTTCGACGCATTAGGGTTACGGGAAAAAAAAATCGCAACCCGGAAGCTGATTGACTTTCTGCCCGTTGCAATAGACTCTACAGATTCCAACCTACATACATGTATACGATGCCATATTGACGCTAATTTGTAAGATTTTGACGGAAAAACAAGAAGTAATCGAAATTCGCTTACATGTGCAGTATCGGTGAGAAAATAGATTCTCCGAGGTTACCTATCATAATTCATATAAAATATAGGAAAGTGAAATTCTAGGTCGATTTTGGTACGAGGTGATAGAGAATTGCACGCTTGTTTTGGTGGAATACTATGTGGGGAAATGGAAGGATTGCACTGCGTATGCTTACTATATTTTCATTCATAAATTGGCTCTTGGCAGTGGCTGGGTGATGTCATGTATCGATGCAGCGATGTTCGATCGGCGCAAAGCCATCGAACACCGGTTTCTGAAAAAATCGATATGACTCAGGCTTAAATTTTAATGAGCGCATGATCTGTGCACCTTTTACCAAGGCAGCTAGTGTAGGAGAACTACATGATGTAACAAAAAAAAAAACGATCTTGTAGACTTGAAGTCCTCAGATTTATTCTGGGGCTCCTTGCCCACAGCAAGATTTTCCAGCACGAACATAATCAAAATGCAGTACATTTGCATATTAAAATCAACTAAAAAGGAACCAATAGAAATAAAAAGGACTGGAGTAGGCCAACTAAAATGTAAGAACCCTATTCACCAAATCAACCAATGAAAGCAAGAAGGATGAATAAGGGTAAATGATGTGAGTGGTTATGTAATAAAGAATGTTCAACAAATGAGCCAGATGTGAAGATGGAATGAATTAACACATCTGAATAAGAAAGGAATGGAGGTGATCAAAGAAGGAGGATAGTGACTCAGGAGATGAAAAGAAACTTAAGAACCTATTGAAATTGAAGTTCATACAAACTGAACTGAATTCCAAACAGAACTTAACTGAATACCAAACTGGATGAAGTATAAAGAGCAACTAAAAAGCTCCTGTAATCTGTACCAGTACTTTCCCTTGGCTTTCACACTTGTTTCTTGGACAAGAATATGTGGTTTTGTAACTTAAGATGTTACTGATTTGGCTCTTATGGAACTTTGGGTTTGTTGAGACCTAAAACCATTATGTGTTGGTTAAGTAATGAAATGAGGACTTAACTGATGGCATGTTCGACTTGTGTCTTGACACAATTTTACAACTTGGTCTATTTCTGCAGACTAGCATACCACTTCCAAGTTTTACCCTTAGTGAATACATAATCCAAGAAGAAATCTCTTCACTAACATCCTAGCATGACTGCCAAGCTGTTGAGTATTATCAAAACTTCAATAAACAGGTCTGCCTGCAATAGACACTAGTACCCTTTTCTCATTGGGTTTTCTTAGCCCCGTACTATCCTTAGCCCTGTACTATCCTAAGCCCCTGACTATTTTTTGAAGCTTTTCACACTGGCATTTCTTAGCTCCGTACTATTTCTAAAACTCGACTAAAGAAATCCACGCTGTTCTCACTCGAAATCGTTAGCCCCGTACTTTCTCGACAGCTTACAAATATTTATGAATGTACGTGTTGCACATGTGGTCTTTACCACTCCGCATCAAGGTCACTCGCCCGTCAGGCATTATTTGATTGGTCAAGGCGTCTCGGCCTTGAGAGCTGACACCGCATTTCCTTAGCTCCGGACTATTTTTTGTTTCTGTTCTCAATGGCGCTCTTAACCCCGGACCATTTGGCTTGGTCCTGCAATTGCGGGGTTAGCCCTGCTTTTTTGCAGGGCCAAATAATCCCGGATTATTGGTGGGGCTAGCCCACTTTGGTAAAAACAAGTGAGAACAGAAACGGGTCTAAGCTTAGCCCCGACTATAGGTGGGGCTAACACCCCCCTCAGCCCCACCTATAGTATGGGGCTAAGGAATTTTATGCAAGTGAGAAAAGCATATAGAAGAATATGTCATTCCTTGTCTGTTTGTCCAGACAGAGACAAGGGACTCTATTGTTCTTAGTTAGGTTTAGGAATGTTCAACAGGCTGGAGGCCAGACTATGTCTGCATGGCAACAGCTCAGCTCAGCAGCTCATTGGTCCTTTGGAATCCTTCAAGGCTGTTCTGGTCGTTAAAATATTTTGGCTGAGAGGGCCAGGGAAGGGCCAGGGGTAAAGTGTGATGTGTGATGTGCATCCACAGGTTCATTGTTACACTCTCACTATCAGAAGATGTGTTTGTGAGGGAGAGGCACTCCTAAGGAGGTGTGAGATGGCCTACATGTACATACACATGTTTATGTGGTAAGTTTTTGTTTATGTGTGTAGTTCATAACTTCAATTTTGTATAATAAAGGGATCTAAATCATTGTAGGTTGCTAACTCCAGCCTATGATTCAGAGTAGACAGGAATAAATGTCTCTTTCGGGGCATTCTTTAATCGAAATTACATTTTTTGACATAGCCATGTGGCGAAGCTTACCGCTTGCCAACACCCGAAACAAGCCGGTGCAGACGTGTCAGCAAGCAGCAAACTTGGCCACATATGTACTTGTAGCATGTATGGGTAAAGTACCGTCTCTATTTGGGGCCAATCATCATGTATGTCATAAGAACTAAGTTCGATTAAAGAATGTCTCAATAAACCAGTGCGTCATGATCATGTTCGTAGTCGCAAGGTGCACATGAGCAGATTTTTGCTGGTAGAAATGACCTCTGGTCAATCGGACCACTCACAGACTGACAGACATGACAGAGTTATTTGGAAATTCATTAGATGGTAGACCACCTTCATACCCATTATCATGCAGATACGAGAACAGCTATTCAGCTCTCATATGGTAGGGAAAGAACATTCCACCTTGTGCACCTGCTTCTATTGTTGTTATGAGCATGCTGTAAAATGTCTTTACATCCATCTCCCAACACTGCAAACAAATCCCAGTCTGCGCGCATTCTTGTAGTATGTAATTCATTGCGATTGGATTGTCCGAACTTGGTGTAACTACGAACTGGCTTATTGAGACTGGCTATTCCTGTCTAGGCCTAGCCCTAACATGCCTAGGCTGACATTAGCAACATAAAATAATTTATACCCCCCACCCCCCACCCCCCAAACCCAGGATTCTTTGCCACATTCCGAACCTTTCAATCTTTAGTTTTAGTCAGCAGAGTGGTATACCGGTACTCTCTATGTTGTTAACTTCAGAAGGGCGGGTATGCATGCATGCTAGAGTGTGCCCCGATTAAACACTCTCTACAGATAGATTAGAGCTAGTACCAAACATATTTTAGAGCAATCGTATTCTAATGGTTCTTGGGAAGAATGAGTACTAGTGAATGGCCTTTCTATTAACGGGGACTTCCACAAAGAATTCATGTCTTTTCCTTGTCCTACATGTATCCTGTGGTTCCAGGGGATTTTAAGGGAGCATGTTATTTCCTTTCCTAAATCCCATTGTTTATGTTAAATAGTTGGGCAATCATGTGCATACATACTGGAGCTACATTTATTTTGTGTGAAAGGCTATTAATAGGTCCTTTTGTAATTTGGTGGTCGTGTATCACCACTGAATATAGTGCAAGATACGCTGGAGAAATATACGTGTTGACTCACCGAGAGTAGATGAAGAAGTGAAGTTTCTCCGATGAGGCTGAAATGTGTTCGTGGGCGGCTTCTTTGTTCGGGAGCGCATCGTTAATCATCGTCCATTGTGGTAAACTTTCTCGGAGCTCTGCGGTGTAAGAAAGTTTATTTGCCTACCGCGGTTGGTCGGATGTTTTGACCATGGTCAGCCGATTACCGGAAATACCACGAGTAGGTGACAAACAACAGACTTCGGGAAGAATTTTATATTGTATCAGCTTCAGGGGGTCCTTTGTCAAAGTCTCAGCCCAATATATTCACAGAGATAATAGTTGAGGTGCTACAGTAACTTTAAGCATAATGTTTTAAAACTGATGGTAGGATAAAATTGTGGAAATGTTGACCATGGTTTAGAGTTAGGATAGGGTAAACCTAAGCTGGACTGGCTTATAGATTTGAGAATTTGGTGATGATTGCCAATTTTTTTAAGGAGCTAAAACTCCTTGCATTCCAACGTAATGTAACCCAAGAAACTAAAGATGTTAAAGGGCATATACTGTACTGGGAATGAGTGATTACATCACAAATCTTCAAAATGTTCGGCCCAAACATTTTGAGAATTTAAACATTAATCATTAATTACTCCATATGTGGATCATTTGAGGGTAAATAAGCTTCTAAAATGGTCAACCGTCAATACATGAATTTAAGACCATTGGCAAGAAGATTGCTAACAATTACATTTTGAAGGCTTTTTGACTTCCCAGTACAGTATATGCCCTTTAAGTGCATGAGGGATGAATGTTAATGCAATGTCAATGTCTGCCTGTGCGGCATGTTGTTGGTGCTGGCTATGCTAAGAAAAAGTTTTTCATGACTGACATCAGATTTACATACTAAATCGGATCCCAGGAAATTCTGAACAAAGGGAGGAAGCTTTGTCAATAAAGCCCCATGGATTACTCAGATAATGGGATTGTAATTGAGATCAACTGGGCCTTAAGTTGTGGGCAGACAGGAAACACAGGGAGAATTCCCTAGCAATAATTGTATACACTGTCCAAAGTAATAGCCAATTAGTTATTGATTGAGATTTTTGTAGAAGTGTATTAATAAGAGGTCAGAAAAAATTCAAAGAAAACTAGCATTTTTGCTGCATATTTATATTCAGCGCAGAATATTTATGATGGCAAGAAATGAAACAGATACACAGGTCATGTTTTTCAGGAAATCTTTTCACTGGATTCTGCTTCTTTGATATGTCTTAAGTATTTTCTGTTTTTTCTTCTTTTATGTCTGGGTGTTTATGGGAGCAGGGCTAGCTAGCTATGTCATGTGGAAGGCTAGAAGCCTTATTTGTTGAAGTTGACAGGAACGTGGTATACTGTATTTGGAAGCAAAAGTAGTTCTTGTGTCTTCAAAGACCATCTGTGGTTGAACACATCTTGTGACTCTTTACAAGAAAAGTGGAAAAAAAAATGGGATTTTCTTCCATGAGGATGATCCCTGCAGCGTGTTGTAGAAACAAGAAAGGGACTGAGGGAAATCTTACAGTAGTGTACATGTAAGAAATAACTTTCCCCCATAGAAATGGTTCTTATAAGACACAAAGAAGTGGGCCACACAGATTATCACAGGTTGGGCCGGGTGAAGATTATTACCCACTCTCTAGGGGCGTCTTCATTAGCTCGAGCTGGGCAAAATAGCGAGCTTGTTCTCATCGGGTTAGCTAGCCAGATCACGAACTAGCTAGCTATTTGCGTCTTCATTAGCCAGATCAGGCAAAATAGCGAGCTATTTGGTTGAGAAAATTTCCCAAGAAATCTTGGGCTAGATGGAGCTAGCTCGAGCTAGTTCGGAGCGTCTTCATTAGCCTGAAATTTCTTGATCCCGGCATGCATCAGCGCCCACGAGGCATTGTTTACGTAATAGGTTTTTACACGTGCGTGAATGCGAGCTCACAACCGAAGCCATGCGGTCATGGCCTATTCCCGTCGCACACTGCTGGTATGTGCGAAACTCGGGATAATTTATGCAACCCGAACTCGAGCTTACGTATCGCGAGTTTTGAGCTAATGAAGACGGGATTGCAACTTCAGGCTAGTTCCTTGGATCAGCAAAATAGCTCGATATTTCGTCTGATCGAGCTAATGAAGACGCACCTTCTTCCTCTTTCTCTTGCTCCCACAATCCCTCTTACCCTCAAGCCCCTGTTTACACTGTAATTATACTACCATTCAGAAGGATGCAGAATCCTGTCCTAAATACCACATGCATGAAGATCAGTATATTCCTCCCTGGTACATATACATCCTGGACACTCGGCTCTGTACCATCACCACCAAGTGTCTTCAGCAGCCTCATGTCGGTTTAAAGTGCTAAGACACAGAGAGAACACAGCTACATCTTCATATTCATTCTTATACTTCTACTACTGCTACTGTTACTACTTCATAGCTATTGGATCTTAGTTTATTCTGTAGCTGTGGATATTTTACCACTGCTTGTATTAGTCATTATTGTAATCAACTGTACCATCAGTGACTGCTGTTTCTGGGTAATAAATGAACATGGAACTACTAACGTCCATCGTCTTCATCTTCATGTTTATCGTAGTCATCTTCTTCATAGGTAAGAGTCTCACTGAGAGACCACGCTACCTTATATCATCAACATTCAACATAACCCAGTCAGACTCTTACAGTAGTTTAAAGAAGGAAAGTTCTGATACTCTACATTGTAAACACTACATGCTAATTTTGTGCATGTACTTAGTGATAATTTCTACAGGTTTTTGTGATATAAATTGAATCATGTTTATTGTCAAGTTTAGAAGGATTACATGCGCAGATTGCGGGGCATGCTTGAGTCACATGCACAAAATCACCAGGGTTTTTTTTGCGCATATGCGACGATTTACACTGGCAAAATAGTGTTTGAAAAATCAGTTCCTGGAGCAGGATGTTTAACAAATTTTGTGGGCTGTGTTAATGGGTGCATGCCAAGCAAGTTTCACTTTTCGCTGACTATGTTAGAAAATCAGGTTGTGAAAATAGCCGCCTCATGTTAACTATTTATACATGTACATGTATCTCTCCCTATTTGCACTTTTTTATTTGTTTGTATCCCGTTATTTTTATTCTTCGTTGTATGGAAAATGTGTATTTTGTTAACAGACACTTGCATTTGAGGCCTTTATTTCTTCATATTGTGAGATCTAACAAGACACCTTCCTATAAAGTCACCCCAATACACACATTCCTTTCTGCTCCCAGAAGCAGAGTCCAAAGATAACCCTTGCCCTCTCTCTCTCTCTCCTCCCCCCCCCCCCCCCCCCCCAGCACTCCACTGACAGTGACAAGAGCCAGGTGTTCTTGCCCCTGTGCCGGGCAGAAAGAGAACAGTGTGGGTCCTATAACCCTTCTGTAGGGTGGGTGTCATTTTTAGTGCCCCCCAGCTATTCTTTAACTTGAAGGGATAATTTCAGGGTGAACCACTGTATCCCCAGTACACACATTCCTTTCTTCTCCCAGAAGCAGAGTCCAAAGATAACCCTTGCCCCCCCCCCCTCTCTCTCTCTCTCTCTCTCTCCTTCACCTATCGCTCTGCTCACAGTGAAAAGGAGCGGGTGGTCTTGCACCTCACATATGACATCACAAAATAGAAAAAATTCACTAATATATTTCTTTAATGTTTCTGCTTTGATAAAACCAACTTAATGTCAGGGTAGACTACCCCTTTAATGCTGTAACAGTCCTTTGAGCTGATACTTTCACAAGTCTACTCACATGCAATTATGTGAAGGATTACATTGCTGAACGTATGGCCAATTCTAAAGCAAAGAAATGTTTTTTGTATGCATTTAAAAAGTGAAATATGTGAATAAGCAGTTATATTCTGCAATTTTTCTGTATCATTATACTTTTGTAGGAACACAAGGAACAGATTGAGGAGCTCCGAAGGACATTTTTTCAAGACTGCGATCAAGGTAACAACCATATATCCTTGTGCTTGTGTGAGTTTGTTTGTCAGTGTTGTTGCTGCTGCTATTTGACAATATGTCAGTGACATCCTCTTTCCTTGTGAAAGAGGATTTTTGTACCAAAAGCTCCAGGCCGTGAGTTGTTTATATTTTCTGTCCCATACAATGCTTCATTCTTTAAAGAATGTCTTATTCAGCACAAAATTATTTTAATTTTGTTTTTATTTTTGTCTCCATCTGTCCAAATTGGCAAGTTATATTGTCTGGATCCCAGTCTCCAGATTTTGGGCTCTTTTGAAAAATATTAAGTCACAACCTAGCACATGAGATGTAAGAGCAACAATAATGTGGGTGTTGAAAATATAGCACTTTTTGGTTATGGGATTTCAACTTCAAATTAATATTTCAAATGAGGAGAAAGCTAGTATTTTAGTCAGTCTCTGGCTGTTGCAGGGCTGATGAGATCAATTTTTAAAGTTTGAATTAAAAGTGCCCCAAAGCCTGAAAGCCAGACTAACAATTGTTTTATTTCTGGCACAGATGACCCCGAGTCGCCCTTTGACCCCCGTGACCTGGAGTGGATTCGAACCACTGACGCCTACATGTACCATGTGCTTCTCATTGGCCGAATGGACCTCACCGTCGCCAACGAAAAGCTGCACAAGATCTTGAAATGGAGAAAAGAATATGGAGTAAACGGTTCGTTCAAACCTAAAGGATTCTAATGGAACGCAGTTTCTTTGCCTAATGTCATTGCGTAATTTCTTGAAATCGAGAAAGGAATATGGGGTGAATGGTTTGATAGCCTGAAATGTAATTGATTAACAGAAGTATGGTCATGAAACTAAAAACTGATTGTGAATTCAGTCATGAATGAACAATTATGGATGCAAGATTAATTGCATCCACATGTACTAATGTGTAAGTTTTCAGTAAGTCTTGAGATATTGGTGATCAAGAATGGCAAAGGTTTTCATGCCTCCACCATGAAGTGGTATGTGGGGGGGGGTACAAGCCAAAAACAAAACTAAGGAAAAATCATATGAGTTCTCAGAGAGTTCAGCAAAAATGTATGATTTGTTTTATTTTCTGAAAAACTACGTTTGATTTAAAAACATTTTAACTCAAATGAGCTCGAGATAAACTTAAGGTATGAAAATTGTTTGGGAATGTATGGTTTGATATTAAATATTTATTGAAATGCCCTGAAGTCGTGTTTTGGAATACCAAAGCTAAAATATCTTAAAGATGTGTATAACCAATGTATTTTCAGAATACCACCTCAGTATGTCTTATGTCTTATGTCTTATACTGTGACAGATATGACCTTTGAGAGCTTTCCAGAACACCTTCGAGAAATGGGCGGATTGTACGCTCACGGAGTTGACAAGAAGGGACAGCGCATTTGTGAGTTCATTTATCGCTTCATATTTGTTTCACTTATGAGTAATTATAATGATGATACCTACACTACAGCTCAAAGGAATTGGCATAGGGAAAGGGAAAGGGAAGGACCCGCAGTTTTAAACCACGGTATATTTTGTCCAGTTCAGCATGAAACACAATCCTTTTTGTCTCGCCCACCGGTGGTGAAGGCGAGACTAAGGGATCCAAATGGTGTCCGTCCGTCCGTCGTCCGTCGTCCGTCCGTCGTCCGTCGTCCGTCACAAATGTTAAAGTTTACCTGCAAGACTCTCTTTTGACAAATAACTTCACATGGGTTGCTTGGATTACAACCTAACTTGGGTCATAGATGCACTGGGGGTACCTTCATGTTATGGTACCGTTGGAGGTCACAGGATAAGGTCAAAGGTCATTTGAGGTCATACGTTAAAGTTTACCTGCAAGACCCTCTTTTGACAAATAACTTCACATAGGTTGCTTGGATTACAACCTAACTTGGGTCATAGATGCACTGGGGGTACCTTCATGTTATGGTGCCGTTGGAGGTCACAGGATAAGGTCAAAGGTCATTTGAGGTCATACGTTAAAGTTTACCTGCAAGACTCTCTTTTGACAAATAACTTCACATAGGTTGCTTGGATTACAACCTAACTTGGGTCATAGATGCACTGGGGGTACCTTCATGTTCAGGTACCGTTGGTGGTCACAGGATAGGGTCAAAGGTCATTTGAGGTCATACGTTAAAGTTTACCTGCAAGACTCTCTTTTGACAAATAACTTCACATGGGTTGCTTGGATTACAACCTAACTTGGGTCACAGATGCACTGGGGGTACCTTCATGTTATGGTACCGTTGGAGGTCACAGGATAAGGTCAAAGGTCATTTGAGGTCAGGGATACAATTCTTTTGCGTAGCAACGGAGATCGCGATATTTCTGGTTATTTTCGCAAGTGGGCGAGACACAATATTGCTAATGCCTTGTTAGGCTAAAGCATCCTGTTTCATGCTGAACTGGACAAAATATACCACGATTTAAAACTGCGGGTCCTTCCCTTTCTTCCCTTTCCCTTTCCCTATACCCATTCCTTTGAGCTGTACTGTAGGTATTATGAAGTGCATTTCATGGCTGTGCACTCATGATTTTCCATGTGTGGGTGTATTTTCCACAAGTAATTGAAAAAAAGTCCCATAGAGCAGCGTTTTATCTGGCGCAGGAACAGCTAAGTAGAAGCACCAATTCACTTCGATATTATTTGAATAATTTTAGACCAACAGTTGTCATTGTTGTATAGAATATGAATAAAGAATCCCATACAGTAGAGTGTATATTTGTATATTTATACAACTTTCTCATTTTGGGGTGACCCTCAGTGTGGTTTAAGGTCAAGACCTACCAGAAGACTCCGGAGAACCTTTTGTGGGCCAAGAAGATGACCGTCTACTGGCTCAACCGACTCCAGAAGGAAGACCCAGCCAGCAGGATAGCCGTCTTGGAAGACATGACCGGTGCCGGGGTCTCAAACATGGTAAGCATTCTAAACCAGCATTTTTGTCTCGCCTGAACAAAGTTCGGTAGAGACCTAGTGATCACTTTTCCTGTAAGTATGTTGGTATGTTGGTCTGTTACAAAAATGTTGAAGTTTTTCTTTAACTTGCTCTCATTTCTTTATTTCTGCATCAATTGTGATCACACTTGGTACAAATGATCCTTGGGTAATACCACATGTGTCTTTTCATGAGGCTGATGGGGTCAAAAGGTTTGAAAAAAATATTTGAAAAAAACGATTGCGAAATTGCGAAATCAGACGAGACTCGTGGTTCACGAACCACCTTGTTTTAAATGTTCTTGGTTTGGTACACATGTGTGTGTGCCCATCGGTCTGGGAAGGTTAACCCAAGGTTTTCTTCCAGTAGAATCTTTGTCAGTGAGAAGGATTAAGTGACTGTTAATATTCTTTAGTCCTTTGAGGAATAACAAAAGAGCTGGGAAGCTGAGTTGAAAGATAATTTCAATGCAGACATTGCACAAGTCTCATAGATGTTTTGGTTGCTTGGGAGAAGCTTTTTTGTAACTGGACCTTGGTACTTTGTGTTTATACATTTTTAAAGACAAGGTAGCCCTTTTGTAGGCAAAAAACACTAGTTTTTGTTAAAATAACAGAAAATAGGAAATAATGACTGAATGTGAGCTTCCCTCCCAATTGGAAACTGACTTTGAGCAGACTTTTATAGATTGCTAGATTTCCAGTAGGTTTTGGAAGAGTCCAAAATCTAACATAGAGACTGGAGATTGCAATATGCAAGAGCACACATCACATCGATACGGTGAGGCAAGCGGCGCAACGCTGACGAATACACTCAGAGTTGCAAAACGATGTATGAATGTAGACAATAGTTGGGGTTGTTCATACGGAAACAGGGATAGTTTTTTTTCTCTCTCCTTGAAAGTTTCATGAAGCAGTGACTGAGATTTCATACACATCATAGTTTGTGTATACTGCCGATTCCTGCTGAGTTTCATGACTTTTGCAAATGGGACACCCTGTCTGTAGTTTGTTACCTCATGGAAGTTTTGCTGTGCTACTGATGCAAAAAAAATTACAACTGTATGACAAGTTCTGTAAATCATTCTGTGGAAGGATTGTTTGACAACATGACTGAAGGAAAGGGTCGTGCCCAAGCCAACATTCATGATACATGTACTCATATTACATTAATGCCAAGCATCTATCCCAGGGTCACATAAGTACAGTTGCCTCTGTGCCAAAAAGAAGTAACTACATAACGTCTTATTTCCTGCTAGATATGTTACTCATTGCGGATTTAAATCGCTAGTGATAATCGTTTGTCTCGCAATGTATGGTCAACAGAATCTAAAAAGATCACAACATTTCGAGCGCCGCTGCAACACTTTGTTTGACTTATTTCCTGTTGATGTGAAAACATGTGTCGGGTCATTTGCACCGGCATCAGTGCAGCACCTAGAGTGGTCAGCAGAAAATCTGTTCCGCGCTGCTCAAAAGGGCAGAATATCACTCTTTGTCAGATATCTGTGCTTGAAACATGGTGCATTACTTTGCAGCACATGGCTCTATGAAAGCAAAAACGAAATTGAAACTGCTCTAACATGGGGCTCACAAACTGTTTGTGGACCTGAGGCATTGTGTTTGCTGATGTGCATGTTCTATACTGGGGACCTTCTTGTCAGGCAGTACCACATCATATTACATGTAGGTCAAATTTCCTCAATTCAGGATGGTTTTTAATATCTTTTCCAGATATTTCCCGCAATTGAGGCATACTAAGTGGATTCCACAAAGTATAGAGATCTCAAATTTGAAATCACTGCAAGTTGCTTCCTTTTGCTATAGTAAAACAGCTGTAATTATGGTATCCATATTGTAGCTGGTATTCTTGTTAATTACTGCCTACCAGTATATTCAGTCTATACTTAGTGTCAGCCCACAGATTAATCATGCTTGGATGATCACAGATTAAAGTTCAAAGTACGCACTTGTGTTCTTTTTTGATAATTATCATTATCTTGTATGTCAACTGAAGCAGTTAACACGGGAAGGTGATGAGGTATATCACCAATTAAGGGTCTAATTGGGGTCTAATTGGGGTCTCTATTAATCACAGCATATCAATTCAAGTAGAATAATAGTTTGGTGGAGAGTCAAGATCACGGTATCATTAGGTGATGTTTAATATAGGATACAGTCATAGTTTGGGTATACTTTGTGTATACTTAAATATTTTTATACTGTTTATACTATTGTTTTGACTAGACATGCGAAGTTTTGCTTTTGAATCTGGCTCTGATGAAAAGAAAAATATTTGGATCTGAAGCTCCAAATAAGTATCTCCATATCAAAACAAATGCATCAGTTACACCACAACTACAAGCCGGCCTTGCAGACCTGGGACATTGTAAATCCAAATTGTTAATAGTCCATCCAGGTATAGTAAAATTAATACTAATTTTAAGTTTTCCCCCTTGTGTACGAGGTGGAGAAGAGCTTGACAAAAATCAGTCTTCGGTCTACCCCGGCCAGACTTGTTCATAATCTGTAATTAAGATCGTGATTGGAGAGTTTGAATTAAAGATGTCAATCACCCTGAATGCCAGGCTACATAACTACTGATAGTTGATCAGTGATACGTCAGGCAAAGTCCTCACCTGATAAACACTTACATACATACATACACAGTCATACATGTAGATAAGGCTCAGGCCTTGGGGAGGAAGAGAGAATGAATCTAAAAAAAATTCATGTATTTCTTACTCGCCATACTCTTCTAGATGCGCTTAAAGACAGGGTATCCCATTTGTAATTAAATTTGTAATGAAAATCAGCAAGAATCAGTAGTATACCCTAACAATAACGTGTATGAAATCTCACATTCGTTGATTCTCAAACATTTTCAGGAAAAGTGAAAGACTGTCCTTGTTTGCATTTGAATCGCACCGACCATAATCATATTGTGATACTGTCCCTCTCAGGGCGCAATGCATGCATAACTCCCATTGAACGCATGCACTGTGAAGCGAACCAGTGCAGAGCATAGCGCAAAGCAGTCTCCCATCTCTAGGTTTGGATGACCAGCCCAAAATCGTGTCAAAATCTAGCAATCAGTATCATTTTGCTTGAGGCCGGTGGGACGTCATCTGACCCCCTGACACTCCCCCGACCCGGGCGCACATGCGATTTGCAATGACATCATCTGTACGGGCGCTGACTGGCTGCCGCCTTCAACTCGCCGAGAATGGAAAATCTCAAAATTTCCGTTCTTGATTCCTCGCGCGGACAGCGAGGCGGAGGGTAGCGCATGCACAGATCGATCTTGGTATCAGATTACCGTTCTCGAGCCTGTCCGTCCGCAAAACGATAGCTCGCTAATCTTTCACTATCAGGAATCTGGAGTATTCGAAAGATAACAAAAGAAAAAAAAATTCATAGAAACATAGATACAGCTCAGAATTTGCTTTCAATATATGAATTAAATTTGTTGCATTTTGGTTTGAAAAAAAAAAATAAGTTCAGGTCTTGGAAAGGTAGAGAGAAGAATGGAACACCAAAATATTTGAACATATCTTATTGAAAATAGTGATACAAAGGGAAGTATGGCATGTTAATATTAAATCAAAAACATTTCAAAGAAGCATAGATCAGGCTCAGGAAGTGTTTTTATGCCTCCGCCACGAAGTGGCCGGAGGCATTATGTTTTCGGGTTGTCCGTCCGTCCGTCCGTCCGTCCGTCCGTCCGTCCGTCCGTCCGTCCGTCCGTCCGTCCGTACGTCCGTCCCGAATCCGTTTAGGCAATATCTTGAGAACCTTCAAGCAGATTTGCTTCAAACTTGGTACATGTATGTATTGCATAAAACTAATGAAGTGTGTAAAATTGGGGTCAAATCTGATTGAGGTCAAAGGTCAAAGGTCAATGAACTTTGTAAAAATTGCCCCAAAATGACCTTTTCCACAATAAATCCAAATCCGAGGATGCAATTCTCATTAAACATGGTACAAATATAGATCGCTACTTGAGAATAGACTGGTGACATTTTTGGTAAAATTCCTGAAAGGTCAGAGGTCAAAGGTCAATGAAATTTGTGAAAAATTGTCAAAAATTGACCTTTTTCACAGTAAATCCAAATCCAAGGATGCAATTCTCATTAAACATGGTGCAATGATAGATCACTACTTGGGGATAGACTGGTGACATTTTTGGTAAAATTCCTGAAAGTTCAGAGGTCAAAGGTTAATGAAATTTGTGAAAAATTGTCCCAAACTTTAAATTTTTCACAATAAATCCAAATCCAATGGTGCAATTCCAACCAAACATAGTGAACAATGGATCATTACTTGGGGGTAGACTGGTGACATTGTTGGTGAAATTCCTGGAAGGTCAGAGGTCAAAGGTCAATGAACTTTGCAAAAATTTATATTTTTCACAATAAACCGAAATCCAAATCCAATGTTGCAATTCTAACTAAACATGGTACAGAGATGTATCACTTCATGGAGGTAGACTGGTGAAAGTATAGGTAAAACTCCTGAGAGTTCAAAGGTCAATGAACTTTGCCAAAAATTAGCTAAAAATTGCCCCCAAAGTGATAATTTTCAAAATATATCCAAATCTTATGGAGCAATACCAACCAAACATGGTGCAAAGATGGATCACTACTAGACTGATGACATTTTTGGTGAAATTTCTCAAAGGTCAGGGATCAAAGGTCAATGAACTTTGCCAAAATTGGCTAAAAATTGCCCCCAAATAGATATTTTTCACATTGAATAGTATAGAGATGTATCACTTAATGGAGGTAGACTGGTAAGTTTGGGTAAAATTCCTGAAAGGTCAAAGGTCAATAAACTTCACCCAAAATTGGCTAATTTCAAACAAAGTTGATGCAAGGATGGATTTAGACAGACTGGCTAGATTGGAAGTCAAAGAAGTAAGAGGTCAAAGGTCAATGAACATTGCCAAACTTAGCTAAACTTGAAAAAAGAAAATTTGATACTTTCATTTCACATAGGAGCAATGGTACATTGCCCACCAAACATACACATTTTCTGAGAATAGCAAAGAAGCGGAGGCATATTTATCGACTGCGTGGCAGTCGAATTGCTCTAGTTTATATTTGTATGTTTATCAAAGCAAAACAAGATGCCAATTTCAATAACCAGGCTCAGGAATTTGCGTTTGATGTGTCAAATATATTGGTTACATATTTCTTGTAAGATGTGGAAAACTAGGTCTCTGATTCATGTTTTGATTGCACATGTACTGTGTTGTTTCGTTTCTCAGGATATCGAGCTAATCCGATTCAAGATCACCTGCTTCGAGCTCTATTTCCCCGCTCTAGTGGGTAAGTCACTCTAAGTCAGGAATTTATTAATGTGTCTGTTGGAGAAGACAATGAAGAGAGTATGAAAAGAGCGTTAAAGGATATACTTATGCCTATAGGAAATAAAATCAAATAAATATAGTTATAATGGAATGAGTTATTAAAGCAATTTATGCAGCTAACATGCCATGAAAGTGTTTAGTTTTGTGTTTTATGAAAATCAAATTTCACTAAATTGATGCTATCCTGACCTACGAAATTGCCTAAGGGAAAGTGGCTTTGTGTGTATGTCACAGCCGGGATATACTTCACGCAGCTATAGAGACTAACTGCAATCTACACACAAATGTTCACAATGACCATTGTGTATCACACCTGTTAGTCCACTAGCAACTGCCGTCTTATTAATGTCTTATTGAGGAATTGATATTGAGAAATAGTGAGTTTTCTTGTCAAGGTTTGAAATTACAAAACTGCATTTGTACACATCCTTAATACAATTAGTGTTGTAGTAAGTGAAGTAATGTATCATCATCATTTATTAAGCATTTCCTCTAATTCCACAGATATGCTGTACATCTATGATATGCCATGGATTCTTAATAGTAAGTTGACTTTTTTTTCATATTTTATCTAATTATTGACTTCATAATGGAAGAAATGGTGAAGAAGGATTCTACAGAATAGGCAGAAAAGCAAAACAACAGACATGCAAACAAGAATCATAACTTCAAATAGGATCAGACCACTATGGAAGATTGTGGAAAACGTCCTGAATGAGAGAACTATGTGTTTCTTGTATATGCAGTGTTTGCTGCAACAGACCTCATTGTGGCAGTATTCCTTCATCGTAATTCTTTTGTGTAGCTGTTTTTAAGGTCGCGGAGAAGGATTTGACATAAGGAATGATTTTTGTTCTGATAAATTTGTTGTTTCCTACTAATGTTTCAATCAATTCATTGAGGGTGGCTTTCTGAACATTCTTTCAGAGTATGTGGCCGAGAAACTTTTGGGATGACTTTGCTCTTTCTAGTAAATCGTGTTTCGCCATCTTGTTTTGTCCGTAGCTCTGTGGAAGGTTGTGGAGAGGATCCTGTCCCAACAAGCGAGGGAGCACATTAAGTTTATCCGAGGGAAGGAAGTCCTGACGCACATCGATCAAGACAATCTGCCCCTCCACATGGGAGGAACGGTAAGCCACAATGCTGTAAAGCTACTGCAAATGTTGGTCATTTTTTGGTGTTTTAACTTCTGCTAATTTCACAAATGAATCTTTCACTGCAAAAATAAAAAACAAAAGAATGTTGATGATTTACTAATGGATTGCTAAATTCTACTCTGTGTGTATGTATTGAAATTATATGATAAGGAGCTGATATCTTTCATTGCCAACTTTCATTTCTGGGGGATGTTTCACCAAGCTGTTCGTAAGTTACGAATGATTTTACGACCGACTGGTGATCCCGTCTTGTGCTAAATCAGATTCTCATTGAACAAAGTGTGGTAACGCATTTAGCACAAGAAGGGATCACCAGTCGTTCGTAAAGTCGTTCGTAACTTACGAACAGCTTGGTGAAACACCCTCCTGATATGATATAGGAAATAAATAGCAGAAGGTGAAACTGTGCATCATTTTCATAGTTTGAGACTGCCTTTTATTATAGGATATCTAGTAAGTACGAGAATAAAGCCAGAAAGAGACCCAGGAGAGGGTAACAAAAGAGAACTGAACTGTGCGTCGTTTATGGTTACATACTGTTATTGTGTGTAGGATACGTATGAATGGGAGTACATCCCGGAGGAGGAGGGGGAGGAGGAGGAAGATCACTTTCAAGAGGCGGAAGGTGACGCCGGAGCAGAGAGAAGTCTGAATGAATCCTTCCGATCCATGGATGGGGACAGTGACCGATCCCTCTTACCAATCGTCAATGCTGCTAGATCACTACGGCAACCCAAGCAAAACAAAAAGGTATCTGATGTGACATCGTAGATATAAAGCTTTAATATAAACAAAGTAGTTCTAAACATTGATGTCAGAGCTCAAATGAAGAAAAAAAAAGTTTGGGTGCTTATCAACCTGTACTATAAAATTTGTATATAATTCATATAGTGCTTTATTTCTAAACTTCCATAAAGTGTTATTACATCTTTTATTGTAATTGTTGCCATTACTATAAATCATCTTTTCTTACAAATCTTTGTTTCTTCTAGTCTTAGACTGATTAATATTTCATGGGCACCTACAGCGGGTACAAAGTCATGAAGCATCAAACCGTGCAAATGCTCAACAATTGTCAATCCATGATTGTACTTTGAACTTTCCGCAAGTTTATTCAAGATCAAATTTGTGAAAGTTCATTCACAACAGCTCAAAGTAATTGGCGTAGGGAAAGGGAAAGGGAAGAAAGAGAAGGAGCTGCAGTCTTAAACTGCGGTATATTTTGTCCAGGTCAGCATGAAACACAATGCTTTAGCCTAAAAAAATCATGTTTCATGCTGAACTGGATAAAATATACCACAGTTGAAAACTGCGGCTCCTTCCCTTCTTCCCTTTCCCTATGCCAATTCCTTTGAGCTGTAGTGTACACTTTCAAAGTTAATTTTTAGCCCTTTGTGTGCCAAATGAAAGGCGCCTCAATGGATTTTGTGTGTAATAATTGTGAAATAATCCATAAGTTGCTTGCTCCAGGTTGAACAAGCTATTTCTGCCATTGTATAAAGATATGCTATTGATCGAATGCCTCAGGATAGGGTCATAGTCCATGTTCTTTGATCAGAAGTGCACAATCACAGTCATGTGGAGTGGGCCATGAGTGTTTGTATTTGTCATAGTATGTCTGTTGAGGAAGTGTTAATATTGCCTGTAATATGGATAGCAGGGATGGAAATAGCAGGAGTGTTAGCCAGGTAAGTTCATGTAACTGTTTACAGGGATGACGTTAGATTTGCATTGGAATGGTTCAGGTTGGTTGAGGTAATCAAGTCCTTTTAAACACTGCTCTGATATTCTTCAGAGAGTATAGTACCTGAGAGAAGAACTTTTGCTTAATATTTCGGGTAATTTTTTTGCTGCAAGAAAACTGCACTTATGTTATTAAATCTACTCGCATTAACCAACGATGTAACACAGTAAGACACACATACAAGAACAAGAAATATGTTCATGATGTATTAAAATTTTACTTTTATTTTGTTTACCAACAAGGTCCATTTTCAAGATGAGGTGGATGGTAAAGAAAATGTTGATCCAGAGCACTCATCGATACAGAGGAGAAATGTAGGTTGATTCGCTGTAGTCCCATATGCTCCATTTTGTGTGAGATTACTCTATGATATAAAATGGATACAATGCCTCCTGTTAAGCTTCAGAATTGCTGTACATTGTACTGAAACATATGTTTATATAATTATGATTTTATTCATGTACACTCCTATATATATTACTACGTTTCCAATGTTTTTTTTTAAACTGACAGTGCAATTCAGCTATGACTGCTAACAAATCATGTTAATACACCTTTATTGAATTGAATTGAATGGTATGGTACCTTGGCTTGGTATGAGATGTTACCACTGATTGTGCTACACTGTCCTGTAACTTCCAGATTATGCTAGGACAATTTTGGAATAATTCTAATATGAATGATACAGCAATATGACTTTAACACACTATCAATAGGGTAAAAATATGTCCATCTATTTCGTGAACCAAACTAAAATCTCTGTTCACTATTGCATATTGCTCCTGTGTCCTGCATGTTTCAAGAATCGTGGTGAAAACATTCTTACTGTTTTAATTCAGTGTTACAAAAGATAAATCAATCAGGTCACAGATTAATCTCAGGTCACAGATCTCTGTAATGGCATTATACATACTTGTCTTGCATTTGATGTAACAGGTTTTTTCTTTATTTTAAAGGACAAAGTATTATGGCTGGATGGAGGGTCACTTAATTTTAATCTAACTATCAAAATCTAAATCTTCATTTCAATACTGGGGAGAAACCTTAGATAGGTCAATGGCCTTTACTTCTCCCTCCACATTTGTGTATTAACGTGTCTTTTGTTATTGTACTATACTACTATTCTATTTACTTTGTATTCATGTTTATCTTACTTCATGTATTTCCATTTGCATTTGATGTTTCTTTTATCACTGTAGTATTTAATGATCCAAGAGGTGGAAAGAAATTATATAAAACTATTGTTTTCAAATTGTTAACCTCTCTTAGCACCAAGCCAGGAAAAGCCGATTGACTTATACTATATTTTATGCACTTATGGTCCTGAGAGGATTAACCAGATTTTTTTTGCTCTCTCCGTGTGTTTGTGTGTTTCAAGAGGAAGCAGGGAGGTCACAGCAAACGGAGCAAGGCAAAAGCAATTCACATCGGTCCTCTGGTCACCATCAAGTAAGTATTTATCGTTAACCCTTGAAGGGAATATACTGTACTGGGAAGACAAAAAGCCTTCAAAAAGGTGATCATGAGCAATCTTCTTGCCAGTGGTCTTCAATTCATGTATTGTCCATTTTAGAAATCTGCTGAAAATACATGAATATTAGACCATTGGCAAGAAGATTGCTCATGACCACCTTTTGAAGGCTTTTTCTCTTCCAAGTACAGTATATCCCCTTTAAAGAAATGAATGTTATTTGTCTGCGGTACGATTGTATAGCAGGCAAATGTTGTTTGTATCGTTAATGAATGCATACTTATGTTGGGTATGGGGCCGTTGCCCCGATGAAATGTAATTTGCATAGGCAGCTCGTACAGGTGTGCTAGCTAATTATGCCACGGTGACCAGGGCACGTACCGGGGTACGTGGCATCAATTAGTACGTAATTGAATCATTCTAGCTTGAACTTTCAACGAGACAACTTTTATTTGCAATGAAAGTGTGTTGTGTTATGTTATGACATGGCTGTGTTTCCTAAGGTTTTCCAGAGTTTTTATTTTCGTCGAGTTTTATCTCTGGTTTTTTATCATGGAACACGCTCGGTCCGGTTTCCTGAAGGAAACGAGGCGAAATGTTTGTTTAACATTCATACATAATAAAAGGCCGGCTCCCAGTAGTCGTTGTCAGGCTATCCCACAGTAATTGAAGTGTATTATTGTGTTATTTGTTTGTTTTGGGAGCCAGAGGGAGGACAGACGTAATAATATGTGTAATTATAGAACAGATCATGCATTGAACACTTACTATTCTAGCTAAACAGAATTGGGTAACAAATTCCCCAAGGTTTTAAATGTGATTTGAGTGAAGGTTAGAGTGAATAAAGTAAATTGAGCATTCTTTTTAAGTTTTGCACCCAGTATGTAAACTTAACTGAAAAAAGGCAGTGCTTTGTATCAGTGGAACAAGCCCTGTTGGGATATATGTGACATGATGTTGGCTTTACTCAGCTTAAATCTATTTTCTGAAGTGCTAGGAAATCTGCTTTAGTGATCACTCAATCATTCTTTGTGATCATTCTTTGTTTCCCTCAAACAATATCTCTCTTTTTGCAAAGCCCGTATGCACCTCTTCTCCCGATCAATACTAACAATCTTACACTTAAAATTTTACCCTGTTCTCTCCCTCCCTCTCTCCCACAGGCCAGGAGACTCACTGGTCTTTGAACCCCAGTCCAGTATAGCAGGGGCAGAGGGCGTGTCGGCCAGTCTCTCTATCACCAACACCACTGATAAGAAAGTCGTCTACAAGGTACGCACTAACGGCAGAACACAGATTTACACATTAATCCTTTATTAAGGGCCTGTCATATAAAAAAGTCATGATTAATCTGAATTGATTGCAAGTCCAATCCCTAATCTCTAATGTGCAGTTAGGATTGATAAGAATTCCTTTATAAGACAGGGCCAAGATTTGTTTTTAATTTCATTTATTTATTATTTTTTAAATGTTTCAAGTTCATAGAGGCTTATCAGTATACTCAAGAGTTACAAAAGAATATGAAGTTCTGTGATGAGGGGAAGACATTTTGATGACTTTAAAAGTTTTTTTTTTAGCTTTTTAACAAGAATGAGAATGTTTGTGGCTTTACTTAACCTTTAACCTTCCAGCTCATTACTGCTATCCTCCACCAAACACTTTACGTAACCCTAGCCCTAAATCCTAACCTTAGGCTTGAAGCACTGTTCGCAACCCTAACACTAACCCTACACTTCAGACATATTGAAGCCATTGCAAATGTCAGGTCTCTAATTGAGGGCTCTCCTCCTGTGTGCCCAGGTGAAGACCACCACTCCAGAGAGGTACAAGGTGCGCCCCAGCATGGGCCCTATCAACCCTGGGGCCTCCATACACATCACTATCACACTCCTGACAGGTAAGTAGCTAACCCTCAGGCTACCAGCACTGCACCATCTCTGTGTGCTACCTATGGACCTATGGGGTTCTGAGACAAAATGAGTTAATATAAAATACACATCACCATCACACTCCTAACAGGTGAGTAGCTAACCCTCAAGCTACCAGCACTGTGCCATCTCTGTGTGCTACCTATGGACCTATGGGGTTCTGATACAAAATGAGTTAATATAAAACACACATCACCATCACACTCCTAACAGGTGAGTAGCTAACCCTCAGGCTACCAGCACTGCACCATCTCTGTGTGTTATCTTTGGACCTATGGGGTTCTGATACAAAATGAGTTAATATAAAATACACATCACCATCACACTCCTAACAGGTGAGTAAACTAACCCTCAGACTACCAGCACTGTGCCATCTCTGCGTGTTACCTATGGACCTATGGGGTTCTGATACAAAATGAGTTAATATAAAACACACATCACCATCACACTCCTAACAGGTGAGTAGCTAACCCTCAGGCTACCAGCGCTGCACCATCTCTGCGTGTTACCTCGAAGAGTTCCCAGCCCATCAGGGAAATCAGGGAAATTCATTTAACTTTTTTCCAGTCAGGAAACAGGAAGCGATTTGATAAAAATGCCTCAATTCAGGGAAAAGTCAGAAAATTTGAATTGGCCCCAAGATTGAAAGAAGTCGGTCAAATTCTGTTATATTTTGGTGTTTTTTATACTGCAAATGGTTCAGTGCAACGACATAGAAAACATGTGAAACTGGAAATTATTTGAATTAAGTATCATGGAATTATGAGATTTCAATAGGGTAAATCAGGGAAATGCCGGGAACTCTGTCCTATGGACCTATGGGGTTCTGGTGCAAACTTGAATACAAAATACCCTGCTCACATGGGAGTACCAATATGGAGGTGTCATGGTGTAGTGGTTGTGTACTGTGACTGAAGATCTCAAGGTCACAGGTTCAAACCCACCTGTAGCGGCAGATTTGTCACATTTTGTTGGTAATGAGTGAAATCACTATTTTCTGTCATCATACTGATGACACTCATACAGTGTACCAACCAAAAAATTACTTTTTTTCTTTCCAGGGCTCTTTTTGGAGAAACTTAAAAATTTTCCAGGGCTACTTTTTCATTTTCCAGGGCTCTTTTTCCACTTTCCAGGGCTACAATTTCTGGAGCTATTTCGCGGTTTTCTTTCCATTTTTTTTTTTTTTGCGTGTGTGTGTGTGTCAGGCGCGTACGCAGGATTTTTGTAAGGGGGGGGGGGGTTGGTTGGTTACGAGAAGTTGATGAAAATGGGGGGGGGGGGGTGGTAGTGGTGGGTTTTGGGGAGTGTTTTTTCTTCACAAATTTCTCCATTCCGTCAAGTCTCAAACAGTGCTCTTAGTGGGGGGGGGGGGGGGGGGGGGGTTCAGCCAAAAAAACTAAAAAAATTGGAGGCGAAAGAGGAGGGGGGGGGGGGTTGACCCAAAAAAAAATGAAAAGGGGGGGGGGTTAAATTAAAAACTTGATTCAGGTTAAATATTTCATTGGCGATATGACTAATGCAAAGAAGTTTTCGGCTTTCAGGCATAGTCAGACTAGCCAGGGCCAGGGGCACAAACATGCATACGGTAAGTACAATTTGATATAGATCTTGTAATCTGCAATTAAGACTTGATAAATGTTATGTAGATCTAATGTAGTTAAACTTTGAAGATTTTCAATGTCAAGGAATATGAAAAAAGAAATGCACGGCAAACTGTGTTGCCCGGCCGTAAATGGTCACAACGGGATAGTCACAATCAAACAATAGCTCTCCCGTAGTTACGGCCGCCTTACTAGTCGGCAAACTGGTATGCCACAGCAGCTGCCATACCCGTTTGCCGACTAGTAAGGCGGCCGTAACTACGGGAGAGCTATTGTGACTATCCCGTTGTGACCATTCATGGGCAACACAGTTTGCCGTGCATTTTTTTCCATATTCCTTGACATTGAAAATCTTCAAAATTCAACTACATTAGATCTACATAACATTTATCAAATCTTAAATTTAGATTACAAGATTTATATCAAATTGTACTTACCGTACCGTATGTACTGTGCATGTTTACGTTTATGCCCCTGGCTCTGACTGAGCCGAGTCACTGACGTCTGACTATGCCATGCATAGCATAGCACTAGCAGCTTGACGGCCGAAGTTTTTAAGCTAGTTTGAAGTTTGAGAAAAACATGGATAAATTCCTGGTTCGAGCGGCTGTACGGGAAGCCGAAAACTTCTTTGCTTTAGTCGTACCGCTAATGAACGGGTCATTAGATACTGATCCCCTGTTGTTTCCGCTCGAACCAGGAATTTATTCATGTTCTTCTCAAACTTCAAAGCTCGCCACAATGTACCGCGTATGCGTTGCATACACTACACAGTACACGTACGATCATATGCATGGCCGACTGGCCGTCAAGCCCAGCGCCTAGGCCTAGCTAGGTATGCACTATGCATTCGTATCGGGCGTATATGGAAGAAACTATGAAGAGCCGTTCCCGCCAAAACGCGTGCCAAAACCATACGCGTGCAAGTCAGAACGTACGCGTATGGTTTTGGCACGCATTATGGCGGGAACGGCTTACTATAGATATCGGGCGCGCGCGCATGGAAGAAACGCTCTACGTGCGATGGATACTGCACTACACACAGCATGCATTCAGCAGTACAGTGAGTCGGTGAATCATGCTGTGTTTGCTTGCGCGCTCTCAATCTTCGCTGTGCAAATTGCCGCAGTGCAGTGCGCGGCCGTCAAGCTAGGATTGGCTGCTTGTAGTCTAGTCATGTGGCAGATGTTACGGGGGCGATTTCCTATTATTGTGTCGCCCACGAAATTGCAATTTTGGCCTGTTTCGGGGGCTCTTTTAGGTGTTTCCGGGGCGAATTCGCCCGCCGCCCCCGTGTATTTTTTTGGTTGCAGTGTACATGTATATAGAGTGGGAGTGGGGTTCATAATGAATGCACGCCCAATACCCCAAAACGAAAGTCCAGTAGCAACTTGTAAACAACTTAACAAAGAGACCACTTGACTTCCAACTATAACTCCTCACTCTCACTGCCTTGGTATGCGGAGCTATAGATAGGAGAGAAAAGTTCTTTGTGTGATGTGCACCCAGGGGAGTAGCCCTGCCCAAATTATGACTGGTCCATCAAGCACAAACACAATTCACTTGCTCTTTAGACGAAGGAGGAGAGAAGTCACACATTTTGGTACATTTTCAGCTGTAGTAGCTATAGTTGGAAATCAATGCAGGAACGGGTTCAAAACAGTTGGTGAGTTCAATTTATCTTCTTTATACAATTTTATATTGTAGGAATTGCCTTAATGCAGTAGAATATGAAGTATAGGAGCAGAAAGATGTAATCTCATATAAGAGAGAGATAGATGAAGATTGTCATTCACAATGTAAGGTTTATCTTACCTCTGCTATATGAAAGAGGTTTATATATTCTTCGATATATTCAACATATTGTATCATGTAGTATTTAATCAAGTATATTAAACAGTACATATTGTGTTTAGAATACAAGAGTAGATGTTAAGGAAAGATTTATAATACTGGAATATCAGAGTGACATGTCACGGTTGAAATAATTCGTTTAGAGTGTAGTATGTTGAGTTCAAGAAAGAGATCGATCACTATAGAGTCAATTGTTTGAGATTAAGTCATTAATCATCTAAATAATCATTAACCATGGAGCATTTTTGCAGGAATAATTGTTGCACATAAAAAAGGGAAATATTTGTGTTAATTCAACTTAACTTAATTCAAGTTTGTCAATTAATCTAGAAGGAAATGTCGAATTCAATATTGTACTTTCAACTCAAATATTAGTTATTCATGTAGCATGATATGTTAATCAATTGTTGTGATATGTCCGCATATTAATTATTTTATTATTATATTATTTTGGTTTCAGTTAAACCACACACAATTGTCACACACACACGCTTGTGACACACACAAGGTTACACACACGTTTGTGTTCGCACAACCTGTTCGTCACACACATGTCCAGTGTAGCACTGGAATAAAGTTCGCTCATCGGAGTCAACGGAGCGTTGACTTGAATAAAGGACAACATAAATGCATTTTGGACTGATTTGCGTTGTTTGTCGTCAGTAACGGAGCGAAGAAAAGTGTGCGTTTAGCATTGCAATTGAACCATCTAATGTAGAAGCTACACCACCCTTGGCACTTGTGCACTTCAGCAAAAATACTGAATCCACCTTGTATGATTGGGTACCCAATGCCATGATTCCCTTGAGATTGGACAGCTGTCACAGTCCGTACGTAAGTCTGTGTGTCCGTCCATCCCGAATCATTTTAGACAATATCTTGAGAACCGTTAAGCGGATTTGCTTGAAACTTAGTACATGTATGTATTGCATGACACTCATGAAGTGTGTAAAATTGGGGGTCAAATCTGATTGAGGTCAAAGGTCAATGAACTTTGTAAAAATTGCCCCAAATTGACCTTTTTATGCCTCCGCCACGAAGTGGCCGGAGGCATTATGTTTTCGGGTTGTCCGTCCGTCCGTCCGTCCGTCCGTCCCGTCCGTCCCGAATCCGTTTAGGCAATATCTTGAGAACCGTTAACCAGATTTGCTTCAAACTTGGTACATGTATGTATTGCATGAAACTAATGAAGTGTGTAGAACTGGGGTCAAATCTGATTGAGGTCAAAGGTCAATGAACTTTGTAAAAGTTGCCCCAAAATGACCTTTTCCACAATAAATCCAAATCCAAGGATGCAATTCTCATTAAACATGGTACGAAGATAGATCACTACTTGGGGATAGACTGGTGACATTTTTGGTAAAATTACTGAAAGGTCAGAGGTCAAAGGTCAATGAAATTTGTGAAAATTTGCCAAAAATGTACCTTTTTCACTATAAATCCAAATCCAAGGATGCAATTCTCATTAAACATGGTAAGAAGATAGATCACTACTTGTGGATAGACTGGTGACATTTTTGGTAAAATTCCTGAAAGTTCAGAGGTCAAAGGTCAATGAACTTTGACAAAATTGGCTAGAAATTGCCCCAAACTTTAAATTTTCACAGTAAATCCAAATCCAATGGTGCAATTCCAACCAAACATAGTGAAACGATGGATCACTACTTGGGGGTAGATTGGTGATATTGTTGGTGAAATTGCTGGAAGGTCAGAGGTCAGAGGGCAATGAACTTTGCAAAAATTGATATTTTTCACAATAAACCCAAGTCCAAAACCAATGGCGCAATTCTAACCAAGCATGATACGAGATGTATCACTTCATGGAGGTAGACTGGTGAAAGTTTGGGTAAAACTCCTGAGAGTTCAAAGGTCAAAGGTCAATGAACTTTGCCAAAAATTAGCTAAAAATTGCCCCCAAAGTGATAATTTTCAAAATATATCCAAATGCAATGTAGCAATACCAACCAAACATGGTGCAAAGATGGATCACTACTAGACTGATGACATTTTTAGTGAAATTTCTCAAAGGTCAGGGATCAAAGGTCAATGAACTTCACCCAAAATTGGCTAATTTTAGATAAAGTTGATACAAGGATGGATTTAGACAAACTGGTTAGATGGGAAGGCAAAGAAGTAAGAGGTCAAAAGTCAATGAACATTGCCAAACTTCGCTAAACTTGAAAAAACAGAATGTGATATTTTCATTTCACATAGGTGCAATGGTGCATTGCCCACCAAACATACACATTTTCTGAGAATAGCAAAGAGGCGGAGGCATATTTATCGACTGCGTGGCAGTCGAATTGCTCTAGTTCACAATAAATCCAAATCCAAGGATGCAATTCTCATTAAACATGGTACAAAGGTAGATCACTACTTGGGGATAGACTGGTGACATTTTGGGTAAAATTCCTGAAAGGTCAGAGGTCAAAGGTCACTGAACTTTGCCAAAATTGGCTAGAAGTTGCCCCAAACTTTGATTTTTTCACAATAAATCCAAATCCAATGGTGCAATACCAACCAAACATAGTGAAACGATGGATTACTACTTGGGGGTAGACATGGTTGGTGAAATTGCTGGAAGGTCATAGGTCAAAGGTCAATGAACTTTGCAAAAATTGATATTTTTCACAATAAACCAAAATCCAAATCCAATGGCGCAATTCTAACCAAACATGGTACAGAGATGTATCACGTCATGGAGGTAGACTGCTGAAGTTTGGGTAAAATTCCTGAAAGGTCAAAGTTCAATGAACGTCACCCCAAATTGGCTAATTTTAAACAAACTTGATACAAGGATGGATTTAGACAGACTGGTTAGATTGGAAGTCAAAGAAGTAAGAGCTCAAAAGTCGATGAACATTGCCAAACTTGACTTAACTTGGAAAAACAGAATGTGATATTTTCATTTCACGTAGGAGCAATGGTACACTGCCCACCAAACATACACATTTTCAGAGAATAGCAAAGAGGCGGAGGCATATTTATCGACTGCGTGGCAGTCGAATTGCTCTAGTTTTGCTGTGTATCGAGCATCATATTTATTGAGCAGTAATTCAGTAGACATTTTAACCATTCTCTTTGCTATGTTGTATTGTAAGTCCAGTATTGAGGGGACAAATCTCTGATCCTGAGCAGTAAATAGAGAGACATTTTGACCCTTCTGTTTGCTATGTTGTACTGTAGGTCCTGGGGAGTCTGTGTTATGGGACAAGTTTCTGATCCTGAGCAGTAAATCAAGAGACATTTTAACCCTTTTCTTTGCATGTTGTATTGTAGGTCCTGGGGAGTCTGTATTGAGGGACAAATCTCTGATCCTGAGCAGTAAACTGAGAGACATTTTGACCCTTCTCTTTGCTATGTTGTATTGTAGGTCCAAGGGAGTCTGTGTTATGGGACAAGTTTCTGATCCTGAGCAGTAAATCAAGAGACATTTTAACCCTTTTCTTTGCATGTTGTATTGTAGGTCCTGGGGAGTCTGTATTGAGGGACAAATCTCTGATCCTGAGCAGTAAACTGAGAGACATTTTGACTCTTCTCTTTGCTATGTTGTACTGTAGGTCCTGGGGAGTCTGTATTACGGGACAAGTTTCTTATCCTGAGCAGCGAATCAGCCGACGGGGCGTTCAGAACAACCACTGAGATCACTCACTTCTGGAAAAACGTCCGACCGGAGGATTTAGTGGAACACAGGTAAAAACATGAAATACAATACATGGATGTGCAATAAATCATCTTTTAAAGAGATAGTTCACCCTGAGATTAATTGGGTTTCAATAAAAGCAGACATATGAATGAAACATATTAGTTTAGATCTGATGAAAATCTGTCAAAGGATAAGAAAGTTATGATCTATTAAAGTTTTCATTTTGTGACGTCACATACGAGGTGCTCTCCCCAATGTTGAGTACAATTTTTTTTGGAAATGTCCATTTTCTCAGAATGATGCGCATCCCTTTACCTGTGCATTTGACACATCATTAGAAACATGTTTTTTACACACATACCTCTATGAACAATATTTATTCTGTTGTCAAAATCAGAAAAAGAGCAATTTATGGAATCACACATCACAATAGCCCCTAGCATGTGACGTCACAGACTTGAAATTTGAAAAGATCATAACTTTCTCATCCTTTGACAGATTTGTCACCAAACCGTCACTTATATGTTTCTTTCATGTTTCTGCTTTGATTGAAACCAATTTAAATTCAGGGTGGACTATCCCTTTAACCCTCTCTAAGCCTGACAAGCTACTGCCTTATGGGATTTGTGTGTGTTACTTGTGCAAAAATGCACCAATGGCACGAAACAATATTAAACGTGTATGATTCACATCACAGAGTTACAGGGGAACAAAATGCAAGGGTGGAGAGACAAAATATCAACATACACAAACACAGCATCATGGAACAGAATGACAGCAAATAGAAGCAAATGGAAACTGAATGAGGAGTGCTTCATCCAACAATGGTTGAACAAGGCCTGATGATGATGATGATGATGATGATGAAAATGCAAGGGATGAGTTTATTTATGTCAAGGTGGAGGAATGAAATAAGCAGATGGATGACAGTACATGTATGAGGTAAATAAGACCAAAAAGAGACAATGATCGGTTTGAAAATCATCCATTAACCATTTGTGTGCCAAGCAAACTGATAGTACATGGAATTGAAAGAACATGTTTGATTTTTACTTGCTCTTTACTCATAGGATGGGCTGCGTTTTCACCCCAACGAAGGCAAGGAAAGGAGAAGTCACAGAACCAGGAGACGGACAGATGCAGACAATACTCAACAAGGTAATTTCTAACATATTGATTAATTAATCTTAGTGATACTGAGAGTACCGGTAAAACAAATATTGAAAAAAAAAGGCATTATTTGGCAAGTGCTTTTGCAAAGCCCGTACGCACCTCTACTCCCCAACGATGCTGACAATCATGCACTTTTAAATATGATTTGAGTGAAGGTTGCAGTGAAAAACATTGTTAAGAGACTTGCACTGGCTGCCCATACGCCAAAGAATTGAATTTAAGATCTTGGTGATAGTCTATAAAGCGCTAAATGGTAAGGCTCCTAGATACATTAATGAATTACTGAATTTTTAATGTCAAACCCATGGTCATAATCTCCGCAGTACACAAGACACATTGTTGTTGCAAGTCCCCCAAATCAAAACAAAAGAATCCCTAGGTGACCGATCATTCTTTTGTGCAGCTCTTAGATTGTGGAATAAACTAGCTGTAGGAAATCTAAAACATTAGACAGCTTTAAATCAAAGGTGAAAACCTATTTGTTCTAAACATAGACCAAATTTACTTCTGACCATGATTTAAAATTATATAGCATTATGTAGCAGAAGTGCATGTAGGAGCTCTTGCAGCGCAGTAGAATATATAAATATAGTTTCTGCACTCTATATATGAATTATTATCATTATTAAAAAGGTGAAAAGGTTTAAAGAGGCCTCCCATTGGTACTGACGATTGTTCACTTTTAGCCCAGTCTGTTGTATGTTTGGTCTTGCAGCTGAAGTCGATGGATGACCAGATGGGGGAGCTAAGACGGCAGAACTCCAGACTAATCTGGCTCCAGGGGCTTCTACTCCTCACCACCATCTTCCTCGTCCTCTACCTGTTCTACTTTAGGCCAGAAGAGGGCGTGCTTCTATCCCACAGCGTCACAGCGCACTCTGCGGCCCCCTCGCCCTGTGGGGAGGCAACGGAGAAGCTCTTGCGAGGAGCGAGAGAGGGCCTGTAGCTCCCTGAGCACTGCAAGTAAAATTACAATAGTATTTAAAAAAAGATATTATATATTTGTTTGTATGTAATGTTGCTGTTGGACATTGGTATTGCTGAAACCTTGGACTTCAATAAAAAATAAAAAAGGTCTATAGTTTTTCAGGATGATGACAGTTAAAGGTTGAAAAAATTAATTGTTGGCACATATAGATTAAAACAAATTCAAGTTATGTCAGGTATTTTCTGAGCAAACAATACGTATAACAAGCTTTCTCAAAACCATCATCAATTTCAGGTATTAGAAAGGTACTTGTGCAGGATATGCCCTCAACTGTTTAATTGATTGCGACCTAAAGAGTGTGATTGGTTGAATTTTTTTTCCCCTTTGAGTCGGGAAAGGGGGGAGGGGGGTGGTAAAGATCTCTTCCCACTGTATTCACTCTAGATGGAGTGATGCATGCACTCAATACATGATTTATGTACTGTACTTTTCAAATATCTTATCAAGGTGGAATTCACAAAAACAATTTCTTAATTATTTACTACATAAATATTTGTATAATTTTTTTTCAAAGCCATACAAAAGCCGTAAACAAGGAAAAATGCACCCCTAGCAACGTCTTCAACCGCGTTTACCTTAAAATGTCCGAGCACGTCCGGTAGCGTTTATGGCACGGTTTGCTAATACAACCGCAAAAATACACCACAAAATGCATATAATATGATTCAGAATAACATTTATTTTGGAATCATGATACTGAATATTTTCTAGCGATGAATTTAGTGGCAAAAAGTACAGGGGAACTTAACGCTTGGGTTGTTGTGGTGCACTGGTACGTTTTGCACCCTTTTGTGTGTGTGGCTGACGAGTTGATGTGCTGGCTTGCTCCGTATCCGAAGACAAATCTTCTTGCCAATGGTCTAAAATTTATGTATTGTTCATTTTAGAAACTTGCTTGAAGTTATTTGCCCCCAAATGATCCACATTTGGAGTAAGTAGTGATTCAATCCCAAATTCTCAAAATGTTCAGGCCGAACAATTTCAGGATTTGGGATTTAATCCCTAATCGGTCAAAATGTGGATCATTTGAGGGAAAATAACTTTCAGCAAGTTTCTAAAATGATCATTACATAAACTTTAGACCATTGGCAAGAAGATTACTCACGATCCCCTTTTGAAGGCTTTTTTGTCTTCCCAGTACAGTATATTCCCTTCAACATATCAACCATCAATTCACAAAACCATAACTGTCCTGCCCCTGACAATCCTTCGCTAGATGCCCTATCTTGCCACAACTGTAGCATTTGCTCCCTGAACTTTTGTTCCCATAACGATTTGGGGTGGGAGCCTGGCTTTGTGTGGAACTAGAGTTTTCATCTGGTTTGTTTGTGTTCCAACTCATCTCAAGCTTGAATTTGGGGTGAGCTTCCTGATATTGCTTAGCTAATCCAATCAAAGCCCCTTAGTCTCTTTTCTTTCAGAAACACATTTGTGTCTCTGGAAATACACCATGTCGAGCTGCTCAATAATGAAGAGCTCATTATTGTCTGTATTGTCATCCGGGTAATGGATGTAGACGATCAACTGTTTGGTGTTCACTTTGTCCCAGTTGACTCGTCGATCAGGAGTCCATAGTACAGACTTCTTTTGATGTCAGCTAGCCGATGGGAGGTGATGTCTGGGGCCAGGAGCTTGACAAATTCCTGCTTGGGCTGTTCACTGCAGTAGTTGACGGTGGCACCAGCCTAAAATAATTGCATGCTGTAAAAAGCACGCAACTTTATTTCATCATGATGTAGAGTTTAGCATGGTTTAGTAATTATACATCTTTTCGCGATGTCACTTACCATTGTGAGGCGGTCCAAGTAGTCACAGCCAAGCGACTTTAATAGGTTCAGCAATGGCTTGAACTTGGTTGTGTGGGGTAGCTTGTTCCTCACGAGCCAGTACATGGCTCGGAGGTTAGCAATGGTGGCCTTCCTGTTTGACGTCACAGGACGCTGCAAGGCCATCCCTATCTTTCCTCTTGCTACCGTCGCGGCCATCTCCCGCTCGTTCCGTGCCGCTTGTTGGTGGACTGCCCCTCTCTGATGCCGCTTCACAGAGTCCAGCCTGTAGTTGACGCACTGGTCTGGTCATCCAGGCTGGATTTCTACTCTATTGGTCAGTAGTGGTATGGACAGCAGTGGTATTCCTCTGACACCACTGGCATTCCATCCCTATCAGAATAAAAAAAGAGAATGAAGGAAAGATATAAAAAAATAAACTATTCAATTCCCTGTGGTAAGTGGTCTATACCTCTATCCAGAACATTACCCTCCCCCCTTCTACTAACCTAGCTTTTCAGCGAAGAAAGTTTGAGTGTTTGCTTCATGTGATGTGTCAGAGTCATCGCTCGTTGAACCCCCTCTTCTTTCTCGCCGCCATGGTAGCTTGGCCCACTGGTGTCGAGTACCGGTCCGGTGGGTGGGTCGACGCTAGGTCTATTTCCAAGAACTTTGTCCAGCAAATCGTGAAATTTTGCTGTGGGAAATCTGCCCCCTCCACTTCTCTTGCTGTGGTCCTTGACTTTCTTGTAAACTACCTTTAAATTTTTTAACTAAGATCTTATTTGGGTTGCAGATTTATCTACTCCGCCTCCCTCTAGCTTTTCTTGGAGGTTTTCGTAAATTGTTTTACTCTGCTATGTTTGGCTGGCCACAGCTTTGAAAATGGCGTCTTCACGCCAAAAGTTCATCAGCAAGATGACCTGCTCCTCAGTCCAGTGCGCCATAAACAAATCAACTGCGTGGTGTTCGATATATTAGTTGACTCGTCGATCAGGAGTCCTTTTGATGTCAGCTAGCCGATGGGAGGCGATGTCTGCGTCCAGGAGCTAGACAAATTCCTGCTTGGACTGTTCACTGCAGTAGTTGACAGTGGTGCTAGCGTGTTATGAAAAATAATTGCAACCCATAACATGTAGGCAACTTTATTTCATCATGATGTAGAGCAAAGGATTAGAAATATTGAGCCACGACATTTTCAAGTGTTGAAAAGAAAATAATACACTGCCGCGCTGCTAGAAAGCTGTCAAAATAATGCATAAATGCCTACCCTCCTCCTCCCCCCTTTCATAACCTATTTTGCCTATCAAAGAACATTGTTAATCCTTATGGTTTGTCTTATTGCTAAAAAATGCACTTGTAATCTTTCTTTCACTTTTCAGATTTCACAACATATATTTCTAACCCTCTCACCCCGGCACTGGGCTGGCTTCGTTTTTGGTCAGGTCTGTTAGCACCCAGGCCAGATTAGGGGGGAGGGAGTGGAACTGTCTAAAATCCTCGCTCTCTTGTTCCACCAACCTCGCTGTTTTAACTAGGTCATCAAATACAACGATTGACTCGTATTTGTGCCGAATGGCTTGTTTAAGGCCTACATTCGACAGACCCTTCCAAAAGACAACGCGCAATCATCTTTCGACTCCTTTGCTATGCCTCCTCTATGTTCGGCTCGATCTATTAATTTTTGCAACCGCGCGCTATAGGCAGTGATGCTTTCTCCTATTGCCTGCTTTGACGAGTATAACTGTTGGAGCAGCACTGCCCCGCTCTCCACAGTTCCGTAAAATCCTTCCAGTTTAGTTACAATATCGCGTGCTGCTGCGTCCCCTCGCAAATGTAGGATTAGCTGCGCAGCCTCCCCTCTTAATGATCGCCGCACCAGCCGGGCTAGCGCGTCCGCACCGCACCCCTCTGTCATCAAACAATCAACCTCATTTTTCCAGATCTCAAACGAGACCTCCCCTCCTTTCGGGCGTGGATCTCCACTAAAGGTGGAGAGTCTCGGTGAGTTTTGTAGAACGACAGGGGGACTGATATTCTCCCCCCATCGTCTTCTATGTTAAAGTCGATCATGAGTGCCCTTCTAGGAACCTCTGTTATTTCTACTGTTGCGCCCCGCACACGCTCGCCGGTGAGCGTGAGGGCTCTAACTGCCTGTTCTTCATTACTGAATTGACAATATGCCATGCCCGTAGGCTCACCTGTTACGGAGTCAATTCCAAATTTTACTAACAACACGTCCCCTATTTCCACAAAAAGGGTTTTCAAATCCTCTTCTGTGGTGCTAGCCGCTAGCTTTTTGACTAATACCACCCTATCCGCAGCGATGGCCATCTTGACAACCCGAAATGACCGAACCAAATACAAACAAGCTACCAAAAAAACCAACAAATTAACCAACAATCAAATCTTCCCCCAAAATCACAGCTCACAGGAACAAAAATGAAAAATAATGAAATACCTTACGAGTGTGTCCACATAACGACACATAGCACCACTAACAGAGCAATCAGGATGACGACTGATAAACAAATTAACCACCAATGGTGGGCAAAACATTCCATAGTCATATCCACGTCCATTATGAATCACAAAACAGAAACAAAAATAGCAAATACCTCTACAAATAGAACGAAAAACGATAAAACGTTCGCAGTTGTCCACCTCCCAGCAGCATACACACTGCAAGTGTGAATCAATGGGCTGGCAGCTACCGCAGAGACACCACTCGTTTGTAGTCATGCGATCGGGCGCCACCGGGCTTGGCGGATCGCGATCCATGATGGGGGCTTCGCCTTCGGCTGCAGCGGCACGGCGTATCGCTATTTCTTCATTTGTAAAAAGCGGCTCGTGACCGTAGGGTGTTGGCCCTTTAGGTCGTTCTCCAGATGCTGCCATACTCTTTATCCACAACTTTGCAAATTTCGTAGATAATTGAGTAAATTGTACAATTTGGCGCAAATGACCAACCATAGGATGTAAAAAAATTGTAAAACTTAAAATTCGTATTGTATTCCCTCTTGAAAAACAATATCGACCAAAAGCTGTACAAGCTCCGGCAGTGTAATGATATCTGCCTTGTACGCCTCAATGACAAATAATAAAAAATTAAGTTTGCCTTGGATTTGGATTTCAAAATCCTCCCCCTCACCAGCCATACAAAAACAAACGCACCTAACAATTTGTGAAGTTCAACAAACTCCAAAAACAATCAACCTCAACAATCACCTCACACCCGCACAATTTTCTTTACTTAAATATAAGATAAAAATATAAAACTTGCTAAAAATCCGCTCCAATAGTGGAACACAAATATATAACTTACGGATTCAGATCTCCAAATCCAAAATAAAACGGAGATCAAAGCACAAAAACTCACTTTTCCGTACAGCTCCGTCAATCACGGGTAGATCACCACTGTCTCGAAGACGCGTGCAACCTGAATAAACGTTTGGTCCACGACACGGTCCAAAGATGGCGCCGGAAACTTTTGCGGGAGGATAAAAAGTATCCCTCCGCCCGTCCCCGACACAAAAAACAACTATGCGCCGCGCACTGCGCAGGCCCCACCACCGAGTGATGTAAAAGCCCGCGGACGAGAGACTAAAATAGTGCGCAGCCGACAGATCAGCCACACACGCTCGAAAATTCACTAAATTGTACACAACACACAATCACCCAATCGTAGGTGCAACGTTTTACGCACGCTTATCCCCGCTCCCCCGTGGAAATTTCCAGCCCGCGGCCGGAACTATATCCCCACGCGAAAACGAAAAAATGACGTGCGAAAACGAGCCAAAAATTGCCCCGAATCTGGCTACCAAACAGAACCTGACTCAGGACACACACACCACGCACTACAAAAAACCATAAAGATACTAATAAACTACGATTGGTAAGGCTGACTAGGCAACCCTACCGAACAAAATACTACTGTGATCCGAAACCAAAAACGTGGCTTGACTACGCGGCCGCCGTGAGCACTTTCCTCCCACGCATCAGGGAGCGCATCTAATGCGCAATGAGAGGCCTAGCTCACGGCGAACCTGCAAAATCTTACCACAAATCGAACAAATAAAAGGCCGCAAAAGCAGCGAACAGCTACTGCTCGCAGCGCCAATGAAGCGGTTCGTACACTGAAACGCTTAGATGGACCGTCAGACCCAAATACAGAAATACAGGAAGGTTTACTTACCCCTTTCTGTGGTTGTAACTCAAGTGTTGAAGCTCAAGTCTCATCGATCAGTATCTGGAACGGTCTGACGATCTCTCCCCGGCGCAGGGCTTATATAGGTAGCCCTGCTGCCCTCTATCGGCGGGGCTTGTGGAGGGGTGGGGTCACTTACTACTACATGAGTATAACTGTTGGAGCAGCACTGCCCTGCTCTCCACAGTTCCATAAAATCCTTCCAGTTTAGTTACAATATCGCGTGCTGCTGCGTCCACTCGCAAATGTAGGATTAGCTGCGCAGCCTCCCCTCTTAATGATCACCGCACCAGCCGGGCTAGCGCGTCCGCACCGCACCCCTCTGTCATCAAACAATCAACCTCATTTTTCCAGATCTCAAACGAGACCTCCCCTCCTTTCGGGCATGGATCTCCACTAAAGGTGGAGAGTCTCGGTGAGTTCTGTAGAACGACAGGGGGACTGATATTCCTCCCCCCATCGTCTTCTATTTTGAAGTCGATCATGAGTGCCCTTCTAGGAACCTCTGTTATTTCTACTGTTGCGCCCCGCACACGCTCGCCGGTGAGCGTGAGGGCTCTAACTGCCTGTTCTTCATTACTGAATTCATGTAGATTTGAACTTCCTTGAACTAAGACTTTTTCAAATTTGAATTCGTTCACGGCACTAGGCACTATGGTCACTTTGATCCACGATTCTAGGAACCGGAGCTCGGTATTTCGTGTTGGCTCGGGAATCCTTAATGTGGTCGTGATAAACTGTACTATCTTTCTTAGGTCTAATTCCTGGGCCCTAACAAAGTCCTTTAGCAATTGTGTTATGCTGCTTGGTTTATAATTTCCCCCTCCCAGTAGGATCTCTATTACTGCCTCTTCTTCCATGAGTAAGTAGTCCGTTAACTCTAAAAATTTGTCAACTTTGTCAATGTAGAATGCTGTTCCGCCGGTAATCCCTTGTGTGAGTAATCTTAGGTAATACTCTGGTTTATGGAACTGTACTATCTTTCTTAGGTCTAATTCCTGGGCCCTAACAAAGTCCTTTAACAATTGTGTTATACTGCTTGGTTTATAATTTCCCCCTCCCTGTAGGATCTCTATTACTGCCTCTTCTTCCACGAGTAAGTAGTCCGTTAACTCTAAAAATTTGTCAACTTTGTCAATGTAGAATGCTGTTCCGCCGGTAATCCCTTGTGTGAGTAATCTTAGGTAATACTCTGGTTTATGGAACTTGTCAGGTACTGTAAAATTTGAATTAAATGGGAATGACTCCGCCTCCTCCCCGCAGCACTCTACTAAGGACCGTATGTATCCTGAAACCTGCTGTAGCTTTTCCCACTCTTTTGAAGACAATTTTATTTCTACCGTCTTCAATTTTATTTTTCCCCGACATCCAAATATGAAAAAACTATCTCAACCCAAACTATCTCTTCCACATACCAAAAATAAACAAGGGGAATTATATCAAATCAATTATAATCATTAATCCTAAATCGTGCTGATAACGGAAATGAAGGAACTGAGTTCCGTCTAACCCTCTCACCCCGGCACTGGGCTGGCTTCGTTTTTGGTCAGGTCTGTAAGCTCCCAGGCCAGATTAGGGGGGAGGGAGTGGAACTGTCTCAAATCCTCGCTCTCTTGTTCCACCAACCTCGCTGTTTTAACTAGGTCATCAAATACAACGATCGACTCGTATTTGTGCCGAATGGCTTGTTTAAGGCCTACATTCGACAGACCCTTCCAAAAGACAACGCGCAATGTCTCATCTTTCGACTCCTTTGCTATGCCTCCTCTATGTTCGGCTCGATCTATTAATTTTTGCAACCGCGCGCTTTAGGCAGCGATGCTTTCTCCTATTGCCTGCTTTGACGAGTATAACTGTTGGAGCAGCACTGCCCCGCTCTCCACAGTTCTGTAAAATCCTTCCAGTTTAGTTACAATATCGCGTGCTGCTGCGTCCCCTCGCAAATGTAGGATTAGCTGCGCAGCCTCGCCTCTTAATGATCGCCGCACCAGCCGGGCTAGCGCGTCCGCACCGCACCCCTCTGTCATCAAACAATCAACCTCATTTTTCCAGATCTCAAACGAGACCTCCCCTCCTTTCGGGCGTGGATCTCCACTAAAGGTGGAGAGTCTCGGTGAGTTTTGTAGAACGACAGGGGGACTGATATTCTCCCCCCATCGTCTTCTATGTTAAAGTCGATCATGAGTGCCCTCCTAGGAACCTCTGTTATTTCTACTGTTGCGCCCCGCACACGCTCGCCGGTGAGCGTGAGGGCTCTAACTGCCTGTTCTTCATTACTGAATTGACAATATGCCGTGCCCATAGGCTCGCCTGTTACGGAGTCAATTCCAAATTTTACTAACAACACATCCCCTATTTCCACAAAAAGGGTTTTCAAATCCTCTTCTGTGGTGCTAGCTGCTAGCTTTTTGACTAATACCACCCTATCTGCAGCGATGGCCATCTTGATGACCCGAAATGACCGAACCAAATACAAACAAGCTATCAAAAAAAAAAACAAATTAACCAACAATCAAATCTTCCCCTGAAATCACAGCTCACAAGAACAAAAATGAAAAATAATGAAATACCTTACGAGTGTGTCCACATAATGACACATAGCACCACTAACAGAGCAATCAGGATGACGATTGATAAACAAATTAACCACCAATGGTGGGCAAAACATTCCATAGTCATATCCACGTCCATTATGAATCACAAAACAGAAACAAAAATAGCAAATACCTCTACAAATAGAACAAAAAACAATAACTGCACATAATATACGCGAAATAGCTATGCATAACAGGGACCACTATTGGGGGTTGGGATTCTGCTGTGGGTCGGAGCGGGTCATTTCTTTCTTAACTTTTAACATGCCTTGCTGTGTAATAAATTGATGGATGTGATGGTGTTAGTGTTGATGTACAATTTCCGTGTTCGCGGAGGCTAGCCTAACATCTCCGCTCAGTATAGTCTGGGTACCAGCATCCTGAGATATTCTATTAAGAGTATCCTTCTCTTCCGACATATATCCTGAATTAAACACCAGGAATAAAATAGGTCTAAAACAACTCGCAAGAAAAACAGCAAAGGGAGAAAGACTACAAACAATTCACTGATAAAACTCTTAAGATTTAAGTACCTCTAAATACACTCATTTTTGCTATTCCCAATACCATTCATCATAGCCCCGCACATTAAATTGGATACCTAGATCTTTGAATATTGTCATAAGCGGGTGGGTGTAAACCTTCTTTAATTCGTGTATATTTGTACTTCCTTGTACTAAGACTTTTCAAATTCGAATTCGTTCACGGCACTAGGCAGTATGGTCACTTTGATCCACGATTCTAGGAACCGGAGCTCGGTATTTGGTGTTGGCTCGGGAATCCTAAATGTGGTCGTGAAAAACTGTACTATCTTTCTTAGGTCTAATTCCTAGGCCCTAACAAAGTCCTTTAACAATTGTGTTATGCTGCTTGGTTTATAATTTCCCCCTCCCTGTAGGATCTCTATTACTGCCTCTTCTTCCACGAGTAAGTAGTCCGTTAACTCTAAAAATTTGTCAACTTTGTCAATGTAGAATGCTGTTCCGCCGGTAATCCCTAGTGTGAGTAATCTTAGGTAATACTCTGGTTTATGGAACTTGTCAGGTACTGTAAAATTTAAATTAAATGGTAATGACTCCGCCTCCTCCCCGCAGCACTCTTCTAAGGACCGTATGTATCCTGAGACCTGCTGTAGCTTTTCCCACTCTTTTGAAGACAATTTTATTTCTACCGTCTTGAATTTTATTTTTCCCCGACATCCAAATATAAAACAATATCGACCAAAAGCTGTACAAGCTCCGGCAGTGTAATGATATCTGCCTTGTACGCCTCAATGACAAATAATAAAAAATTAAGTTTGCCTTGGATTTGGATTTCAAAATCCTCCCCCTCACCAGCCATACAAAAACAAACGCACCTAACAATTTGTGAAGTTCAACAAACTCCAAAAACAATCAACCTCAACAATCACCTCACACCCGCACAATTTTCTTTCTTTTTTTTCTTTTTTTTTTGGACGGACTCCCCGCTACTACGAACGGGTGGGTCCACACGTGACACTCCCAAATATGCACTCACACACACACACCCAAAATGTTTACTTAAATATAAGATAAAAATATAAAACTTGCTAAAAATCCGCTCCAATAGTGGAACACAAATATATAACTCACGGATTCAGATCTACAAATCCAAAATAAAACGGAGATCAAAGCACAAAAACTCACTTTTCCGTACAGCTCCGTCAATCACGGGTAGATCACCACTGTCTCGAAGACGCGTGCAACCTGAATAAACGTTTGGTCCACGACACGGTCCAAAGATGGCGCCGGAAACTTTTGCGGGAGGATAAAAAGTATCCCTCCGCCCGTCCCCGACACAAAAAACAACTATGCGCCGCGCACTGCGCAGGCCCCACCACCGAGTGATGTAAAAGCCCCGGACGCGAGACTAAAATAGTGCGCAGCCGACAGATCAGCCACACACGCTCGAAAATTCACTAAATTGTACACAACACACAATCACCCAATCGTAGGTGCAACGTTTTACGCACGCTTATCCCCGCTCCCCCGTGGAAATTTCCAGCCCGCGGCCGGAACTATATCCCCACGCGAAAACGAAAAAATGACGTGCGAAAACGACCCAAAAATTGCCCCGAATCTGGCTACCAAACAGAACCTGACTCAGGACACACACACCACGCACTACAAAAAACTATAAAGATACTAATAAACTAGGACTACAATTGGTAAGGCTGACTAGGCAACCCTACCGAACAAAATACTACTGTGATCCGAAACCAAAAACGTGGCTTGACTACGCAGCCGCCGTGAGCACTTTCCTCCCACGCATCAGGGAACGCATCTAATGCGCAATGAGAGGCCTAGCTCACGGCGAACCTGCAAAATCTTACCACAAATCGAACAAATAAAAGGCCGCAAAAGCAGCGAACAGCTACTGCTCGCGGCGCCAATGAAGCGGTTCGTACACTGAAACGCTTAGTTGGACCGTCAGACCCAAATACAGAAATACAGGAAGGTTTACTTACCCCTTTCTGTGGTTGTAACTCAAGTGTTGAAGCTCAAGTCTCATCGATCAGTATCTGGAACGGTCTCACGATCTCTCCCCGGCGCAGGGCTTATATAGGTAGCCCTGCTGCCCTCTATCGGCGGGGCTTGTGGAGGGGTGGGGTCACTTACTACTACAGTCCTTAGAGTACCCTGGCGTGAGAGGGCGCCCTTCTCTTAGTAGATGTTCAGCCATCTCCACAAGGCTGCATCACATACAAGAGTGGCGTTGCCAAACTTGTGCTTCGTCTTGTGACTCTCATCCTTTTCCAAGTCCTCATGTACCCTGGCGTGAGAGGGTGCCCTTCTCTTAGTAGATTTTAAGCCATCTCCACAAGGCTGCATCACAAACAAGAGTGGCGTTGCCAAACTTGTGCTTCGTCTTGTGACTCTCATCCTTTTCCAAGTCCTCAAGTACCCTGGCGTGAGAGGGCGCCCTTCTCTTAGTAGATTTTAAGCCATCTCCACAAGGCTGCATCACAAACAAGAGTGGCGTTGCCAAACTTGTGCTTTGTCTTGTGACATCTTACCTGCAATAGATAGAAACAAAATCATAAAATCTACAGCATTTACAAATGAGAGTAGAGAGGGCAGATAAATCTGTGTTTGCATTATCTCTTTTCTAACACGATTTATGATAGGCAGTACGTACCATAAATTAACATCCACAGGCATGTTCCCCACTACCTAGAGTTAGCTGATAGGCAGTTAGCTGATAGGCAGCTCCCCTCCTGATTCCAGTTTCATGTGCGTGCCTGGACTTTGTGCTTTGTCGTCCTTGACGATGGCACCTTGAACATGGGCTGTTCTTACCTCTACACCTTGCGCATCAGCCTTCTTTGGTTTCTGTGCTGGCTTGTGGGTTCTGCCTCTATCCCAAACACTCAACTGCAAGCGTATCCCAAAAGTTGTTGCAATTTATCCTACAATTCAGAAGTCGATATTAATTCTTCAAACATTCATGGAATGATGTCAGATATCTAAGCAGATTCAACTGCATTGTAAATCGATATTACAAATTACAAATCAACACGACAAACTGACCAGGACAAATTAATTTAAGTTTCAAGAATTTAAATCAATGTGTGATAATTTCTGTGAAAGTAGTCAAAATTGACTGTAACAAATCCTGTGGTTAAAAAATCAAATTTACATGGACTAAAAAAATTACACATGCAAACACATGGAATCCCACAAACACACACATACTCACAGATGGAAAACCTGTCTGTAAGGCAAGTTCTCCCTCGGTGGACATCTCAAGTCCATCACCATGCCTGAGTTGCGTTCGGCAACATTTAGGAGGAGATCCCTCATCTCCACCACGTCTAGCTCCCTGATGAGGTCCTGTATGAAAGTACATCGGTGATAACATGAAGGGATTTTCTTGTACATGTATGTAAACAGCACTTACCATGCTGATGAGGGAATGGAAATTTACTTGCAAAAGACACAGTGGCATGTGTGTGTTTGGAAAATGGAAAAGAAATATTGCAAATTAGTATGTCTGAGCAAAAATAATTGGGGTGAACAATCGACTTACCTGAGATCGTGCAATGCAGCGCTGTGGCTGTAGACCACAGCAAAGGGCCTCCACATCCCTGCGCCTTGGCCTACAGTGTCCGCAAACACACCACCCTGGCTCTGCTGAAGGCAAACTCTCCCTTGGGGGACAACGAAGTAGATCCATCACCATCCCCGAGTTGCGTTCTGCAACATTTAGGAGGAGATCCTGCATCTCCTCCACAGTTAGCTCCCTAATAAGTTCCTGTGTAAAAGTACATTGGTGAAAACATGAGGGTAGTCTTGCTCTCTTCTGTATATTGCTCGCACAATATGCAATTCAACTTTACCAGAGACACCAAGTTCTCCACATCGTTTGATGCTGCTACATTTGTTGTCATCTTCTGACGCACCTTGTAGTAGCCATCTGCCACTTGTGTACTGTGGGACATAAATGTTGCCAGTCGCTCCCTCTTTTTTGGGGAAAGATCCTCGTTCCTTGAAAATTCAACTTTACCAGAGACACCAAGTTCGACGTCGTTTGATGCTGCTACATTTGTTGTCATCTTCTGACGTGCCTTGTAATAGCCATCTGCCACTTGTGTACTGTGGCACATAAATGTTGCCAGTCACTCCCTCTTTTTTGGGGAAAGATCCTCTTTCCTTGAAAATTAAACAGTGGGTTGTTCTGTTGCTTCAAGACACGTAGAATCGCCCTTGTCTGTAGTTGGAAGGAAAAAATTTGCATGTGTATTCTCCTTGAATAGTCCTATTCACAAACTTAGTCATTGTCCAGCTCAGCTGTTCTGAGGACAGCTTTCTCCTTACATACTTTGGGGAAGTCTACATGTCCTGTAATGCAGGTTTGCTCATTTCCCTCCTCCTCCATCGCTCCGATAAAACGTTCGCAGTTGTCCACCTCCCAGCAGCATACACACTGCAAGTGTGAATCAATGGGCTGGCAGCTACCGCAGAGACACCTCTCGTTTGTAGTCATGCGATCGGGCGCCACCGGGCTTGGCGGATCGCGATCCACGATGGGGGCTTCGCCTTCGGCTGCAGCGGCACAGCGTATCGCTATTTCTTCATTTGTAAAAAGCGGCTCGTGACCGTAGGGTGTTGGCCCTTTAGGTCGTTCTCCAGATACTGCCATACTCTTTATCCACAACTTTGCAAATTTCGTAGATAATTGAGTAAGCTCAGAAATATAATTCGGCCGATTTAGATCGTGGTAGTGGTATTAGAGGTACGGAGATAGATATCGAGTAGAATTTTTGTCTGAACGATAAGACTAGCGCTCAGAAAATCAGCTGGAGAATTCTTCCGATTTGTTGTTGGATCGTCGTTACAAAGGATAGATAATTCATTATTTTGAAGCTAAAAAAATATGTGTAAGGGTTTTAACGAATTAAAAAATTATTTTTATGGAATAAAGGTTTATTATTTGTAATAGCAGTCTAGCAAAAAAATAAATTTTGAATTTATATTCATTCGTTTTACGGCACAAGTTTGTACAGGTTGCAACCAATGGGCGTAGAGGTTTACGTTGTTCGGATTTTACGTCACAGTTTTGAATGGCTGCTCGGAAAATGGCGACTCCCGTAAGTTTTCTCGCCCTACGCTTTGGCGACTGAAACTGGAAAGTAAGACGGGCTTCGTCTGGTACTTTCTCAACCAAAATCTGTTATTTTAGAGCCATTTTTTAGGATTTTGAATGAAGTTTAACATGGAATTGACATGTTAAATGGGTAAACTTTAAAGATTAAACCACTGATTAGGAAGTTAAATTCGTGTGCCTAACAATGAATCTGTGCTTCGGCCCTTTCAGGACATATCTACTAAGAAATAATTAGTTCTCACCATCGTAACCACGGTCTTTCCAATGTTGGTTGGATGAATCTTTTTAGGTTGTGCCATCCCGAGCAATGACCCTCTCCGTTTAAGGGTCTGTCCGCCCTTCTTGAGTTTGGACCCCACACTACTAAGGAAGAATAGGCTCTCATCTTTTTCTAAGTCCTTAGAGTACCCTGGCGTGAGAGGGCGCGCCTTCTCACAGTAGATTTTAAGCCATCTCCACAAAGCTGCATCACAAACAAGAGTGGCGTTGCCAAACTTGTGCTTCGTCTTGTGACATCTTACCTGCAATAGATAGAAACAATATCATAAAATGTACAACATTTCCCAATAAGAGTAGAGAGGACAGATAAAACAATGAATCTGGGCTTCGGCCATTTCAGAACATACAGTTGGCAGCAAAATTATTCAACCCCCCTCTCATTTTTTACATTCTGTCATAATGAATAATATTGCAGCAGCAGATTGCTACTAAACCGTTAAGATAGTAAGCAGACAGTTAATTACTAAAGAATACCGAAGAAAAAATCAAATTTTACTGCATAGGTCATCTGAAATTGCAATTTGAGCCCAAAAAGCATGTTGCAAAATTATTCAACCCCCTATTTTACACACAAGAAACGAATGCACAAATAATGACAATTTCAAAGCCAGTGCATATATTCTGAGGTGAATGCTGATTTTATTTATCCTACACCTGAAACTGGAACCTTTATATGCACAACTAACAAGTTGTAACATTATTCAACCCATATGGATGTGTCTTTTAGCACTTTGTGCAGCATCCTTATGCTGCAAGGACCTCCTGCAGACGAGATGAATAGCCTCTCACAAGCTTCTCACAACGCTCGTTGGGGATGTTAGCCCATTCCTCTTGCGCAATGGTCGTAAGGTAATCGATGCATGTAGGTCTACGTGCTGCAACAGCTTTCTTCAGATCCCAACACAAATTCTCTATTGGGTTTAGGTCTGGAGACTGTGATGGTCACTCAAGGTGTGCAAGAGGAATGGGCTAACATCCACAAGGAGCGTTGTGAGAAGCTTGTGAGAGGCTATTCATCTCGTCTGCAGGAGGTCATTGCAGCATATGGATGCTGCACAAAGTGCTAAAAGACACATCCATATGGGTTGAATAATGTTACAACTTGTTAGTTGTGCATATAAAGGTTCCAGTTTCAGGTGTAGGATAAATAAAATCAGCATTCACCTCAGAATATATGCACTGGCTGTGAAATTGTCATTATTTGTGCATTCGTTTCTTGTGTGTAAAATAGGGGGTTGAATAATTTTGCAACATGCTTTTTGGGCTCAAATTGCAATTCCAGATGACCTATGCAGTAAAATTTGATTTTTTCTTCGGTGTTCTTTAGTAATTAACTGTCTGCTAACTATCTTAATGGTTTAGTAGCAATCTGCTGCTGCAATATTATTCATTGTGACAGAATGTAAAAAAAGAGAGGGGGGTTGAATAATTTTGCTGCCAACTGTATCTACGTAGAAGTAATTATGTAGTTCTCACCATCGTAACCACAATCTTTCCAATGTTGGTCGGATGAATCTTTTCAGGTTGTGCCATCCCGAGCGATGACCCTCTCCGTTTAAGGGTCTGTTTGACCTTCTTGAGTTTGGACCTCACACTACTAAGGAAGAACGGGCTCTCATCTTTTTCTTAGTCCTTAGAGTACTCTGGCGTGAGAGGGCGCCCTTCTCAGTAGATTTTAAGCCATCTCCACAAAGCTGCATCACATACAAGAGTGGCGTTGCCTCGTCGTGTGACATCTTACCTGCAATAGATAGAAACAAAATCATAAAATCTACAACGTTTCCCAATAAGAGTAGAGAGGGCAGATAAATCTGTGTCTTCATTGCCTCTTTTGGAACACGATTTATGATAGGCAATACCTACCATAAATAAACATCCACAGGCATGTTCCCCACTACCTAGAGTTAGCTGATAGGCAGTTAGCTGATAGGCAGCTCCCCTCCTGATGCCAGTTTTACTGGCAGAAGAAGGAGACTCTTAAGAAACCCAAGCAGATTTTGAAATTTTTTCATAACTTTGGCCTGATGTTGAATTGTGGCTGCCAATTTCTCCATATTCTTTGGCAAACCAAGAGATATATAGCCAGCTTGCAATCCTTGTTTATAAGCATTTCATGTGCTTCTCAAGTGCTACTGATGAAAAACATATGCCCCTAATACTGCAAACAAAGGCACCATTCTCAAAATGCTGTTTCACATGGTCTGGTAGTGCTTGCATCATGTTTATATTTAGGGATATCATTTTTGCATAATTCTGTCGGTCACATGCATGGAAAAGGGGTACCATATTCTTCACTGCAGCATTAGGCAAATTCCAATTCCTTTAATGTATATCTATGAATAAATGGATATATGATATTTATGCACAAATCTTTTCCAGAATCTAAAGGTTTCAAGCTTGTAAGACATGTCACTGCAAAATTTGTTCAACTTTTTCTAAACTGATGCAAAACGAGCAGATGAAAGAAATTAATTTTGCAAATTCTTATCTGTACAAGTACTTTTACCCTTGTCATCTATTTTGAAATGCTCAACAATGGACTCCACTTCTTCAAGAAAAGAGCTTTCAGACATCTCAGCATTTCCTTCCCTTTGGTCAAGAAAGCATTTCAACTGCAACATAGCTTCATGTACCTGAAGAAGAAATATGTGTGGATGTTTGAAATTGGAGCAACTGGCTAGACTTTGCAATGTTAAATTTTTATGGACATGTTTTGCAAGATTCTTCAATCCACTGAGCCATGATTGTGAGCTGAGATATTTTGGGTGACTCAACTGCTTTGCCGTCTGCCAAATATTTCGCCTCCACACTTTCTAAGGCAAACTTGATGAGCCAGTTGATTGTAATGAAGTTCAGGTGGTTGCCAGTTGTCTATGCCTTGTCACCAAACATATTGTCTCATAAAATAAGTAGTGTTAAATTCTAAATGGTCACCCAGCTGAGAAAGTGTGACCCAGTACCACTCGACTGCCAGTTGATTATAATCTAACTCGCTGCAACCCCCTGCTTCAACTGTGGGTACAGTGAAGAGGAGTACCGAGATGGAACTAGATATAATGGTCTGTTAGCTATGCGGTTCGCTGTTCCAACTCGGGCAAGGGAATAGCCAATCAAAACCACCGTTACTTAAATTTACGTAAATGACAAAGAGACAACGTAAATAAAGTGCCAAAACACAAGGGTGAATTAAAGTATCACTTGGTAAATGATTTATTAATGAAATATACGCAAATGCTTTCCTCAGTCTCTCTTCTTCGCGAACGTTTTTCACAATTCTCACAATTATTATAAACTAGCTTAACCGTAAATAATTATACTTAAACTACAAAAGGGGAACATGGAATTGGAGGGGGTTTGGTTAATGGGAGGATGAATATTAGTCTGTGGCCACTTACTACTGTTTGCGAAAGTCTCTTCTCTTACTTGAAGTCTTGATCGCGATCGCTCGTATTACGCTCTTGGTAGATAATCAGGAACGGGGCTCGGAGACATCAGAAACGTAGAGTAGACTGGAACAAATCGGGAACGGGGCTCGGGAACGTCGGGAGAGCAGGAGGACAATATATTCATACCCACTACAATAAAAAAAGTTGTAACAATCCATCTTGTTGCAAAATTACATAGCATAAAATATATAGTGTTGAACTTCGAAATAGTCATGCAGCTGACGAAGTGGCGCATATTCCAAGTGGAATCAGCTTTTTCCACTCGGCCGCTAGTTGATTATAAAAATGTTGTAGTAGTAGACAACAATCCATCTTGTCACCAAAATAATGTCATAAAATGAGTAGTGTTCTGCCACAATGGTATTGTAGGTATGAAATGGTGCGTGACATGTATCCGAAAAGTGCTTAATTTGTCTCATTTTTCTTCATTGTATCGTCTCTGTTTAAATTCTTTGAATGTTTCATTTGAAGTTGTGGGGCAATATAAAGCCCCCCACAAATTCTTGTGAGTATCCTTTGATACGACCTCACCACATTTTTAGCACTGTCTCTCATTTGAGGTTTACACATATGTGCGCCGAGTCTTTCCTTGCGCTTACTCCCATGCCTTAAGACGACGGTATCGAGCAGTCTGATAGTGCACAGGAGCCATTTGCTGGTAGGATGCCGGCCTTTGGGCTGCAGCAAGTGGACTGGGCATGTAGGCTGGTCAGATTCAAGACATCTGTGTGGAAGTTACTGGAGCCAGAGGAAACGAGGATGTGATACCAGACTTGAGGTTGCTGGGGCTAGAGGAATGACACATGAGACGTGGCACAGATATCACAACAGCTATGACGTTTTGTTGGAACAACAAAAGCTGGCACGTCTGAAAAAAAAAACCCCAGCCCTAATACTTTGGCGACAGCACAGCGTGGTGTTAGAGATAATCTTTCATACTATCATCTACAACAATTCGCCATTCTTTGGTATTTACAAAAGTGAGCAAAGCTCTGTCCGCCATCTTTGCCCGCTCTACCAGTCTCCTGGCTGTATGACTCGATGTCATGTGGCGCTCCATAATGGATAACAGGATGTAACCCTGCTAGTTTGATACGCAGTTCAGCTGCCATCTCAGTGGGCATTGTTGCCCTCTCATTCCAGGCCACCTCCACTATTGAATAACACCATTCAACATAACACTTCAGAATCAATCTAAGTCTCCCAGTGGCCTATTGATTCAAACTAACGCTACTTCAAACATCCAAACTAACCTATCTCACCAACAACAACCATACTGTGCGATCCTGGGGAGCGCATTGTACACTTTGCTCCCTTCTTTGAGCCACTGGGTTCTCTCTTCAAGTTCCCAAAATGTTATATCATCATCAAGATCTACTTACGAGGAACAGCTTCTCGTCCCCCTGACATGACTCCGCACAAAACCAAAAATGATTGACGATGTGCTTTGTCCAGAATCCCCGGTCCCTGGTGGCAGCCGTGCTGGATGCCTAGCAAGAGAAATTAACCTAATCAATCACTCAACACATATTTGTATACTGTACATGAATGTAGAATAAAAGTAACACATTGATTCCATGGACATAAAGTCCTCAGACCTGTCTGAACCACGCTGGCAATATCTTTTTGCCTTTTCAGTCTTAAATCCCAACACAAAAGCAATGTCGTAAATCAATATACCCCAATTCAATTTAAGGAAGCTTCTTGCTGTATTTATTTCCTGATGAAGAAGGCCTATGACAGGTACAAGCTACTGAAACTCAAGATATCCTTCCACTTTCTTTAAAAGGTAGCAAAAATGTTCAATGTAATGATCGCGGTTGTAATAAGAAGCGTGGCAGTCAGGACACTTCCAAATGTTGTCTATCAAGTTTCTAACAATGACATATGGATGCCCAGCCATTGCCGGGATCCTCCATACTCGGATATGCCTGCTTGCTTTCCAACGTTCCTCAGGACTTCAGAAATAGTTTCAAAACTATTGGGATTGACAAAATCTGGTTCTCCAAGAATCACAGTAACATCATTTACATTGATATTTACATGTACACCATCAAAAATTTCATATACTTTAAAACGTTGCTCATCGCCTGTTTTGATGTTGCTAGGAGTTTGCTTCCCCAAAGGTCCTTTGCAGTTTCTACAAATAGGAAATGTTTTAATATTTTCTCCTCCACCAGAAACACAAAGCTTGAAATGCTCAGAATCCTGTTGGTTTTCAACTAGTTCGTTGATATGGTCTGTGCCTCCGTGTTCGCTTTGCTCTTGTAGAACTTCTGCTATTGTACCGGTAGTTTGAATTCGTCGATCACGACTATCCTGATAAAATTCATCATACTTGTCCGACAGTGCAATTATTTGATGTTCTTGGTCAGGCGTTGGTTTTTCAAACATCCAGTGTTTTGGTTTGAGGTTTTCACGGTATTGCAATTTACTGTCATTTAGTTTGGCATTAAGTGAACTAGTAGATCGCTTGGTACACCTCTCTTCATACCTTGCGAGACAGACACACCCGATGCTTGGAGGTCTTCTAGAGGCCAAGTACCTCCATTGGAGGGTTGGTTCCCCAGTCTCCCTTTTATCCACAAACTGACGAAGATCCACTGAAATGCCTTACATTAAATGAGGCATTGGATCAGCTTTAAGTGGTAAAAGTTAATCGCCAATTCTTTACCACCACCCATTCTTCCACCAACGTATCAAAGAACGCTGAATCCATGTCTGCATACTCTCCTCCCTCAAGTACGACCCACAGCAGACTCTCTAAGGTTCGGTTTGCCAGTCTGTTGCGATGTCTGGTTTTTACCCGGTTCATTGCCGAGAATCCCCGTTCACAATCTGCAAATTATTAAAATAAATGAAAGGAGAAGTGGACAACATCTTTATGCCCCTGACAATGGAGTCAATCGACATTAGTCAATGACTGAGAATTTGTCAATCACACTACATGGTGTATTATGTAGTGTAGTCACATCATGAAATCTTTTTTTGTTATTTTAAAACTTGTCAGATCCATATCCTTAGGTAATTTACATTGATCTCATACTTACATATGTAATTGTGGTGTTTATATTTAGGGGTATCATTTTTGCATAATTTTGTCTGTCACATGCGTGGAAAAGGGCGACCATATTCTTCACTGCAGCATTAGGCAAATTCCAATTCCTTTAATGTATAGCTATGAATACATGAGTATATGATCTTTATGCACAAATCTTTTCCTTAAACCCACTGTTTCAAGCTTATTAGCCATGTCACTGCAAAATTTGTTAAACTTTTTCTAAACTGATGCAAAACAAGCAGATGAAAGAAATTCATTTTGCAAATTCTTATATATACAAGTAACTTTACCCTTGTCATCTATTTTGAAATGCTCAACAATGGACTCCACTTCTTCAAGAAAAGAGCTTTCAGACATCTCAGCATTTCCTTCCCTTTGGTCAAGAAAGCATTTCAACTGCAACATAGCTTCATGTACCTGAAGGAGAAATCTGTGTGTATGTTTGAAATTGGAGGAACTGGCTAGACTTTGCAATGTTAAATTTTTATGGACATGTTTTGCAAGATTCTTCAATCCACTGAGCCATGATTGTGAGCTGAGATATTTTGTGTGACTCAACTGCTTTGCCGTCTGCCAAATATTTCGCCTCCACACTTTCTAAGGCAAACTTGATGAGCCAGTTGATTGTAATGAAGTTCTGGTGGTTGCCAATTGTCTATGCCTTGTCACCAAACATATTGTCTCATAAAATAAGTAGTGTTAAATTCTAAATGGTCACCCAGCTGAGAAAGTGTGACCCAGTACCACTCGACTGCCAGTTGATTATAATCTAACTCGCTGCAACCCCCTGCTTCAACTGTGGGTGCAGTGAAGAGGAGTACCGAGAAGGAACAAGATATAATGGTCTGTTAGCTATGCGGTTCGCTGTTCCAACTCGGACAGGGGAATAGCCAATCAAAACCACCGTTACTTAAATTTACTTAAATGACAAAGAGACAACGTAAATAAAGTGCCAAAACACAAGGGTGAATTAAAGTATCACTTGGTAAATGATTTATTAATGAAATATACGCAAATGCTTTCCTCAGTCTCTCTTCTTCGCGAACGTTTTTCACAATTCTCACAATTATTATAAACTAGCTTAACCGTAAATTATTATGCTTAAACTACAAAAGGGGAACGTGCACTTGGAGGGGGTTTGGTTAGTGGGAGGATGAATATTAGTCTGTGGCCACTTACTACTGTTTGCGAAAGTCTCTTCTCTTACTTGAAGTCTTGATCGCGATCGCTCGTATTACGCTCTTGGTAGATAATCAGGAACGGGGCTCGGAGACATCAGAAACTTAGGGTAGACTGGAACAAATCGGGAACGGGGCTCGGGAACGTTGGGAGAGCAGGAGGACAATATGTTCATACCCACTACAATAAAAAAGTTGTAGTGGTGATCCAGTACCACTCGACTGCCAGTTGATTATAAAAAAGTTGTAGTGGTAAACAATCCATCTTGTTGCAAAATTACATAGCATAAAATATTTAGTGTTGAACTTCGAAATAGTCATGCAGCTGACGAAGTGTGCGCTTATTCCAAGTGGAATAAGCTTATTCCACTCGACCGCTAGTTGATTATAAAAATGTTGTAGTAGACAACAATCCATCTTGTCACCAAAATAATGTCATAAAATGAGTAGTGTTCTGCCACAATGGTATTGTAGGTATGAAATGGTGCGTGACATGTATCCGAAAAGTGCTTAATTTGTCTCATTTTTCTTCATTGTATCGTCTCTGTTTAAATTCTTTGAATGTTTCATTTGAAGTTGTGGGGCAATATAAAGCCCCCCACAAATTCTTGTGAGTATCCTTTGATACGACCTCACCACATTTTTAGCACTGTCTCTCATTTGAGGTTTACACATGTGTGCGCTGAGTCTTTCCTTGCGCTTACTCCCATGCCTTAAGACGATGGTATCGGGCAGTCTGATAGTGCACGGGAGCCATTTGCTGGTAGGATGCCGGCCTTTGGGCTGCAGCAAGTGGACTGGGCATGTAGGCTGGTCAGATTCAAGACATCTGTGTGGAGGTTACTGGGGCCAGAGGAAACGAGGATGTGATACCAGACTTGAGGTTGCTGGGGCTAGAGCAATGACACATGAGACGTGGCACAGATATCACAACAGCTATGACGTTTTGTTGGAACAACAAAAGCTGGCACGTCTGAAAAAAAAGACCCAGCCCCAATAATTTGGCGACAGCACAGCGTGGTGTTAGAGGTAATCTTTCATACTATCATCTACAACAATCCCGCCATTCTTTGGTATTTACAAAAGTGTAGCAAAGCTCTCTCCGCCATCTCTGCCCGTTCTACCAGTCTCCTGGCTGTATGACTCGATGTCATGTGGCGCTCCATAATGGGTAACATGATGTAACCCTGCTAGTTTGATACGCAGTTCAGCTGCCATCTTGGTGGGCATTGTTGCCCTCTCATTCCAGGCCACCTCCACTATTGAATAACACCATTCAACATAACACTTCAGAATCAATCTCAGTCTCCCAGTGGCCTATTGATTCAAACTAACGCTACTTCAAACATCCAAACTAACCTATCTCACCAACAACAACCATGAGGTGCGATCCTGAGAAGCGCATTGTACGCTTTGCTCCCTCCTTTGAGCCACTGGGTTCTCTCTTCAAGTTCCCAAAATGTTATATCATCATCAAGATCTACTTACGAGGAACAGCTTCTCGTCCCCCTGACATGACTCAGCACAAAACCAAAAATTATTCACGATGTGCTTCGTCCAGAAGCCCAGGTCCCTGGTGGCAGCAGTGTTGGATGCCCAGCAAGAGAAATAAACCTAATCAATCACTCAACACATATTTGAATACTATGCATGAATGTAGAATAAAAGTAACACATTGATTCCATGGACATAAAGGCCTCAGACCTTGGTCTGTGGATAACATGGCCATACTGGCACCGAGCCCTAGAACAGAAGACAAAGTAATTATTTGTTGTGAAGAACAAAGCAACTACCGTTTATTGTTCTGCACTTCATTATTGAGTACTGAAAATCGCATCAAAGAAAGCCGAATCCATGTCTGCATACTCTCCTCCCTCAAGTACGACTCACAGCAGACTCTCTAAGGTGCGGTTTGCCAGTCTGTTGCGATGCCTTGTTATCACGCGGTTCATCGCGGAGAATCCCCGTTCACAATCTATAAAATAATTACATTAATATATGAAAGATTTTTAAAGATAATCATGTTCTTTTTGCTGAAAAAGAAAATGGATTGGTTCTGGGTTAGCTTTTTCATCTCTCACATTTTTGTTTTTTTGTTTTTTTGTTTCGTTCTGTATGTGTTTATATGTATATTGTGTTTCTATCTGTTTTGTGTTTATGTGTTATGTGTGTTATTGTGTCACATATATAAAATCTTTATTCAGATGTATCTTTTATTTTGCTAAGGCAAAAAAGAAATGTCATGTATTAACGGTTTTAGATTATTTGTGTACGAATAGTTATGTAACAATGTACATTATTTTCATTTCTTTGTTATAATGATGTTTACTTCATTAGGTATAAGCACTTTATTATGTAACAATCTGCAAATTATTAAAATAAATGAAAGGAGAAGTAGAGAACATCTCAATGACCCTGACAATCGAGTCAATCGACATTAGTCAATGATTGACAGTTTGTCAATCACACTTCATGTTGTATTATGTAGTGTAGTCACATTGTGAAATCTTTTTTTGTTATCGTAAAACTTGTCACATCCATATCCTGAGGTAATTTACATTCATCTCAAACTTACATCAGAATGTTGAGTACTGAAAACCTGATATAATACTCATGACTGGTACAGATAGTGCACGGGAAGGTGAGTTTTTACTGGGCATTGTAGTAGAATATGCCTTTCTCTTCCTGATGTCTCTTGCACTCAATATCAAACACCAAACTGCATGAGCCATCTAGTTTGATACGCAGTTCAGCTACCATCAGTGTAGGCATTGGAGCCCTCTCATTCCAGGCCATGATGAATTCAAAATGGGACAGTGCAATAAGAAACATGGCGGAATACGCCAGGTCTCCACACGGTGCAGTATAAACCTTCAAAAAACTCAAATTTCACCTTTCGTTTTGTGCTACCTACAACTCTTGCCAGCCATGGCCAGTTATAGCGACAATTCAGGTCCACAACAGACTCACACCACGACCAGTATCCCTGCACCGTAGGTTCGGTACCGTCATCCTGGCAGCGTTTTACATATGGTAGGAGAAGTTCCTTTGAAAATGCGGCATCTTGTGGTGATCTGAACCACGCTGGCAATATTGTTTTGCCTTCTCAGTCTTAAATCCCAGCACAAAAGCAATGTCGTAAATGAATATACCCCAATTCAATTTAAGAAAGCTTCTTGCCGTATTTATTTCCAGATGAAGAAGGCCTATGACAGGTACAAGCTACTAAAACTCACGATATCCTTCCATTTTCTTTAAAAGGTAGCAAAAATGTTCAATGTAATGATCACGGTTCTAATTAAAAATGTGGCAGTCAGGACACTTCCAAATGTTGTCTATCAAGTTTCTAACAATGACATATGGATGCCCATTGCATTCAATTAGAAGCCATTGCCGGGATCCTCCATACTCCGATATGCCTGCTTGCTTTCCAACGTTCCTCAGGACGTCAGAAATAGTTTCAAAACTATTGGGATTGACAAAGTCTGGCTCTCCAGGAATCACAGTAACATCATTTACATTGATATTTACATGTACACCATCAAAAAATTTCATATACTTTAAAACGTTGCTCATCGCCTGTTTTGATGTTGCTAGGAGTTTGCTTCACCAAAGGTCCTTTGCAGTTTCTACAAATATGAAATGTTTTAACATTTTCTCTTCCACAAAAAACACAAAGCTTGAAATGCTCAGAATCCTGTTGATTTTTAACTAGTTTGTTGATATGGTCTGTGCCTCCGTGTTCGCTTTGCTCTTCTTGCTACATTTATTTCCAGATGAAGAAGACCTATGACAGGTACAAGCTACTGAAACTCACGATATCCTTCCACTTTCTTTAAAAGGTAGCAAAAATGTTCAATGTAATGATCACGGTTGTAATAAGAAGCGTGGCAGTCGGGGACACTTCCAAACATTGTCTATCAAGTTTCTAACAATGACATATGGATGCCCATTGCATTCAATGAGAAGTCATTGCCGGGATCCTCCATACTCTGATATGCCTGCTTGCTTTCCAACGTTCCTCAGGACGTCAGAAATAGTTTCAAAACTATTGGGATTGACAAAGTCTGGCTCTCCAGGAATCACAGTAACATCATTTACATTGATATTTACATGTACACCATCAAAAATTTCATATACTTTAAAACGTTGCTCATCACCTGTTTTGATGTTGCTAGGAGTTTGCTTTACCAAAGGTTCTTTGCAGTATCTACAAAAATGAAATGTTTTAACATTTTCTCTTTCACGAGAAACACATAGCTTGAAATGCTCAGAATCCTGTTGGTTTTCAACTAGTTTGTTGATATGGTCTGTGCACCTGTGTTCGCTTTGCTCTTGTAGAACTTCTGCTGTTGTACAGGTAGTTTGAATTCGTTGATCATGACTATCCTGATAAAATTCATCATACTTGTCCGACAGTGCAATTATTTGACGTTCTTGGTCAGGCGTTGGTTTTTCAAAAATTCAGTGTTTTGGTTTGAGGTTTTCACGGTATTGCAATTTACTGTCATTTAGTTTGGCATTAAGTGAACTAGTAGATCGCCGGGTACACCTCTCTACATACCTTGTGAGACGGACACACCCGATGCTTGGAGGTCTTCTAGAGGCCAAGTACCTCCATTGGAGGGTTAGTTCCCCAGTCTCCCTTTTATCAACAAACTGACGAAGATCCACTAAAATGCCTTAAATTGAATGAGGCATTGGATCAGCTTAAGTAGTAAAAGTTTGTTGCCGATTCTTCACCACCACCCATTCTTCCACCACCGTATCAAAGAACGCTGAATCCATGTCTGCATACTCTCCTCCCTCAAGTACTATCCACAGCAGACTCTCTAAGGTGCGGTTTGCCAGTCTGTTGCGATGTGTAGTTTTTACCCGGTTCATTGCCGAGAATCCCCATTCACAATCTGCAAATTATTAAAATAAATGAAAGGAGAAGTGGACAACATCTCAATGACCCTGACAATCGAGTCAATCAACATTAGTCAATGACTGAGAATTTGTCAATCACACTACATGTTGTATTATGTAGTGTAGTCACATCGTGAAATCTTTTTTTTTGTCATTGTAAAACTTGTCACATCCATATCCTTAGGTAATTTACATTTATCTCAAACTTACATCAGAATGTTGAGTACTGAAAATCTGATATAATACTGATGACTGATACAGTTAGTGCACGGGAAGGTGAGTTTTTACTGGGCATTGTACTAGCATATGCCTTCCTCTTCCTGATGTCTCTTGCAATCAATATCAAACACCAGACTGCATGAACCATCTAGTTTGATGCGCAGTTAAGCTACCATCTGTGTAGGCATTGGAGCCCTCTCATTCCAGGCCATGATGAATTCAAAATGGGAAAGTGCGATAAGAATCGTGGCGGAATACACCAGGTCTCCACACTGTGCAGTATGAACCTTCAAAAAACTCCAATTTCACCTTTTGTTTTGTGCTACCTACAACTCTTGCCAGCCATGGCCAGCCATAGCGATAATTCAGGTCCACAACAGACTCACACCACGACCAGTATCCCTGTACCGTAGGTTCGGTGCCGACATCCTTGCAGCGTTTCACATATGGTAGAAGGAGTTCCTTTGAAAATGCGGCATCTTGTGGTGATCTGAACCACGCTGGCAATATTGTTTTGCCGTCTCAGTCTTAAATCCCAGCACAAAAGCAATGTCATAAATGAATATACCCCAATTCAATTTAAGGAAGCTTCTTGCTGTATTTATTTCCAGATGAAGAAGGCCTATGACAGGTACAAGCTACTGAAACTCACGGTATCCTTCCACTTTCTTTAAAAGGTAGCAACAATGTTCAATGTAATGATCGCGGTTGTAATAAGAAGCGTGGCAGTCGGGACACTTCCAAACATTGTCTATCAAGTTTCTAACAATTACATATAGATGCCCATCGCATTCAATGAGAAGCCATTGCCATACTCGGATATGCCTGCTTGCTTTTCAGCGTTCCTAGGACTTCAGAAATAGTTTCAAAACTATTGGGATTGACAAATTCTGGCTCTCCAGGAATCACAGTAACATCATTTACATTGATATTTACATGTACCCATCAAAAATTTCATAAACTTTAAAACATTGCTCATCGCCTGTTTTGATGTTGTTAGGAGTTTGCTTCACCAAAGGTCCTTTGCAGTTTCTACAAATATGAAATGTTATAACATATTCTCTTCCACAAAAAACACAAAGCTTGAAATGCTCAGAATCCTGTTGGCTTTCAACTAGTTTGTTGATATGGTCTGTGCACATGTGTTTGCTTTGCTCTTGTCGAACTTCTGCTGTTGTAGTTTGAATTCGTTGATTGTGAAAAGAAAATTGTCATACTTGTCCGATAGTACAATTATTTCGCGTTCTTGGTCAGGCGTTGGTTTTTCAAACACCCAGTGTTTTGGTTTGAGGTTTCCATGGTATTGCAATTTACTGTCATTTAGTTTGGCATGAAGTGATCTAGTAGATCACTGGGTACACCTCTCTACATACCTTGAGACAGACACACCCGATGCTTGGAGGTCCTCTAGAGCCCTCTGGAAGCCCAGTACCTCCATTGCAGGGTTGGTTCCCCGGTCTCCCTTTTATCCACAAACTGACGAAGATCCACTAACATGCCTTACATTAAATGAGGCATATTGGATCAGCTTTAAGTGGTAAAAGTTTGTTGCCGATTCTTCACCACCGCCCATTCTTCTGCTACTGCATCAAAGAACGCTGAATCCATGTCTGCATACTCTCCTCCCTCAAGTACTACCCACAGCAGACTCTCTAAGGTGCGGTTTGCCAGTCTGTTGCGATGCCTTGTTTTCACGCGGTTCATTGCCGAGAATCCCCGTTCACAATCTGCAAATTATTTAAATAAACGAAAGGAGAAGTGAACAACATCTTAATGACCCTGACAATCGAGTCAATCGACATTAGTCAATGATTGAGAATTTGTCAATCACACTACATGTTGTATTATGTAGTGTAGTCACATCGTGAAATCTTTTTGTTGTTGTAAAACTTGTCACATTCATCTCAAACTTCCATCAGAATGTTGAGTACTGAAAACCTGATATAATACTCATGACTGGTACAGATAGTGCACGGGAAGGTGAGTTTTTACTGGGCATTGTACTAGAATATGCCTTCCTCTTCCTGATGTCTCTTGCACTCAATATCAAAACCTATACTTCATGAGACATCTAGTTTGATATACAGTTCAGCTACCATCTGTGTAGGCATTGGAGCCCTCTCATTCCAGGCCATGATGAATTCAAAATGGGACAGTGCGATATGAATCGTGGGCAGTATGAACCTTCAAAAAACTCAAATTTCACCTTTTGTTTTGTGCTACCTACAACTCTTGCCAGCCATGGCCAACCATAGCGATAATTCAGGTCCACAACAGACTCACACCACGACCAGTATCCCTGTACTGTAGGTTCGGTGCCGACATCCTGGCAGCGTTTTACATATGGTAGAAGAAGTTCCTTTGAAAATGCGGCATCTTGTGGTGATCTGAACCACGCTGGCAATATTGTTTTGCCTTCTCAGTCTTAAATCCCAGCACAAAAGCAATGTCGTATGAATATACCCCAATTCAATTTAAGAAAGCTTCTTGCTACATTTATTTCCAGATGAAGAAGGCCTATGACAGGTACAAGCTACTGAAACTCACGGTATCCTTCCACTTTCTTTAAAAAGTAGCAAAAATGTTCAATGTAATGATCACGGTTGTAATTAAAAATGTGGCAGTCGGGACACTTCCAAATGTTGTCTATCAAGTTTCTAACAATGACATATGGATGCCCATCGCATTCAATGAGAAGCCATTGCCGGGATCCTCCATACTCCGATATGCCTGCTTGCTTTCCAACGTTCCTCAGGAAAACTACTACTGGCATTGACAAAGTCTGACTCTCCAGGAATCACAGTAACATCATTTACATTGATATTTACATGTACACCATCAAAAATTTCATATACTTTAAAACATTGCTCATCACCTGTTTTGATGTTCCTAGGAGTTTGCTTCACCAAAGGTCCTTTGCAGTTTTAACATTTTCTCTTCCACAAAAAACACAAAGCTTGAAATGCTCAGAATCCTGTTGGTTTTCAACTAGTTTGTTGATATGGTCTGTGCACCTGTGTTCGCTTTGCTCTTATCAAACTTCTGCTATTGTGGTTTGAATTCGTTGATCACGACTATCGTGAAAAGAAAATTGTCACACTTGTCCGATAGTACAATTATTTCGCGTTCTTGGTCAGGCGTTGGTTTTTCAAACATCCAGTGTTTTGGTTTGTGGTTTCCATGGTATTGCAATTTACTGTCATTTAGTTTGGCATAAAGTGAACTAGTAGATCGCTTGGTACTTCTCTCTACATACCTTGCGAGACAGACACACCCGATGCTTGGAGGTCTTCTAGAGAGAGCCCTCTAGAGGCACAGTACCTCCATTGCAGGGTGGTTCCCACGGTCTCCCATTTATCAACAAACTGACAAAGATCCACCAAAATGCCTTACATTAAATGAGGCATTGGATCAGCTTTAAGTGGTAAAAGTTAGTTGCCGATTCTTCACCACCGCCCATTCTTCCACCACCGTATCAAAGAATGCTGAATCCATGTCTGCATACTCTCCTCCCTCAAGTACTACCCACAGCAGACTCTCTAAGGTGCGGTTTGCCAGTCTGTTTCGATGCGTAGTTTTTACCCGGTTCATTGCCGAGAATCCCCGTTCACAATCTGCAAATTATTAAAATAAATGAAAGGAGAAGTAGAGAACATCTTTCTGACCCTGACAATCAAGTCAATCGACATTAGTCAATGACTGAGAATTTGTCAATCACACTACATGTTGTATTATGTAGTGCAGTCCCATCGTGAAATCTTTTTTTGTTATTGTAAAACTTGTCACATCCATATCCTGAGGTAATTTACATTTATCTCATTCTTACCTATGTAATTGTGGTGTAAATTGTGTTATTAAATAATCAGAATGAACAGTTCTCAACTCAACTAGCTCATCTACTTTGAAAATTAAAAAATAAGTAGGTAATGTCGATTAAGCCGACTAGCTCTGACTCTGAGCAGCGTCTAATCTACTCCTGGAAGTACTAGTATCTTGCCTTCCACCCCTGAGTAACGATGCTTGTACACTAGAATGCATCACAGCTGTTGGTCAGTTGTCACCTGACCTAAGTGAAGTGAGAGTTGTAAGTTGTAACCCTTTTCCAGTGCTCACGGGTAACACATACTTGAATACTGTACATGTACATGAATGTAGAATAAAACTAATACATTGATTGACATGAACATTGACTTCAAGTGAAACATGTCATTTCAATTGTAGTTTATTTTCTTCCAACAGTAGATTTAAATGAGCTTCTCCACTGAAACTGACATTATACATGTTCTTATTTTACTAGAACCACTCGAGTATCTGTCATTTACTAAACCATTCACACATGATTTACCTATGTCAGTTCACTGCTTAATGAGTTCCATTGTTGTGGTCTTGTGGATGAAAATGATCTCTACCGAGATAATGTTCTGGTTAGTGGAAGGTGCTCTGGTTGTAAATGTGGGAACTTGTGTAAATAGGCACTTCTGGATCATGGCTGCTACAGTTGTAGAAGCATCTGTTACTAACTCCTCCACAGACACACCCGATGCTTGGAGGTCCTTTAGAGCCCTCTGGAAGCCCAGTACCTCCATTGCAAGGTTGGTTCCCCCGGTCTCCCTTTTATCCACAAATTGCACTGACGGTACATTCTTGCTGGTATCAAGCTTGATTTAAATACCATTTCCAAAATGTTATATCCTAATCAAGATCAACTTATGAGGAACAGCTTCTCTTCCTCATGACACGTCTCTGTGCAAAACCAAAAATGGTTGACAATGTGTTTGACCCAGTACCCAAGGCCCCTGGTGGCAGCAGCGCTGGATGCCTAGTAAGAGAAATAAACCTAATCAATCACTCATCGCCTGTCTCCTGGCTGTATGACTCGATATCGTGTCGCGCTCCATAATGGATAACATGATGCAACCCTTTGGCATCTATTCCCATACCGAATGTAACGGTGGCAATCAAAATTCTAACATCGCTAAATTTCACTGAATTCCATGGGTGTATGTAAAGTTTACATGAGACCAAGGAGGTGTGTGTGTGTGTGTGTGATGTAATGGACAAGGTTTTCTGTTGAGGCGTGGGAGTGAAACCGTTTCAGGAATATCCCTTGTCACGGCCTGGTTGAGGACCGACAGTAAATAAAGATGGGACAACAATGTTGCTGAGCCACTGGGTTCTCTCCTCAAGCTCTCCATGCTCATAGTGGGGTATGCCCCCCTCCTCGCCCCCCACCCCACCCCACCCCACCCCCACCCCCACCCCCACCCCCAGGCCTCCAGTTAAGCTCTACTCCTGGCAATTAGTCACATGGTGGACAAGCCTGTGCCATTTGCTCTACATTAGGTGAATGGGACAACAACAGTACAAACAAAAATTTGGTAACAAAAATTGCTCCCTCGAATGACATCAGGGAAGCAGACCAAACTATGAATCCTTTGCTTTTGCACATAAACAGAAACACATATATGGATGGACATTTGAAAAGACAGAGCAATACATGTATTTTTTTCTAATATAGAAACTTTAACTGTGTCCTTGGGTTCGTTGGTAAATGGCAGAGCTGGTTTCTTGTGAAGATGAATTACACCTTTGTCTGCTTTTTAGTTCCTTTCTTTTGTCTATTGTTGATGGTTTTGAGGAAGTGTGTTACGTGCAAATACAGAATCCTTTTCCAGATGAATATAATACAATGTATTTCTCCTGCTAAAAAAATTAACAATTTCTTTAAAAAAAAAAGATTATAGACCTAAATCACTAAATTCATTAGTTCAGATGTCTTTCCTCTTTTCGCAATATTTTTTTCCACTGAGCTTTATGTTTCATTTTCGCTAAATTCCTATCCCACTACGAGCATATGATATTGAAATCATTTTTATTGTTTTGCTCAATAGTATTGATAAGAAAACATAATTAACTGTTCATTTACCAGCCACTGATTGAAACTGTATTTTGTGTTGGTTAGAATAATCATGTAGTAAGCATCTAACTAAGTCTATAAGATTCTGTTGTCATAACTTAAGTTAGTTTCCAATGTTAACATAAGCCTTTTCATGAAAATGGATGACATTGTAAAGACTTTGTACTGACATAAGTATCATCAATCAACTGTGTTTGATATTTATTTTTAAGGTAGTTTGACAATCAGGGCGACAATTCTACTGTTAATGTCATTTCATCCATTTACTTTTAATAATTTACTCCTGGCATATCTTGTATATGTTTGTACATTTTTTTAAAGTTACATGTATGAATTACACACAATTGTAACTACATGTGCACATAGTCCCACCAGTCCGGTTCTGAGTGGTGCAATGTTTGAGCCTATTTATTTTGATTAGTTCATTACTTTTTCTCTTTGACTAACTCTTTCTGTGCCAAATAAAATGGCTTTGTATGTATGATTAGTGACAAAATGCATGACTGGTACTCAAAGAGGTAACCCTGTACTTAAGTAGTTTAGTCTTTATCATGAGTTGACGATGAGGTATTCGTATCACACTGTTTTTAACTGTTGTAAACAAAACGCGGTCAATCCTTGCCAGTCTGTTGGGCTAGAGATCCTAGGAGTCCGAGTTCCATTGCCCATCTTGTCTTAAAGAATATGTTATGAGCTTATTCCAATTTGTTTTGGAACTGGAAATGTTTACAGGTGTATATTTAAATTGAATTTTGTGCAACAGTTTTCTCAAAGTGAAGAATGCATTGTCAAATAGTGTTTGATGCCTTGCAATATGCATATAGCTCTCTTGCGGTAATGAAAAGATAATTCTGACATGCCTTGATTAAGTCAGAATGAGAAATGTATCATGTGCCATGAGAAAATTTTCTAAGACATGGAATGTACTTCTTGTTTAACGATGCTAACCAACAATTTAGAATAGTTTTTTTGGTATTGTTGTATATTTTACTTTGCAGAATATCTCATAAAAATGGATATAAGTGAGAAGTTTTTGCCAAAGTGATGTTTTTTTTTAATGAATGTACAGTGTATTGATCTCACATGTGTAGAGATTTAGTCTGAAACCAAAACAATCAAAATACTTTTACTTAAACATTCCATCATATCTTATTTCTAATTTAATGCTTTTCATTGTCATTAAATGATTAATTCACCTTTATGCTCATGTCTTTGTTAATGCCTAGCGCAGTTTCCTTTCTCTGTGAATGTCTCTAGAGGCCATTACAATGTTTCAACTGGTTTGACTGCCCAGCTGTGTATGAAATATAGGTGTGTTATGAATCAAAATCAATCATTTGTCTTCATATGTACAATTCTATTTAAAGTCAGGGTGTCCCATTTGCATCAATACAGTATACCCTAACAAAAATGTGTATACACTTCAGCTCAAAGGAATTGGCAAAGCATCATGTTTCATGCTGAACTGGACAAAATATTCAGCCGTTCAAAACTGTGGCTCCTTCCCTTTCTTCCCTTTCCCTTTACCCGATGCCAATTCCTTTGAGTTGTAGTGTACATGAAAGCGTCCACTATGGAGTGGACCGGTGTGTAGCATAGCGCAAAGCAGTCAATGGTCTCATAAATCGCTTTATTTCGCTTTCCAGTTCTAGTATAGGGAGGCTATTATTGGGAAGTTCTGATTAAAGTATATTTTCCATGTTTTGTACAAAATTGTTTTTTTGTGACCTGCAAAAGGGGCACACTGTCTTTCCTGGGGGACAATTGGATGCAAATTTTATTAAGAGGTGCTTTTGATCAATTTGCTTGTGCTGATTTATTTGTTAAAAGATTTCATACATGTTTTTTCTCAACAATGATTACCCCAAGCCCAGGGTTGTAGGCTGTCTTGCACTTACCCTGGGGCAATCACTCTTGACATGACAAGATAATCCCACCTTCAGTGCTTCAAACGGGACATAAGTAGATCACATCATTGCTCTCCAAGTTGGCACAAATGGTGCTTGGGTGTTAAATTTCCAAAGAATTCCACCTTAAGTTACTATTTGTTTTTGAGTGGTTACGATGTTGCCAAAATTAATACCAAACGTATTTTGATGTCTTCACCACGAAGGGGGCAGTGGCATTATTCTGCCTATGCAATGAGGAGGACATCTTAATGCATTGTATTACATGAAACTGCCATTCGTACAGTTGGGCCTGAGATCAATGTCATAGCTGATTGCAATCTGATTGCAATCAGTCAATGTATGGAGCTGATTGCATTTGATTGCAATCACTGTGCATTTGATCTCGGGCTCTATTGTACAAGCACATTGTGATTACAAACAAGTATGTTCGTAATGCCAAATATGTTACTCCTTGCAGATATAATCGCTAGCGATAAACATTTGTTTCGCAATATATGGTCAACGAGGAATGTTAAAAATATTACAACGTTTCGTGCGCCGCTGCAACACTTCGTCAGGTGTGATACAAAATTGTAGTGAGTAGGGGTCGTACTTTTGGCCGGCGCACCCGGAATCTGACCAAACAATACGTTGTGATCTTTTTAGATTCCTTGTTGACCATACATTGCAAGACAAACGTTTATCACTAGCAAGCATGTTCTTTGTGCACATTGCAGATGATAGTAGGTCTGCATTGTATCTACATGTCTAAGTACGATGTCCTGTGAGTTTGCGTGTACTGTATGTATATTTTTGAATCATTGAAACATGTATATGCTCCTTTGTGAGTACATTGGGAGAACAAACTTTGGAAAACAATGCTTCTGAAGAAAAAAAAGAACATTTTAAAGTGGCTTGTTTGTCCAAAATTTGACTCGTACTCTAAAGATCAATATGATTCCGCCTGAGGTCAGTTTGCATTTCTAGTATTGTTAGGGAAATTTGTACACAGCATGTTCCATGGTACTTACACAATAGAGTACCGAAGTGTGACGTCAAATGGGCATGTTGTCAAGACGATTGGTTCTGAACTACAGGTAAATGGGAGTGCCTGACACTAGCCCAATAGACATTGTCAAACCAGTGAAACTCTCACCTGAGCAATGTTGTTAAGAAACATAAGCCGGTATAACAATGTGTGTGTGGTACTCTCCACAGCATGTTCCATGGTTTTTAGACAATTTTATTTTTCTGAACTGCAAACAGGGCGCCCTTTAAGCTTATGTTCAGAATTTATTTTGAATAGCTTCAGTGTGAAGCTGCTGAAGACTTGTTAGTAATATGTGCATTTTATCTTGGAGAAATATTTGAAATCTAATACCAAGATAATGGTAATGTGTGGATGTAATGTAACCAATTTGTTTATATTTCCACCTATTTTTCTAAAAAAAAATGACAATGAATAAAGTTGATTACGCGCTGTACATTACTGTTTGAAGGAGTGCAAGTGTATTGCTTGAAAATATGAGTATCAATCATCTTGTTGTGGGGTCTCATATGTTTCTGTAATCAGACAAATGCAATTAACTAATACATCACACGGAACATTGGCTATCTCGATGTTCTTTTTTTTTTTGGGGGGGGGGAGGGGGGGGGGGAGGGGAGGGGAGGAGAAATGAAGACAGAGGGAAGGAGATTGGAGAGATAGAGAGGGTGTGTGTGTATGTGAATGTGTGTGTGTGTGAGTGTGTGTCTGTGTCTGTGTGTGTGGTGTGTATGTGTTTGTGGTGTGTTTGTGGGTGCGGGTGTGGGTATGAGAGGGAAGGGAAAGAAATGGAATTGGAAAGTTGAATGAGAGGTAGACAAAAGAGGGGGGCTGTTTAATTTTTTTTTTATAATAATGCATGTTTTATAAAATAATAAGCCAAGTCTCTCAAATGAAGATTAGAAAATGATATACCGGTACACGGTATATCCCCTCAAACACACATACACACTAATGTACATTCACAAATATGTAAGTTGTGGTAGATGAATCAGCAAATCAGGCACACACACACACACACACACACACACACACACAGATACTCTCACACACAAACACCCTCACTCTCTATAATACACCTACACAATACGCAAACACATACAGTAGAACACATGCAATACCCAAGAAAGGAACATGAAACCATTCTTAAAGTTGCTTTCATGCTATGAAAGCTATTTATATATTTTCATCATCAATTTTCAAATAGTTTTTAAACACATGGTATGAGGTTAAAAATCTGAATTGGACACCATATACTGTACTATGAAAAGCCCTCAGTCCTCGAGCCTCACCCATAGATTGTAATACTGTACATTTGTGTTTCACTAAGGAGAAATAGCAGACTATCATCTTCTCAACAACAAGAAAAGTAATGAAAATATTATGTGTTACATTCATACTCGTATCTACCCGGATATAGCGCTATCTATACAACGGCTGAAGGGTGATGAAGGAACTAAAAAAGGGAGAATCAAAAGAGAAAACATATATTTCAGTAAATGCACAAATATGTACTGATGGAAGTTACGGAACAAAACAATTTATTCTGTTCTTTCTTCCCCGTGTTATTAAAGAAATCAAAATATACAAATAAATATAAAACATACCGACTTTAAAACAATATCAACACTCATCAATCATTTGATATGATGGATTCACAACACTTGGAGCTATACAATTGCACACTAGCATTTTATTCTCCAGTATTTTTTCTTTTCCTCCTCTTTCATTCCAACCAGTGGCTAGCATATAAACGAGGTATAGAAAACGAGTGAATCTGAGAGTTTGATACAAAACGAACACACAGAGTGTTAGATATATAGACTTAGCCCTTGCATTTGATACGTACATCCTTCCCTTCATGTCCCACCCATAATCATTTGTGTATGTACCTCGCCAAGCCAACCACTGCACTCGTCACATAATTAGCCACTACACCAGAATCGACACTACACAGTTGAAATGAGTACGTAACATACAGCGACATAGGAGTCTCTCTAATCATCAGATTTGGGGGAATCACAGGATAATAATTATAAAAAACATTGTCAAATCTGATCAATCCCGAAGAGTTATCTCTAATATTAAAACCCAATGCCCAACCCCTTGCATTCATTTTCATGTTAGTACATGAAGCGAAACGAACACACAGAGTGTTAGATATATAGACTTAGCCCTTGCATTTGATACGTACATCCTTCCCTTCATGTCCCACCCATAATCATTTGTGTATGTACCTCGCCAAGCCAACCACTGCACTCGTCACATAATTAGCCACTACACCAGAATCGACACTACACAGTTGAAATGAGTACGTAACATACAGCGACATAGGAGTCTCTCTAATCATCAGATTTGGGGGAATCACAGGATAATAATTATAAAAAACATTGTCAAATCTGATCAATCCCGAAGAGTTATCTCTAATATTAAAACCCAATGCCCAACCCCTTGCATTCATTTTCATGTTAGTACATGAAGCTCTAAACACACACAATGAGCACAATTATAGCACGTTAATTTGCTGAAAAAACACCAAGGACATGGTTAACAATCCACAAACCTGATCATTTCCTAAAATCTACATTTTGTACGTACCATAGAAAATGAATTAAAATTTAAAGTTTGCTCTCTATTCTAATAATCATAAGTTACTTTCCATCTAGTAATAAGTATTACAGATTCAATTCAATGAATATCACTTGGGAACTACGACAGCCACCATCTAATATGAGAAGGTAAATTCACTTAATTGGCCAACAATCTAATATAGAAACAGCATTAAGTGAGAGGAATTTGCCATTTCTCCAAAACATGATAACTTTTTGTTTGATCTGAACCATACCATTACATGTCTACTTTTACAATAAAAAAAAAAAAGTTGTCTATCTGCACACTCTTTGTTAAAACAAAGATCAGAAGTAACTCTCATGGGAAAAGAACTCTGACGAATGATGTGTTCCTGTCAGTTATTGACATTCATAGTTTCATACTGAATACACGGATGGAAGAAGGAATGAATAGGGTGCTCAAATATAACAACTATTAACAAAACATTTGTGCATTTGCAAATTCCTCCATGCCCTATTGACACAACTGACAATGGTGAAAGTTGCTGTGGGAACAAGCATTCACCTCTGACATTGGCATCAAACTGCATTGTGTTGACCACTGGATGAATTCATTCTTCAAAAATTAAATCAATTTGTTGGTACGGGTACTCAACTCTACAGTGGCAAAAAGCAGTAAAAATAAGTCAAACTGAATGCTTCGCAGAACATGCATACAACATATATTTGTTACCTTTTATTTTCATGCAAGGGGAGATGAAATGCATAATATATGTCCTAATATGGGGCAGTAGAATGTGTTTGAAAAATGTGCATTGCCTAATATGTCAAACAAGGAGGTAATACGGATATCACTACGTGTAACATTTTGCAGCGATCTGATTTGATCACAATATGTGTGTGATCAATATGACATTGATTTACTATGGAAGGGAGTATTGCTGTTAACGTGTATTGACCGTTGCTGGGTTTGTTAAATTCAAATTATTGCACACACTAAAAAAAAATGCTTCATCAACTTGGCACAAACACTTCCTCTTAACCTAAGAAGCAAACTTTTGCAGCTTTCTATACCTCATAGCTGGACTGAAATAATGACATTCCATGGAGTAATCACCGTTACATTGCAAACACAATATTACAACTGCAACGGTAAATGTTAATAATTGACAGAGTGACACATATACATGTAGATGTACCCAAGGTCAGATTTCTGCTGTCATAGATGCAAGTACAAGTTTAAGTCAATCAAGAATTTACATGTGCGGAAAGACATTCAAATCCATGTCAAATTCCTTTGTGCATTTCACTGCAATAACAATTAAAAAAAAAATAAAATCATCAATTCTTCAACCTAGTAACTTCACACACTTTGCATTGAGGATATGTCACTAGAAGAAGATTTGAATTACACAGCTTCACAGAACACAGAGATTTATTTTTTAATGGAAGATACTACGGGGTAAGAGATGACAGGTTTAAGACATGACCTCATCCAGTATAAGAGGATGTGGAGAAAGACGAGGATTAAAAGGAGACAAAATGATAGCAAATAAAGATGTGCGGGCGGTTTTAAAGTTAAAAAATAACGATCAAAAATCATGGAGAGTTACACGAATCAACTAGTCAAAATAAAAAGTATTAATCACACGAGAGAAAGAGCCAGTATACTTTGCATTCACACTTACAATCGATTAAAGTTTGTACGATAAATATTATCTCGGGCAGTTATATTCTCCTAAATTACGCATTAGCGAAAAAGATGCAATGATTTGACATTTTGAACGGATGTCATTGTACCGGCAATGCACCTTCCTATTTGTGTGATACTTCTGACAGACACAAGCTGCTGCAGAAAATGTATAAAAATTACCCTTCTTAAGACAAACATTATGGAACACCATTCACCGACTTTGGAAAATATCCAACTAGGGGTGTTTTGACGATAACATGCACAGATGTACTACACTTGGAGTAAGTTTTGCCTTTCCATTGATACATCTACTTTGTTTAAGTACTGTCATTACGTACCAAAGATACAAGCGACACAAACTCGTGCTATCATGAATCAATCAATCAATAAAATAAATGAAAGAAAATGTTGGAAGATAACACAGCGACTTCCACTGCTGCCTTCGTAGTGATCAAATCTTAACAATCATAAAATTTGCATACCAAATCGATTAACATCACAAATTCATTGCAAATAGAATTATCTCTAATGGGGGGATTTGATTGTTTAAGAGGAATCTGGGATACACTTAATGAGAAAGAATAAAAAAAAAGCATTTTCTGAATACCATGTTCGACAGTGACCTTAACTAAGGCAGCACAGATTAAATGCTATCATCTACATGTATATTGCAAAAAAAAATCTATACATCTATAATCTTTTGAGAAAATTAAGCACAAATATTGGTGTGATGGAAATTATATGGACTGTAGAATGACTGACTTCATACAAAACATATAATATGGGTTATCATTTTCTTCAAGTTACCTCAACACTACATAGTACCCATCATAGATATATATTCAAGTAACAATTATGTTCACTTTGAAAGTCTAAACTCCAATGTAGATAAAATCTTGGCAGACGCATACCACTCTCCCAAATATTTTGCACAGCAAACATTCTTTTTAAAAATGCAACCACTTCCTTCATTGCTAGAAAATGTTACACACGTCATTCTCAAATATATATATGAATTTAAATATATATAAGCTTTCCACGAATCTAGTCGTGTCTGACAAAGGATTTTGTAGTTTATTGACAATACAAGATAAAATCATCATCGTTCATAATCATCATCAATGCAACAATCGTAATATTCTGACGACACTTGGATGAAGCTCGAATGTACTTTGGCAAGATAAGTTACAGTATCCGAGCAGTACTAAGAGAGGAGGTGGGGAAAGGGGATGGGAGGGGGGAGGGGGGAGGGAAGGGGGAGTCTTATCAAACAATGGAGTGTCCATCACCAGGAGTGGATGTGCCTTTCTTGTCCTTGCCGGGAGGCGCAGCGTCGTCGTCGATGTCGATGCTATGTTCGGGAGATCGTCCCATAGGGCTGAGCAGCATGGGTGCAGACCTCCTGATCAGAATGCTCTGGTTCATTCGCTGCGACGTCGACGTGGCTGGCTGCGGACTGCCGGACCCCGCCCGTTCCTTGCGCTCGTTCTCAAAGGACAACTGTGTGTGGATCTGGTGCCGCCGCTTGCGCTGCTCGCCCAGCGAGAGCTTGATGAACTCGTCAAAGCTTTGGTCCAGGGTCCGCTTGGTATCGTGGAGACCGGCTCCCGTGTCCGAGAAGCGGCTGAAGGACTCCTGTCCTGGCTGACGATGGAGGGCGAGGGGGCGGGGATGGCCCCCACCGACTGAGAATGTTTGATGGGACTCCCGCTGGCTACACGCTGCCTCCGCCCTACTGATGACACTGACGTGGAGCTGGCTACGTGGGACTCTGGCACGCTGTCCAGCTCCCTCACTGGTGGGATGAAGGTGGAGTAGCTGGCCAGGAGAGAGAGATCATGAGTCTGCTGTTCACCCTTGACCGGGGCTCTGACCACCCGCACCTGACCGGTCGTGGGGCTCGTCACGAGCGTGGCTTGCCCCTCCTTGGTGCGGCTGGTGAGTTCTGTCTCCAGGTTCTTAAACATTTTATTCACATCGCGGGTGACCTGTTCCTTGAGGGTGGGGCTGATCTGGTAGCGTTCGTCACCGTCCGTTGGCCGCGAGCCCTGCTCGCTGCTGCTTGTTTCTTCCCCCGACACCAACCCAGATAGATGCAATGGACTCTCGCTGGATTCCGTCAACATGTCACCCACGCTGCCATTAGAAAGCTTTGCTTTCACCTTACTCTTGGTCTTGTAATCAGAAGGTTCTTTGATTTGCAAGAGTGGCGAACTCTCTTTGTCTTCCTCCTCCTCTTCCTCCTCAATCTGCCGCTCTAATTTATGCTTGGCCTTATCGCCAGCCCCGCACAGCTGGGGTGCGCTAGTCCTTGTATCAAGCTTGGCGTCCTCCTGGGTAGGAGTAGGGTCATCCTCTGAGATGTCTCCCCTGCTATCCCGGCGCAGCGCCGTCACGTCCGTGCTGCTCTCTGACGACGTGCTTTCGCTGTCCTTTTTCTCCCCCACCCTGCCGGTGCCAGGCTTCTGTCCGTTGCTGGTGGGGTGCACTGAGGCCACCGTCATCTGTCCCGTGGTGGTGCTGGTGCCTACACTGGCCGTGGACTTGGCCAAGGTAGTGACCGGAACCACCCGAGTGTTTTTGGCCGCCACTGCGGTGGCGGTGGTGGTGATAGCTGTGGTCGCGGCCGTCTGCTGACCACCTTCCTGAATGTGTTTATTGCTTTGTTCCGTGCCGCTGTCCATACTGACCAGCATTCCGGCCAGGCTGGTGGACGTGGAATACTTCTGACCGTTGGCCCGCTTCCTAGCCGGCGTGTTCTCCCCACTGGACGTGTCGACGTGCGAGGACTCACTGCGCATAGTACCGAGCGACATGTGGGAGTTGTGGATGGAGGAGCGCTGCGAGGACATCTGGGAGTTCTTCCTCAGCTCCTCGTAGCTAAGATTCAGGTAATCATTGGCTGGATCGACCGCATCCACCCCCATATCCCCTGCCTCCTTCTCCTCCACTCCATCCTCCTCCCCCTCCATCTGGAGCGGGTCTGAGCTGGCCTGGCTGGGGCTATGGGGCGTGACGGCGGCGCTCATGGCTTGACCCCTCATCTGCAGCACCATGGCCTTGAAGAGCTGCCAGTCACCGAACGTCATGTCCAGCACTGTCTTGAGTTCGTCCAGCTCACACTGCAGCAGGACGTGACCGTTGATGTGGTGCTCAGCCAGCCGCGCCTGGTATCGTGGGATGGAGTGCTTGTCCAGTCCATCCAGGCTTAGTAACCGGTCACAAACGTCCTTGACCGTTAGGATACCGGGCTGGGGGGTGGCTGCGTTGCCTGGGCTCTGCAGGATCTGAAAAGGAGCACATGAAAAATTTGACTCAACTTTCAGGATTTTACAACAGAATATTTCAACTTTTTCATGAAAGTATAACATTAATGGTCCATGTTAGCCGAACTGCTGAGAGCAGATGGCTCTTGAGGAAGAATAATGTCTGATGATTTTATGGAGGTTGTGTTGTGACTAGTGAGAAACTCCATACCTCAAAGATCCACTCAGATACATGAGGTGATGAGGGAATGAAGGAGGGGAGAGGGAAGGGAGAGGGAGGGAGAGGGAGAGGAGGTGGAGAGGAGGGGGGAAGGGATTGGGGAGAGGGGGGGAGAAGAGGGGGAGAGGAGGGGGAGAGGAGGGGGAGAGGAGGGGGAGAGGAGGGGGAGAGGAGGGGGAGAGGAGGGGGAGAGGAGGGGGAGAGGAGGGGGAGAGGAGGGGGAGAGGAGGGGGAGAGGAGGGGGAGAGGAGGGGGAGAGGAGGGGGAGAGGAGGGGGAGAGGAGGGGGAGAGGAGGGGGAGAGGAGGGGGAGAGGAGGGGGAGAGGAGGGGGAGAGGAGGGGGAGAGGAGGGGGTAGGTAATAGGCATAGAGAGGGAGACAAGTCAAGACAAACCAAACATGTACCTTCTTCATGAAAGGATTAGAAGCCATCATCGAGTAGTTGAGGTCGAGAAGAGGGTAGAGAAGAGGAGGGGAAGGGGAAGGAAGAAGGAAGGGAGGGGGAGGAGAGGGGGAAAGGAGGAGGAAGGGAGAAGGAGAAGAAGGGAGAATGGAGAAGGAGAGGAGGGGGAAGGGAAAGAGAGAGGAGGGGGAAGGGAAAGAGAGAGGAGGGGGAAGGGAAAGAGAGAGGAGGGGGAAGGGACAGAGAGAGGAGGGGGAAGGGACAGAGAGAGGAGGGGGAAGGGAGAAAGAGAGAAGGGGGAAGGGAGTGGGAGGGAAATGGGAGGGGAAGGGAGCAGGGGGGAGTGAGAGGGGGGGGGGAAAGAAACGGAGGACGAGGGGAGGGGAGAGGGAGAGGGGGAGGAAGAGGGGGAGGAGGGAGAGGAAAAGGTAGGCCAGAGGTGGGGATGAAAGGGAAGGAAAGACAAGACAAGACAAGGCAAACCAAACACCCACCTTCTTCATGAAAGGATTAGAAGCCATCATCTGGTAGTTGAGTCGGGAGGGCGTGTCGCTGATGGAGGAGTAGACGGAGGTCCGTGACGAGATGTTTGCAGGGAAGCTATGGGCAAAGCTCTGTGGTCTGGCCAGGCTAGTCATATTAGGCAGAGTGCCTGCCGAATCGGAGTTCTCAACTGCATCTGCACAATACAAGACATCAACAAAATATGCCATTAGCAATTTGATCAATGTTGTTATCACATGCAGATATGTTCATGCAACTCTTGGTGTCCAAACATTCTCTCAGATTAACAGGTTAGCCACAAACATATATATATCCCATTCCAAATTATCTCATCGGTGATACTTAAAAAAAACAATTACTTCAATAATTTTGTTTATTGAAACATCACAAGACTTGCACTCAAAAGATTTTATATCCTTCAGCTTTTGCATTTGTAAATTACAGCTTGGGATGAGGTGTCATGTTCCAGTGATTACTGTTTAAAAGTTTCCAGTGCTTTAAAAAAAAAAAAAGGCCAAAGTTAGACTCTAGTCAGAAGCGTCTCAGCCTGAGACTGGAAGGGGGGAGGCGAGGGGGTGGCAGGGGAGAGGCAGGGGGTGGCAGGGGGGCGGTAGGGGAGATGCAGGGGGAGGCGAGGGGGTGGCAGGGGAGATGCAGGGGGCGGCAGGGGGGCGGTAGGGGAGATGCAGGGGGCGGCAGGGGGCGGCAGGGGGGCGGTAGGGGAGAGGCAGGGGGCGGCAAGGGGGCGGTAGGGGAGAGGCAGGGGGTTGGCAGAGGAGAGGCAGAGGAGAGGCAGAGGAGAGGCAGGGGGTGGCAAGGGGGGAGGCAGGGGAGGGGAAGGGGGGTGGTAGGGGAGAGGCAGAGGAGAGGCAGGGGAGAGGCAGGGAGGTGGCAGGGGAGAGGCAGGGGGGATGCAGGGGAGAGGCAGGGAGGTGGCAGTGGAGAGGCAGGGGGGATGCAGGGGAGAGGCAGGGGAGAGGCAAAGGGGCGGTAGGGGAGAGGCAGGGGGTTGGCAGAGGAGAGGCAGAGGAGAGGCAGAGGAGAGGCAGAGGAGAGGCAGGGGAGAGGCAGGGAGGTGGCAGGGGAGAGGCAGGGGGGATGCAGGGGAGAGGCAGGGGAGAGGCAAAGGGGCGGCAGGGGAGAGGCAGAGGGGCGGTAGGGGAGAGGCAGGGGGGCGGTAGGGGAGAGGCAGGGGGGCAGGAAGACACCTCACCTCTGATCTGCTTGCGGAGCTGGGGGTCCAGGTTGCAGGTGCAGGACAGGAAGTTGCGCAGGTCTCCTGCTGCCAGCTGAGGGGTGTGCCTGGCGACACAAACCATAAAGCTCCGCCCATCTTGGTCTAAATCTGCTAGCGGGTCCGCCTCATGGAGGGTCTGTAGGTCATCGCAGATCCTGGTAAGTGGGAGCAAGAATGAGAAATTCAAGAGTCATGTTTTGCTTTCAAACTGGTTGGCATCAATATGTTTTGGTTGCTTGGTGGTGACTTATAGTACAGTCAATCCTGTATAGAAAGCCCGCGCAAGGGAGTCACAAAGTGTGGCCTTAAGTAGTTGCTCAAGGTTAGAATTTTGGGGTTTGTGTGTGTGTATGTGTGTGTGTGTGAAGGGGGTGGGTGTGTGGTTGAAGATCCCCTAAGCCTCCCCATCCATGGGAAGTCAACCCAGCTCCCAACCTACCTTTCTGCGAGCACCTTGAGTAGTACGTCGTCCTCTATATGCTCCTCATTCTCCTGGTAGTAGACGATGAGGCGTGAGGTCCGGTACGGCCACCGTTCGGTTAGGTTGATCCAGTGTGCCAGCGTCTGCCACTTGAAGGGGATGTTGTTGGCCCGTAGCAACCGACCTACCAACAGAAACCCAAGATCAAAATGATGATAAATGTAAAGTATTTAACCAAGGTGGCTTTCATATTTGAATAAGCAGCTAGACACATAACATAGAGCTAATACAAAGACCTCACGACAGAGAGTTGTGGCACAGAATCAAGGTCAAGATTGTGAGTAATATATCATTTTTTAACCCATGCTAGTATCATCAGTGCAGTAAAACACATTTCTATGAGGGCCGTGATTGGCATTAAGGGGCTGGTTACCATAGCATAGAGCTAATACACATAGCTCAGGATAGAAATTTGTGGCACAGAATCAAAGTTCAGATTGTGAGTAATATATCATTTTTTGACCTATGGTACTGTAGCATCATCAGTGCGAAAGACTACCTTTTTATAAGGACTTTGCTTTATCATGACATGCTTGTACTTATGAAATCCTTCGTTCCTCAAATGAGCTAAACCTTGAACCTAGAACCTACCCGTGATGGAGACGATGTTGAGCAGTATGAAATCCTTCATTCCCTAAAACAAGCCAAACCTTGAACCTAGAACCTACCCGTGATGGAGACGATGTTGAGCAGCCTGCGCATGCTGCGTGGGCTGAGGTCACTGAACTGTTCGTCAGAGGCCAGCATCTGAGAGAGGTCCTTGGTACAGGAGCGTTGGCGCTGCAGCAGGGGGGCGTTGATGGCGTCAGGGCTGCCGTAGCGGGGAGGAGAGTCTGACTGCTGGTTGGTCGTCACGATTGGCATCTCCGTCTGGTAGGGGGGGTAAGGAAGGAGACAGGAGAGTGGACGGTCAGGGTGGGGCGTGGCAGAAATCACTGAAGACAAACTGTGTGGCTCCCCCCCCCCAAAAAAAAAAAAAAAAAAAGAACTTATATAGCAACTTAAATATTATATTGCTTTGTTCTTGTCCTTTATGGAGGTACACTGGCATAGTTTCAAAATTCATGTCTTGACCTTTTTTGACCTTTCAGTTGCTTCTTGGTCATATAAAATAAACGATAGTGATGATAATGATTTACAATTGTGCTAGAAGAATTAGCAAGAATGATTACCACCATACAGTATGGCACTTATATCATTTTCATGAAATGATCATTTTAAATGTGAAAATAACTTATTATAGATGTTACTCTAACCTGTTCTATTTCTTAGTAATATCATATTTCAACATTGTAAACCTTATTCATTGATACTACTAAACAGAAATGCTACCTGAGAATGGCTGTCTCAAATCCACCAATATGTCTCACATACATACATTGGTATACCTACATGTGTATTCTGGGTAGAGTTGTTACATAACAATTTGATCAGAATATAGAAATATAAATTTATATTCTATCTCTATGTACTATCCAGGGAATAAGTAAGCCCATAAATTTTTGCATCAAATGTGAAATTTTCACCATAAAACAATCCAAATTAAAATGGGAATGGCTGTTGCGTATTTGTAACGTATGTTTCAGGCATTAATCTGCGAAACATTACAACAAAGAATTGCTCCTTTTCCAATGTAAAATATAAAAACATAGAGGTGGTTTCTGAGGCATCTCTTACAAGAATAATTTGTTATAATAAGTTATTAAAAAAAATCATGACTTGTACAGACTGAAAGTGGTAGCCGTGCTGAATACAACATGCTACAAACATGGACATCCATGCAACATTCCAAGAATAAGATGACACTAGAAAGAACAAATCTCTCCTGTATTGTCAGTCCTAAACAGTGTACTCCATGGTGCAGCATAATATAGAAAATAAAAGTACCTTATTGAATGATGGAAACATCAAAATATACAGAAAATATCAATTACGATGCACCATTTGTATGCCAGATAAACTGCTGCCCTATGAAAACTGTATGCATTAATTGTGATAAACGTCACATTTGGCAGACCAAGAGTTTAGCCCATAAATCAATAAATGTATAGAAAGTATAGATAGAATATTCAACATAACACCCTATATATATCAATAAATGTATAGAAAGTATAGATAGAGTATTCAACATAACACCCTGTCTCAAGCCTTTTTTTTTTGCAAAATGGTCAAATGAGAGTGAACTGTACCCTAGCAGGTACTGTACCTTGCACCTTATCATTGATATCATATTTGTTCCTATCAATACATGCACTCCTTGTTTCCTCTAAGCAAAGAAAAGAGATTTTCTTTCCACACTAGAATTGTGGAGATCTTTTCTCTTCCAAAAAATATGAACTCTATATTCGTTTGAAATCATTTTTTAGGTTTGATTATAGATGTCATGATTTTTTTCTTAAATGCTGATTAAAAGAAATATAAAGTTTCATGGAAACAGCACACGTGAACATCAATACACATCAGTTAGTCTAGTACAGACTGATACCAAAAGAAATAAGATATTTGAGAAAAAAAAACTGTTCTTCAATTACACAAATTTGTGTGAGCTTTGTTGACTTATGTTGTACACATCATGGCTACAGAAACTAACAATTCTTAATCTGAATAAAAGGTATGTGTTATATATGTGTTGAATAATAATGTATCATCTTTGTGAACCAGTGAAAATTAAATTTCCCATTGGACAATGAAATTCAATATCAATAATTTAGAGTAAAAAAGAAAGGAGGAAAAAAAGAACTGTTTCCATTACACTTGTATTCTCATACCTCTGTCGGTTTGTAATCTACCAGGAAAAAACATTGTGCGAGTAATACAATTTGATAATGGGTGCCTAAACTTTGAAATGTTAACTCCTTGAGTGCCTGATAGAGAGCTGTGCTGAGGAATTTATGTACATTACTGGTTCAGAAATGAGACACAGGTAAAGAAAAGATTAAGAATATCTGAGCTCAAGTGAGATTACAAAGAGAGTGAAAAGTACACCACATATAAAACTTATCAAGGTCTCACTTGTGTTGATGGGGTCTTATTTAACTTGTATGTACATGGTCATATCATGGGCCAACCCACATACTCTTGAAACTCTTTTTTATTGTTTGTGTAAAGGGGGGGGGGGGGGGTTCAAAAGAGAAATGAGTGGAGAAAGGCAGTAAGGGGGGAGGGGGTAGAGAGCAGAACGGAGGGGGTCTGGGAGGGAGGGGGCCTGGAAGGGAGGGGGCTTTGCCGTCTTCCTGTTTTGCATCCTAAAACGATCCCTTATGCAAGCAAGCCCATGACAAATTCGTGCCAGAAATGCATGCATTTTCTGAGTGCTGTTAAGAGCATTCAGGAAAAAAAAAAGATGTATAAAGACAGATGCCACTAAGCAAAATTTTTTTTTTCCAAAACAGTGTTAAAAATTACATGCAATTGTCTGTTGATGGATAACAACATTATGAGTTTAACCCATAGAAATTCCTTAATCATGTCATAAATCATCTTTAGTAGGACTCAAGCACTTTGAAACTTCCTGATCGAATATATTTCTTCTTGTAATAGCATTCTGGTATAATCAGGAGTTTCAGGCAACGGCAACTTGTACATGTAGCTTGTCAGATTTACCTTTTACATATTAACTTTCACTCACTTATGTGCTTTAAATAATGACTTTTTGGAACGTATTAAAGACAGAGTAGACCATTTGCAAAAGTCATAATAATTTGGCAGGAATCAGCAGTATACCTTACCGATAATAATGTGTATGAAATTTCAGTCACAGTTCCACAAACCTTTTCAGAAAAAACTAAAAAATCTCCCTGTTTAAGTTCAAAACGTAGCGACCATGGTCTATATTCATATATTGCATCGCAGCACTCGTTCAGCTGTGAGCAACGCATTGCTGTGCAGAGTGAAAAGCTGTGATGTACCCTATTGTGGTCTCCCATTCCAAAGCTACATGAACCCTCCTAAAATAGTCCTTTTCAGGACTCACTCAGAAAGAACAAAAACAGTCCTTTTCAGGACTACCCTCCTCATCAGTCCTTAAAGGGCATATACTGTACTGGGAAGGCAAAAAACATTCAAAATGTAATTGTTAGCAATCTTCTTGCCAATGGTCTTAAATTCATGTATTGTCTATTTGAGAAGCTTGCTGAAAGTTATTTGCCTTCAAATGATCTACATTTGGAGTAATGAGTGATTAAATCACAAATCCTCAAAATGTTCGGCCTGAACATTTTGAGGATTTAATCATTATTCATTAATTACTCCATATGTGGATCATTTGAGGTCAAATAACTTTCAGCAAGCTTCTGAAATGGTCAATACATGAATTTAAGACCATTGGCAAGAAGATTGCTAACAATTACATTTTGAAGGCTTTTTTGCCTTCCCAGTACAGTATATGCCCTTTAATAGGACAGATACCAACAGTCCTTCTTGGAACTACCACAACTTCCAGAAAGAACCAAATCCCTGCTTTTCTCACATGGTGTACCGTAAATTTCTAGTATCATCTACTACACCATGGAAGTCGATACTTTCAAGTAATACGTTTTGGATGACCCACCCAAAACCTCCTCAAAATTTAGTACTCAATATAATTCTGCTCAAAGTCAGGTCCCACTTTAATTTTTGTGCAGTATTTTCTTCCATTTTTCTTGTTTTCACATCACTTTATCTTTTTGACCTGCAAAAAAGGGCTACCTGTCTTTAAGCAATGAGTGAGGCTGTTGTACGGGTGACCTAACTGAGTCCTCAGTACACAAAAGGACGTCCTACACTCTTATACAGTAAACCACTTCACTCTTATATTATCTCATTCCCATAGACAAAACACAGGAAAAAAACTGGTTCCAGTACATTAAGGATTAATTGTTAAATTTAACATGAAATCATTTTCAAATGACCAATTTAATCAACAATTATGGTGAGTAAAAGAATGATGACCATCACAATTTTTTACAGAAGAATTCAACATACTGCAAGACAACAGAAGTAAAAAAAAAATATAATAATAATATTGAAATTGAATAAACCTGATGCATTAGCCAGTTTTCTAATTACAATCTGTGTTGCTCCTATCACTAGTCAGCTCCTCCTGTATTAAATGGATAGTTCACCCTGAAATTTCGTTGGTGTCCATAAAAGCAGACACATGGAAGAAACATATTAGTGAAGGTTTGATGAAAATCCATCGAAAGGTTAAGGATCTTTTAAAGTTTTGATTACATCATTAGAAACACAATTTTACACACATATCTCTATGAAAAAAAAAATCCATTGTCAAAAACAGGAAAAGGGCAATTCATGGAGTCGTTCAGCACACAACATTTGTGAGAGCACCTCGCATGTGACATCATACACTTGAAGTTTTAAAAAAATCATAAATCAAATCCTCTGACGGATTTTCTTCAAACCTTCACTCATACATGTATGTTTCTTACAAATTTCTGCTTTTATTGAAACCAATTGAACTTCAGGGTGGACCATATCTTTAAGAGGCTATTCTGATAGATCGCTACTTTCAAATCTCATTTGAGTTTGGCAACTCTGAGAGACTGATAAGAGACAAGATATCCAAGAGCAAAAGGATGAGTAAGACGTAAAGGTGACCTCATTCTCAGCCCAAACATGATCAAGAAATGGCACATGATGAAGATTATAGTCGACAACAAAGAATCGCGATACAATTCACCATAGTATACAATCACATTGAAAATGATCATACAATAACAGCTTGTACAATAAATATATAATACACTGCAATGTGGTCATGAAAACTGATGTGAATTACAAAGATGAATTTTGGGGGAAAATGCTGTAGGAAAAGAAGTGATGTGATAAAATAATGATAACTATACTCTATCAATGATCATGACATAGGAAGAATGGAAAAGAGTATTTTGTTGAAAAGGAGGTTTATGACATGAACGTGAGAATTTCCTTCTGATGATAACATGAAGACCACACTCTGAAGTCAGCTTCAACTTGAAGTGTCAGCAGGGTGGCACTTGAAAGTGCATGTCTGCTGACTCCGCTGGTTTCCTGAGTCGATAGCCTTATCCCCACTTTCAATTCCCAAGACCAAAAGAAAGGATTTTTTTTAAAGTTGAGGTATATTCCACAGCATTACTGGTGCATTGTGGGTAGCGTCTATGGTGCTCTATCTCTCAACAATCAGTCAGGTATCCACTACTTTAAAACTGTAGCTCCAAATACCGAATGATATTGATGGTATCAAGTAAGAAAATTAATGAAGGACTTGAGAATTGAAAAAAAAATGTTTTTTTTTTTTATGTTCCTCTTTTATTTTCACTCCTTTTAGTTTAACCTAGGTACTAGGCTGTGAGGTGCATGGTAACAACCCAGTCTGTTAACAACTATGTCTGGTAAACACACACTATGCCCTAATTACATCATGGCTCATCTGGCTTGGGATTAGGGCATAGTCTGTGAATTTTGTTAACAATTGTATTTTATTTCATGACAAAAGAAAGAGGAATATTTTGTCATGAATGAGGTAAGCAGATAAAAAAAGGGAGTACTACATTTCCCGAATCAGAAAGTCTGATAGGTATGAAAACCCCACGGATGGTGTGCAATGGCTCCTATAAGAGTGCACACGATTGCGATAAGACTTCAAAATATGGTCCAATAAAATGAAGGGGGAAAAAAGACAGAATCCACATAATAATATAAATATATAAACCAGGAGGCTGTGTCATATATGTTGCTATGCCTAGCAGACAAAGGTTTATATTTAGTCACATGCTCTTGCAGGTATAAGGTGTGGTGTGAGTCGCAAACAAAACTGCAACAAAAAAACAAAATTAAAAATAATAGCAGCTCAAGGGTGTGTGAGGGGGGAGGGGGGCACGGGAGGGGCGTTTATAAGTACAAAGGGCCGTCACGATGCAAGCAAGTACTAAACAAACAGCTCTAGCAACCCAAGATTCCACAAAAAAGCAACAAAAGAAAGTTATGCCAAGGTACAGGGAAAGTCAAGCCCTTTTCTTTGTGAGTAAGTCAGCATTCCAATGATATTCTGTCTTCTCAGATAGGATTTCTTCTCTCTGAGTGTGTTTACCCTCTTGGCATTAAGTGGCGTGATCCGTAGGCCAGAGGGGCTCGGTGTGGAATCGTTTTCAGGCACTTCGGGGATACTGGGAAGGGCTAGCGAGGGGGCCCAGCGTGTCACCTAAGGGGCGCATTCGCACACGGATGTAACCAAAACGAGGGCAGAGAGGGGTGTAAAGAGAGGCAGAGGATTAAAACACTGTTAAGAGTCAATCGTTCTTCAATACAGTTTCGAGCTGAGCACTTCTTTTTTGCGACAGGTAGGGGCTAAAGAGCTGTCATCGATTCTATCATCGTTCTAAAGGTAATTAAATGATATCATGTTTGGTCATAAAAAATACTGATGTATATCCACAATCAATGTGAAAAAGAGGGACATCTAAAAGTAGGATTTAAGTCATTAACATCAGTCAAAATAGCTGTGTATACATCATTAGCTTTGCAGCAAAAGGGGGCAAGAATTTGATTATGAATCAGGTACTTTGGGGAAGCGCTTAGTACAGTTGATGAGGTCTATAGTATGTAATATACAGCATGATTCTTGCTTTACTGTGGGACTATCTCGAGAGAGAATACCTTAAAGGTTGAGAAAGGGCAACAAGGAAATCCATAAATTGTCTAATTTACAAGTCTTTCATGACACTAAGATGACATTTTCATTCCTGCGGTGATAAGCTACATCAGAACGATAACACCAATCTACCTCAAATAAAACTGTTTAAAACGTACAAGCATCAAATATAACAAAGAAATAAAGAATAAGCATAAGAAAATCCAGGATGCTACATTTTAACAGTGATCTTGACATTAATTTAAGCGCTTCCTTACTCATCATTTTCGAATTCAATAGTTCTTTGTAACGATTCTCTTCTCTCATTGCAAGCAAACATACATAATACATAAAATGAATGCATGTGCCCCGCCCCCTTTCCTTCAACCTCACAGCAATTGATATAAGCTGCTATTAGCATGTGTAGTCAGTGCTTTGCTCCATATTCATATGAGCTCATATCATCCTCACAAAAGGGTCGACTATGTATTGGCAAGCAAACAAGGATGTACAATTTATACTTCAGGTTTCATACCAAGTGAATGGAGTATAATTTTAGAGGAAGCAAGACTGGCTTGTGAGGGAGGTAGATATATGTATCTCTTCTTCTTTCTTTTTTTGAGGGGAAGGAAGGGGTGATGATTACTTGGAACGATATCTACTCATTCAATAATAAGGGGCATCTGTCTGTCTATCTCATTAGCATGGTATAAAGGGTACTCATCTACAGTTATGCATTTATTTGGGGGAAGTAGTTGTTCACAAAAATGGGCTATTAATGGAGGGGGTACGAAACAAAGAGGGTGTTAGTAACAAGATCTTAAATCCCAGGGCTGATTAAAGTTCGTAAAAAGACAAAAGGGAACATGGCAAACATGTAGCATATGTTAAGATAAACATGTAGAGTACTAACTTTGATACAAATATCTACCTTTCTGTTGCATTTTAAACTTTTCTCTGTTGTAATGTAACATACATGATCAGAACACAAGCATCATATCAACCCGCTTTTCCCTCTGTTCTTCTGTACACATAAAAAAAAAAAACCTTCCTCTCTCAGAAATTGAGGACATATCTCCAGAATCCCTTCCACCAATTTCATATCATGCTTTGCATTATTTTGAGAGCTGTGTGAAGTCTGTGATGCTAACTCAAAGGAAGAAGAGAAAGAAGAAATACTATGACGAACTCACCGGAACATTGTCACAATTTGAAGCGACTACATGCATTTGCTTCTACGAATCTAGGACATGGACAGCTAAATACAAGGCCAATGAACAAGGACTTGATTGCTTTTGGAAGCAGGACTTCTCCAATGCACTCATACTGAAAGAGGACGATTCACAGAAAAAGAGAGAGCTGCAGAAAAGCGTTGCTGTTTTAAGTCGCCAGATACGAGAGGAGAAGAAACAACCTGGCATATTGTGAAAGATGACAGCTTTGCAACAGTAGCAACATCAAAGACCTTTATAGCATATTCTTAGGGGAAAAGACAAGCTTCTCGCACAATGCTTCCACAAAAAGTACAAAGACAGTTTCCTTACAGTACAGAACGAAAGACAATCTGATCATCCAAAGCTACACTTAGCCCTTAGAATGAAGTTAAGAATATCAGAATATGTGGGACTACTACTGATCAAGTACATTCTGCTTAAGAGAAAGTTGTAGCAGGCTAGTCTAAGAGCAGAGATTGAGGAAGTCCGGCTTGGAGGGTGTGGACAACTTCTTGCTACAACACGGCAATTACAACGCAGTCTAGATGCAGAGACTAGCCTTCCTTGTCTTTGTAGGACAGAGGGAAGGAAGATTGTAGTCTGTGTATCCAGACCTTGTTGTGATTACAGCGTGTGAGCAAGTCCACACCAAAGAGCCTTGAGTGTAGGCTAAGCGTGAGGAGGTGATAACGGCAAGGGAACTCTGGTGTAGGGTTTGAGGAGAGAGAGGGCGGCATGCATGCTTACCCGTGAGGTTGATGGAGACACGTGATTGGCCAGTGGCATCTGAGCTCCGTCCCGCAGGCGCACACCCACCTCCAGGTAGAAGGGGAGGTGGACGAGGTTGCGGAGGTAGTCATGGCCCCGCACGTTAGACTCCTTGAACGCGTGGTGGAGGTTCTGATCCACGGCCCTCGTGATGATATAAGGGTCGATAGCGAGCACCGTGATGTAGGGCGAGTCCGGCGATGAGAACAACGCTTTGATGGAGTCCAGGATGTTCAGGATCTGCTCCTGCTCGCAGCTATCCAACCCATCCACGACCACGACGAGCCGCGTCTGCACCGACTGAAAAGCGTCGACGCATCTGGCCATCCGCGTCAGGGTCGTGACCTCTTGCTTGAGGCTGCGGAGGAAGTCGTCGGGCTTCGTGTGCCCCGCCCGGCGCGCTAGCCGCTCCAACCGGACCGCGGGCGGGTAAACCATCTGGTAGATAAACTGGAGGAAGTTCCAGATGTTGAACAGGGCGGAGAGCGCCACCACGCTGATCAGGACATAGAGGGAGATCTTCTCTTTAGTCATGCCCGCCTTGGGGCTGTCCATTGTCTTTTCACGGACCAGTAGCACCAAGGCAGAGATGAAGCAGACGATCACTAGCAGCGTTACAATGAACCGAGGAATGCAGCAGTATCGCTTCCATAAAGTTTTACCTGATGAGCAAAACATAGGTTAACACATGCATCAATCCACAATTCACCATTAAACACACACTATTCTTGTGATTACAACTCCCAGATGAATTTCATTCCTGATCTCTGAAAATAATTTGATATTAGATATTAGTTTTTTTGCATTGAACTTCACAGAGAGAAAGGCAAATCTATGTCTATTAATGAGGTTCGAGGACCCAGAAAAAGAGGAATTATTCCTCCCATGTCAAAATAGTTGACAGGTACGGGACAGTCTTGATGCTGAACTCACCATCTTGTGGTCTTGACTGAACTACTCGGTAGAGTCTTGAGACCAGCGTCCCCAGCTCTTTCTCCAGTGCAGCGCCCAGGCTGCTGATGGTACGGGCCAGGGGGGCGTCGCTCCCTAAATTACTAAGGTGGAGGTGGTCCCCAAAAATAAACCTAGGGGAGACAAACAGTAGACGGTGTAAGTATTATGAGACAAAACACTACATGAATGGATGCAGAGGCAGAAACGCCACGATTTTGCCATGATTCTGCAGTCGTAAGGGCCCACCACTGGAAATGTGATGTGACTTTCTTGCACAAATCCAATGACCAGGTCCTGCCATTTAGCCAGTCGCAGAGTCGTACGATTGATTGGATCGTGTCATCTGCGACTGCATTAAGAATGTTCTTGAGAGATATTAAAATAGTGAATTTATGTGGGTTAATTTATAAGATGACAACCTATATAAAAAATATTAAAATATGACCCAGTTCAAAAGGGGTTTTGAATCCTATAATTGTACAAAAGAGTCTTTAAAAATATCAAAGAGAGAGGAGGAGAAAAGGACAGAGACGGGTGAGAGAGTGAGGGAGAGACAGATAGAGAAAGAGAGGGGAGGAGGAGAGAGCTTGATAGGTATAGAGGGAGAGATAGAACGAAGGAGAAAAACGAGAGTGCTGACTCACCTAACTGGCAAGACTTTGGAAGTCCTTTCTGACGCAACAGGAGGATTACAGTAGCATAGCGCCATCAAGAGACGAAAGTAATTAAATTGGCGTGCCAGCCACCCGCTAAGTTTGCCCATTCCTCGCCATTTCTGCCGGTGACCGCAATATACTACACCTGCAATAGGCAAAATTGGCATCGTGGGAAGACGTTATCAACGGTACATTATGTAATCTTTGGGGAGTGGTGCATTACGCATTGTCACCATCAAATTCTGTTCAATTACAAAGTGGAAAGAATTACTTTCAAATTGTTTACATTTTCACTATCCAATTGAATTCATAGTCTTTCTTATGTTTATGTTCTTTGCATAGCAGTTGCATTCAAGCTATTGGCAATAATGACAATATCAAATTTGTGACACTGTAATTGAAAATAAAAAAAAATAAGTTGTGATGAGATAATCAATGTCCTTCAGTCAATGTCAACATCAACAGTCATGAAAATCAACACAAAAATCTTATATTAATAGTTTTAAAATGGGATTTTAATATTTCATACCAGTCAGGCACTTGGCCACATAATTAATTTCAAATATTCAAACTTCCTGACAAGAAAAATTAAAATATTTAATCATTCAATCATCAAATCACATGTCTTGGTCTTTCTATAACGGTTTGACGATACAAATATCCCTTTGTCATAACTGGCATTCCTTCTATCACCTGGAAAGTGTTGATCCTCCCTCCAGCCTTACCTAAGATAATATACAACAAGAGAAAGACTCCTAGAGCGATGCCGCCCGCTAGACTGATTGTCTTGGAGAAGGTGAATCCATCGGCGGTGAAGGGAATGAGAAGGACGATGGTCCCGACAGCTAGGCCAATGAGGGCGCATAGCACAAAGACCCAGCAGGTGAAGCGGAAGAGAGGCTTGTAGTCCTGCCGAGCAAACTGAAACATCTCATCTGGGAGAGGAGGCGAGAGAAAAGCAAGGGAGGACTGAATACTTAATCTCCTCAACATTTGATTAGTAATTTTAGTTCGGCTGGGGGGGGGGAACAATTAAAGAAAGACTTAATACTTTACCTCCTCAACAATTATAATAGGTAATTTTTGTTCGCCATTCGTGACCCACTGTCACAATCAAGGGGATACTATGAAGGGAAGAAATCATACTTTACCTCCTCAGCATTTGATTAGCACTAATAGTTCGCCATCGCTTAAAAGAAACATATATCTGACCCACTGTCATGGAGAGATGGAAGGAGGGGGGAGACAAAGGCAGGGAGAAAGACTTGCCGCTGCCCCAGACAGAGACAGAGAGAGAGACAGAGAGAGAGACAGAGAGAGACAGAGAGAGACAGAGAGAGACACAGAGAGAGAGAGAGAGAGAGACAGAGAGAGACAGAGAGAGACAGAGAGAGACAGAGAGAGACAGAGAGACAGAGAGAGACAGAGACAGAGACAGAGAGAGAGAGAGAGACAGAGAGAGACAGAGACAGAGACAGAGAGAGAGAGAGAGAGAGAGAGAGAGCGAGAGCGAGAGGGAGAGGGAGAGAGAGAGAGAGGGAGGGAGAGAGAGGGAGAGAGAGAGAGAGAGGGGGGATATATAGGGAGAGAGGGAGAGATGTAGAGAGAAGGAGAGACAAAGGCGGGGAGAAAGTAGCGTCCTTTGTTACCTTGCAGCTTTTTGAGGATGAAAGACTTGCCGCTACCCCAGCGTGCATAGAGCCCCACAGTGACGGGAGGCAGGAGGGTGGGTTCGCTCAAGATATCAGCCAGAGAGCTACTGCACAGATCACTCAGCTCATTCTCTACCTCCTCACCAGGACTGAAACTCCCTGCAAGGAAACAGACACAGAGAGATGGAGATGGTAAGGTTGGGAACTGTTCTTCTTCTTTCGTGTGAGGTAGTAGAACATCAAGCTATTTCTTGGAGCTGCGTAAGCCAGTTGACTTGTGTGTCTTTTGGGCACGACAGATCAGTCATCACGTCAGGGGGTTGGAGGTCGGGACAGTGGTACAGGATATGATCAGTTGGGAACTGTGACTGAAGATCTTGAGGTCCCCAGGTACAAGCTCACTCATGGCAATAGATCATTTTCGTTATGTATGCAAATTTTATTCACGTCGTTCAAACAATACGTGACCAATGGGAACCCCAAAGCTTGTTCGAGGTTTGTCCGAGTAGCAACAACTATTAGATTCAAAGTGCATTCCATCCATTGAATCTGAAAGACTAGATACAGGTGAATGCAATAACGCGTTACTACGCAGCAAGGGGGAAAGCTGTGAATACATTACGAAAATGGTCTATTGTGTTCTTTAGCAAGATCAAAGAGAGGTGTGGAAGTGCTTTGATTGTGAGCTGTGACTGAAGATCTGGAGGTCCCAGGTTCAAGCTCACCCGTGGCACTTCAGCAAGATAATTTATGCACACTGATACTTACTTCCAAGGGTCATGTTGCATAAAGGTTTTCAATTATTGTAACTTACCATTAATGGTAAACAGCAATGCAACAGGTGGAATGATGCAAGTACATTAGCTGTTGCCATGGTAGTTACCAGTGATGGTAAGTTACAATAATTGTAAACCTATAAGCAATATGGCCCAGGGGGATGTTTCATCAAGCCGTTCGTAAGTTACAAACAACTTTACGAACAACTGGTGATCCCTTCTTGTTGTAAATGTGATACCACACTTTGTTCATTGAGAATGTGATTTAGCAAAAGAAGGGATCACCAGTCATTTGTAAAGTTGTTCATAACTTACGAACAACTTTACGAACAACTGGTGATCCCTTCTTGTGCTAAATGCGATACCACACTTTGTTCATAGAGAATGTGATTTAGCACAAGAAGGGATCACCAGTCGCTCGTAAAGTCGTTCATAACTTACGAACAGCTTGGAGTATAAATGGGTACCTAGTAGGACGTGGGAACGATCTTGATCCTGTGCCAATATCAAGCAGCCAGCCAAGGAATACTCCCCCGGGAGTAGAGATGGTGCACATATGAGTGCATGATCCATTCTTGTATCCAGCGACCAATGCTAAAATTGTAACATCCCACTTGATCCTGATAGTGAAAGCTTTCCTGATAGTGAACAAAGAACATTTTCATACTCTTCGTTTCCAATCTGGTCTTTGTCTTAAAAAGAATTGTAATTCATCACAATTAATGGGATTGGACTAGCGATCGAGTAATCGCAATTCTTCATGAGACGGAGCCCCAATAAAACTCTTGAGCATTTTTCGTCTTGACTTACTAGCACCAAATATCTGGGTGAGGATGCCCTTCTGGTGAGTGCAGTCGATGTTGTACGGTGTCTCGCCCTCCTTGTTGGGTTTGTACAGCAGCCGCCCATCCTTGGGGTTGCGCAGCAGCAGCTCAGAGATCTTCTTGTCCCGGAAACGGATGGCTATGTGAAGCGGCGTGTCTCCCCTCTGTGGGAAGACAATGAGAGTTGGAGTAGCATGTTCACACGGACCTCAGGTTTTGGGGTGGTGTATTTTCACAAAGCTATTGATGCCTTGTGGAAGCTTTTATTCCATTTTTCATGATAATTATGTCCCTAAATATATTAAGCCCATTTCTAAAAAAAAGTTTAAATGCAGAACTAGATTACTATGGATTACAGCCTCAAAGTCACATCTTATGTTTTATCTAGATTATTAAATTTAAGTTGTATCCTCTACATGAAAAAACAACATCCTTATAGTTATCCCAATATGTCATTGTGCTATTGATTCTACAATTAACATTGAAAGCTGATCTCCTCTCTTTTAAAAATGACCTTGACAAAGCTTTATATAAATATATATATGTAAGTTAAAATAGGACTCTTTCATTATTCATTATATCTTAAATAGTGCATCCAGACTAACCCCTGGCCTGAATTTGTTGAAAAAAGAACCATCTCTGACATTTGACCGTTCAATACACTGGTCAAGCTGACTTACCTTATCGGTGGCCGAGACTTTGGCGTTCTTGTCGAGCAGAGCGCGGACAACTTCTCGGTTTCTATTTCTTGTTGCTCTCAGCAACGGTGTTTCCCCATCCTGTCATAATGAATAGAAACAATTCCATATCATATCTTACTTTCGTATCCTACCCTACTTGTTTATAACATCACATAGTCGAACCACACGTAAACAACATGTAAATCATTAATATGCCAACAAAGAATAAGTAACAGTACACTTCCTTTTTAATGAATAACTTTGTTAATTCAATCATGTGTACAATATATCTAGAACACATCATTCATGTATGCGCCATCCAAGAATACCTTAGCTCATAAGACATGATAAATATTGGTTGAACATCTCCGAAGAATTGAAAGAAGTGCTGGATCACATATCTATCATCCTTTAGACTGGTGTTAGTGCTATTATGGTGGAATTTACACCAGTTCTACACCGGTTCTACACCAGTTCAACACCAGTTCTACACTGATCCTACACCAGTTCAACACCAGTTCTACACTGATCCTACACCAGTTCTACACCAGTTCTACACCAGTTCTACACCAGTTTCTACACTGGTTCTATACCGGTGTATCTCCCATCATAAAAGGTGTAAGAGCTATGCTCAACAAGGCAGACATGAATGGAGTTGTCCATACCTTAGCTGCTAGTTCTGTGTTGGGGTTGCTATCTAAGATTGCTTCTAGGATGTCGACATGACCCTTCTCAGCTGCCCAGTATAAAGCTGTCTTCTTCTCCTGGCAATACACAAAGCAGAACCAAAACACATCAAATAGGACATTTATTGATCATTCAGCTGGGTGGTGTTTCACCAAGCTGTTCGTAAGTTACGAACGACTTTACGAACGACTGGTGATCCCTTCTTGTGCTTAATCAGATTCCCAGATATCGCATTTAGCACAAGAAGGGATCACCAGTTGTTCGTAACTTACGCACAGCTTGTTATCTGTCATACTTAAAGGGATAGTCCACCCTGAAGTTAAGCTGATTTCAATAAAAGGAGAAAAATAGCAGAAAAATATCAGTGAAGGTTTGGCGAAAATCTGTCAAAAGATAAGATAGTTATGATCTTTTAAAAATATGAATAATCACAACTTTCTTATCCTTTGCGAATTTTCATCAAACCTTCATTAATATGCTTCTTTCATGTTTCTGCTTTTATTAAAACAACTTTATCTCAGGTTGCAATATCCCTTGAAACACAACACCTTGGTTTTGACGTTTCCTAATTACAGTGGACTTTTGAAAGAGATTGTTCTGTGCTTAAATGCTTTTCTCTAAAATATGTTGTCCATTGACATGTTGTTCATTTGTTCATCAATCATGTCGTTAGTTAAACCATGGCCCCTGGATCAAACATGTCTGAACATTGATGGTGCTGCTACCAAGGTGCTACCAAGGGTAAAAAATATGAATAAATAAATTATTATTGTATAAGTTATAGGAAAATATGGGCCCTGTTGCATAAAACTTACCATTGATGGTAACTTTGCTACCAATGGCAACTTCTATGGAAACCTTGAATTTGATTGGCTGTTGAGTGACTTCACCATGGGAGTTACCATTGATGGTAAGTTTTATGCAACAGGGCCCAGGTCTTAAACTTAGTCTAAGAGCCTTCGTACTTACTTCACCCTGTATATCCACATCTGCGAATTTCTTGAGTAGTAGCCGCACGACTTCGGTCTGACCCCCTTTAACTGCGTGTATCAGCACTGTGTCATCATGCTGGAGAAACATACAACGAGAAGAAGAAAACAAGATTTCCTCATTACATATTATATTAATTGTTGACACAGATGTTTGTTTGTTTTTATTTGTGTAAATGAAAATACGACAATCAAATACAAAATTTCACAAGTCACAGCGGATAGTTGATTTCAGCGGCAATAAAATATTACCGCTGTTTTTCCATGTGGTCCTTTAAAAGATGATTACATTCTACAATACCACGTTTAACAAATCTACACATATTATATATCACAAATTTCACAATACATAACTCATGAATTAAGCTTTTACTTTTAAACCGAATGTTTGTTTGCCTGTATCGTGTACATTGTTCTATTTGATCACACACCCTGGTTACCACTGCAGTAAGAACATCATTGAGATCTTAACCACACTGAAATTATCCACCTTCTTATATTACTTTTTTTTTTTGCATCAGAAATAAGAATTCAAGACTCCTGTTTTTCTGCCCACAGTGACTTAAGTTGGGATTGAACAGAACCTTGTCGAGGCTTCCATTATTAAGTACCCATATTAAGGCTTCTTAACACTCTTACTACCATTGTCATGAAGATGTGAAGTACAAGTATGCCAACGGGGGTTTTAAAGGTCTGGTAATAAAAAGATTAAATGCAGCACGATGGGCACCTTGCCAAAACATGGCAGCTCCAAGAGTGTTTGCATCAATCCATTTGCATCCATGACGACCACTCAAGTTTCATTATCACTCTGACACTCCTACCTGCTTTAGGAGTGCCCCTCTCTCACATCTTATACCCTGTTCACATCAAAGATGCATCTGTCTCTGTGGCAGATATGATTTGAGTATGAAGTGGGCTAACTCTTCATGCACAGTGGGTAAGAACAGACTAAACTGATAACACTTTTACAATTCAGAATGGCATCAGTCTAAAATTAACCAATACATTCATGAATAGAGTACAAACTAATGTGGTATAATCATAATCATTTACTGTAATGCAGATTGCTGGTTCTTAACCACATACTTTGGAAGTTCTAAAGGGTTCTGGCCTCTATCAAAGAGAGACCATAAAGAATATAGCCACTGTCCTGACAAGTTGCTCATGCGACATGACAAGCAAGACTACTACAATGGTAACCATTCTCCGCTGATCGTCCAAGCTGGATATTGCTGCTAGGCAACACTGCAGCCACGCAAACGGATCCGAGGCACACCACAGAAACCGCACCTCCGATGCAGTTAAAAATATCTACCTGATGGGAAATGGGGTATATGACGATGTCTCTTTCAAACAAGGGGGAAGGGGGGAGCACAACTGTAACAGGTACATGTATCAGCCTCTAGCTACACGACCGCAGCATCTGGGTCATCGAGCATGCTCGGCTATCAGAGGTTGGGGCACAACCACAGGCCGCGTTAGCTGGTGCAATCGTGACGCATCACCACCACCAGATTTCACACCATACCTCATGAATTCTTGCTATGCTTATAGGGTCGATGCTTTCAAGCAGTCACTTTTCTAGATAAACAAGGATGGTATAAATATAAGATTCCTGACACAAATAAATCAGTTTACAAAGCCTAGCGACAGCATTATAAATATTAGCTGTTACTATGCTCCTGTCTCATATTTAACAAGAGATGCCCCCCCCCCCTCCCAATCAAAATAGAAATAAAAAATAAAAGAATAAGAAAAAAACAGAGGACAACGAATTTTGTTATGTGTGTGGACACCCTGAGAGAGAGAGAGAGAGAGAGAGAGAGAGAGAGAGAGAGAGAGAGAGAGAGAGAGAGAGAGAGAGAGAGAGAGAGAGAGAGGGAGAGAGGGGGGTGGGGGCGGAGGAGGGGGGGGGAGATAGAGAGAGAAAGAGAGAAAGAAAGCCACAGAAAACCCTGAATTTGGAAGCTTTTCCCACATACATGAAGGAGAAAAGCTGAAGTTGGTAAAAAAAAGTATAATTAGGAATTTGACCATCTAAAAAAAATCCACAACTTCATTATGATAATACATTGCTTAATAAAATATATCACAATGACCACAGTAATGAACTAACTGACTCAAGATTTGATTATACATGTACTCCTTTTGAGTATGCACTCTCAACAATCTGGGTTTTCCATGGGCTTTCAGCACATGGAGGAAAAGCTGGATTTGTAACAGCAACAAGAGCTTTCCCTGTAAGGAATGGCTCAATGCCAAATTGCTACCTCTCTTTCCCCACCTCCTCCTTCCCTTCCCAATCACTGGGGGAGGAAGAGGAGGGGGAGGAAGAGGAGGGGGAGGGGGGGGGGGGATTGTTTGAAACTGGAGGTGTTGTGTGCAAGGTAACTGTGAGTGATAACTGTTCCACATCTTTTCTGTTGATCAGAGAAGGGGATTATGTGAGGGAGGCAAGATGAGATGGGAGAATTGGAGCGTTTGAGGCAAGTGTTGGAGTGTGTGTGCGAATGCTGCCTGCTAAGGGCTGAAGCATCTATTGCAGTAATCTCCAGTTATCATCAGAGAGAAGAAATGTGAGAGGAGATAGAGAGAGAGAGAGAGAGAGAGAGAGGGGGGAGAGAGAGAGAGAGAGAGAGAGAGAGAGAGAGAGAGAGCGAGGGAGGAAGGGAGAAAAAGAAAGAAAGGGGAGAGAGTGTGAGAAAGAATAATAAAGAGAAAGAGAGAGAGGTGGAGAGGGTAAAGAGAGAGAGACATAAAAAGGCAGAGAGAGGGAGAGAGAAAACAGAAAGAGAAAGAAAGATGGAGAATAGAGAGGGAAAGAGAGATAGACTAAGAGAGAGAGAGAGACAGTGAGATGGGGGTAGAATGAGAGACAAACAAATCTAGATAGGAAGAGTAAGAAGAATGGTAAGAAAATCCAAGCAACAGGTACAATGCAAAGAGCAAAGATAGAAACCAAAATAAGAAAAAAAAAGACAATTATAAAGAAGAAATTGGGAATAAAAAACAAGAAGATGAAGGGGGAGAGGAGCAATAAATACAAATACTAGCTGTAAACAGGACACAAGTGGCAGAAAAGTGGTGGAGGAAAAGGCTAGGAGTGATACAGATAGACAAGAGCTTAAGGAGAGGACAGGTGAACACGAGGCAGACTCGGCTGCCGTCACTTCACACCGAGCCGTCTAACCCTCGAGTGGCCGTGCTCTCCTCAGTCACTGACATTTTATGGGACATTTAGCGAGAAGGGCGATTGTTGAAGATGAGCGGGGGGAAGGAGGGGGGGGGGGTAGTAAGCTGAGGACCAATAAGACACATCTTCATGGGAGAGAGATAGTAAAGATGGCACTGTTATTACCCCCTTACCAGTTGACACATAGGACAGATTCCCGCGAGACACACTAAGTACAACCGGGAACAGCTTTTTTCATGGCAACACATTCCTATTCCCAATTGCTCCCAGGAAATCACGTATCTATGGTTTCATCAACTTGAATATGATTTTGTTTGGGCACCTTGTTCTTTCATTCACGAAGTGTTCAAACAGGTTTTTATAACAGAATGACCCTCATTTTAATTGTAAATAAAGAAGACAACATTAAAAGGATTGAAACAATACTGTGCATTTTGAGCTAAATTTTCCACAGTTGTTCGTGAAGCTTTGCACAATGGAAGTGCTTATGAAACTGACATTAATTATCGATAAATTGAAACAGCTGATCAAATTTGGGGAGGTCTTTCATTCCCTTCACAGGTATCAATAACAATTCTTAAACGTAAAGTGAGAGGTTAGGGTAAACCTATCCCAGAGCTTCAAATTATAAATAATCTGAGAACTAATTAACTTGAGTGGGTGGAAAACAATCAGTTTATCAACCTGGACTGCAATCTGACCTGGCATGAGATTTTCAAGATTGGAGTGCTAGGCAAATACTCAACTCATGCATACCACAGGATATTAAGCTCCTTTGAGATGCTGCTAACTACGTCCAATTGATGAACGATCCGTAATCTAAACTCGGCACAAGATGCTGTTACAGTATAAAGCCAGACAAAGGGACGGGACGCTTGACTTCAAACACCCCTTCACTGTGTTTTTATGGAGCGTTTTAAGTGGAGGACGGAGAAAAAACAGCGGTAATACGAGCCAGGTTTTATGGGTCAATCTCGGGAGTCAAAGTGGTCTTGTGAAATATTCATGGGGGGCGCTGTGAAAAAAATTAAATGGTGGTTTCCTGGTCGGAGAAGCGATTAGTGCGGATTTTCGTCAGCAGGTCTTCGACAGCGGGATTTACCGAAGACTGCGTCGTGTCTGATAACTGGAAAGCTCCATCAATTATCGTCATTAATTCACATAGACAATCCCTGTGAGGAATGGCTGATGGGGGAGATATAGCGAACATTAGGCACTTTTTATTGACAACGACTGTTAGCAGTATGTCATCCTGGTTTAATGTGCGGGAGAGACTTGAACATATTTTACGTGAATGAGCCATTAATAAGCCAATGGCTGACGAGTCAAAATCCATGTTTTAGTGCTCTTGTTTCTTCATAATAAATAACATTATGATTGTGATTTGTGATTGAACAGAGACAGAAATAAGATAAGTTATTTGTGATCAAGCCATCTGGGTATTAAAAAGCATGGGATTACATACTGCTTAATCAGTTGAACTGCAGCTATCTTCACTTTAATTATAATCTGCATTTACAGATTAATATCTAATGTAATGTGTGACTCTACATTGCTGCTCATTTTAAACACAGGCTCAAAATGGAATTGATCTTGATTCGCTATATAAAAATACTCTTTTCTTCAAATCACATTTTATTTTTCAAAAGTTTCCCCAGAAGTTACATGCAAATACACTGTATGGCACATTACCACCCCCCCCCCATCCAACTGCACTGACAGATTTAAATACTTGTAAGGGCATTACTAAAAAGGTCCATTTTGTAGATTGCCATCTTTTTTCCGCCCGGCACATGAAAAGGCTCTAATACGAGCACATTAGGGCGGGACGACTTTTTCTAAATTACTCCATCTTGGGTTTCTCTCCGTCGTCGATCCCGAATTTACCTAGCACTTCAGCTCAAGATTCCCACAATGAAAGGGGATGCATCTCTTCAAAGCCATCCACCATATTGCCTGCCCTCCCGCTGCCTGCTTCTAATATTCAGCGACCGGGTTGAAGGAGAGAGAGAGAGCGCGCAGACCGGTGTTTGGTTTCCGATAGTTTATCACGCGTGCAGGCAGTGCAAACACCCTACCAGCGACCCAGCGTCATTCCTTATTTCTACGCATCGGGGGGCCCGTTTCCACGGTGTGACACCGTAAAGAGCGTGATACTAGACTAGACTAGAGCATAATGTTGTGGAGAGAGAGGAGGGGTTGTTTACACAAGGAGATACAAGCGCCACAGACGATCATCACACCATGCATTTGGTTCTGTCTTATTGGCCTGATGCGAGAAATTGTTTACACAAAGACTTAATCGCGCCAACTACGATCACAATGTTATTCATCACTGAGACTGCATCTTCTTTTCTCAAGTCAGTCCTCTACGAGCATGTATTTAGAAAGAGCAGCGTTTACACAAACGAAACATCACATGTAGTCCTAATACTATGCCCCAATGTCATCCATTCCTATTCTGCTTTACTTGGGTCCAATTGCTCACAATAGTAAGATTAAGCTAAAAAAAACCTGCATGAGCAGTCTAAAACTCGCCTCGCCATATGAACCATGTGTACAGTTTAACTCTCTTATACAGTGACAGTTACCCCACATCAGGTCCGGACCTAATGCGGGGTAACTCTCACTATAAAAGATCGAGCTTAAGTTAATGCTGGCTGGGAGGAGGGTCAGGTCCGCATCAGGTCCGCATCAGCCCCCGAGCTAACGTCACTATAAAACGTCTCTCAATTTAGTGCGGAATAAATCTGTGACACATGCATGACGAGTGTGCGTTCAATTTTCGCGCTCGCGGGAAGCACAGCTGATTGGGCAATAGGTTACCACAGCAACTAGTCCGGTCTCGCTCTCGTCATAGGTGGTCCAAAAGGCAGTATAAAACGACCTACCCCGTGCTAAAGTTACCCCGCTTCTGAAGCGGGTTAAGTCAGCGTGCACTATAAAAGGGGCATAGTCCCATAGGCAGTAAAAATTGTTGACATTTCACTATAATTGACATGGCACTATGAGTGGTTGGTATTGAGAGGGTTAGGTTAAAATGCAGGGCACTTTCTTTAAACTTGCCTTCATCCCACCATATCGAATGTGGCTTTCACTTTGGTCGCAGAATACAAGCATATATAATTAGAAAAGGAAGTGTTCCCTAAGGAGCAGATAAGTGCTATATGGCATTTCTTACGTTTCCTGTATTTGAGACCTTATTCACACGGAATGGTCCTTTAAGATAGGAGAGTGCCAGAAAGGAGAATAGTATATATATATATAAATATATATACCACCATGCGATTGAACTGTGTTTCATCAACACTACCCTATTTATCTAAAAATGGTGGTGTTACCGCTAGGAGGACTCAAGTGCCGAAGACAACCGCCATACAAATCCTAAATGTCATTCATTCATTCCTCTTTCTAATGATGAGGGTCCCGTTACATGGTAAGAGTTCTGCCGGAGCGGTGGAAAGAGCTGCCATTTCATAGCTATGACTGCAATGTCTTGCCTCAATAAGGGTTATTTAGAAATGGGGGTTCTGTATGTATATTGACACAGGAAGAGACAAGTGCCGTGCGTAAATGTCACTTCTTCCCTCTCGTCTGATTGGTGGCCAGTTTGCATAGCAGTGTCTCTTGGGGTTAAGAGCGCTAGAAGAGAGCACAACATCATCAATGAGATGGGAGTGGGTTGTCATTCCTCTACAGTGCACTATATGTTTGGCAGTGGGTGTGTTTTCACAAGAACACACCAGCACTAGAGACGACGACAACCCCGTGCTTACTGTAAATGTCATTAATTTGTTCCTCTACCTGTGAATTGAGAAACCAGTTTCCACAGCAAGAACCTCTCTAGGAATGCCTGACCAGAATAAGTTTAACAAATGTGAATGAGACGTTTTGCCTCCAGATACAGTCCGCTCCTTATTTACTAGTGGGTGTTTACACAAGGGGAAGCGAGCACCAAAGAAGGAACCGATATCAAGCCTAAGTGCTATCTCTTCCGCTTCATCCAACGAAGATCAATAATACGCAGCATAATCCCTAAAGAGTTTCCAAAACATAAACCCCCCAAAACAAGTAAAACCTCTTGATTCAAAATAAAACTTAGCTACGTATAATCTATACAACAGCACCATTTACACAACGCTACTGTGCCTTACTGTAATTGTTTTCAATTCAGCTACTAATGGACCAGTTTCCACAAGCGGGTTGGATCCCCTGTGTGCTGAATATGAACCACGTTGTGGCGCAGCGTTACTACAATGACGTCTGTAGTGGTAATGTGATGTGCATGTGCATAGAACAGGGCCAATCCTAAGACCTCGTTCACCCACGTGTGTGCAACATCATACCAAGTAGATACACCTACAACCGCAATCACACACCCAGTGTATGGGTGAATCAATGAACATGCTTACAGTACAAGATTATCTTTCATCTACTTTTAGTATTTAATCCTTTGAGCGCTAGACAAATGCTCTATACGGTTTGTGAGTATTACTTTTGCAAAACTACATCAATAGTGTATACATAAATAATAAAGGATTATTCAACTGTTCAATCAAATATTGATTTCAAGGGCAAATTAAGTCAAATATTAGCATGCCATAATGGCCTTCATGAATGTAACCATGGAGGTGGAAGTTGTATAACAAGGTAATTTACTGTGGCATGCATACTTGCTTATTAACCCTTTGTGAGCCATACTGAATGCTGCTCTATGGGGTTTGTGTGTATTAATAGTGAAGTAACCCACCAGTGGCATCTCCAGGGTTAATCAACCATCCTCATTCATTTACGCTGTGTCTAATAACACATACGGATTAACCCTTCCTATGCGTGCAACACAAATACTGCCCTCTGGAATGTTTGTGCAGCACTGGTAGTCAAATCTGTCTTAGTGGACACCTGTCTAAAGCAGTCACCTGTCTATAGTGGCCACTAAAAAAAATCCCCCGGAGAGAGATCATGTGTTAAAGAACCTGGCTATAGCAGCCACCTGTCTATAAAGGCCACAATTTTTGTTCCCCTTGGGTGGCCACTATAGACAGGTTTCACTCTATACCCACATGGCGTATAGAGAGTGAAAACACAAATTTAACCCTTTGTGTGCCAGATAAACAGCTAGTGTATGGATTTTGTGTGGTATTACTTGAGCAAAAACCAGAGCTACCTACATTGAAATTCAACAATCAGGAAGATTTGGGGAAATTTTCATCAGAAATCAGGGAGATGTCTATAAGATGCATACAAGCTAATGATAATAATCTATCAATAATCAAGGAGATTGGGTAATGTGATGAAATCCAAATGAATAATATTGGTCTATTTTCAGGGAGTCTCCTGCCAAATCAAGGAGACTTGGTAGCTCTGAAAAACCCATCAGCGACACATTAAGACTTAAACCATAAATATACAGAATCATTGATCAGTCTGCTCAAGTGCTACTTAACATTCTCATGGCTGTCCTCCGAACATAACGAAGCCAGCTCCGATTCATGTTATTTTCTGATCAGCACGAGGCCGATAGCTTGTTGTCCCTGGCGCAGAGCAACGTTGATGGCCGCACAAGCCTAGTAACAATGGGAGCAGGTGCAGGCGGGACAAATGTTCTTTCCTTGCCTTTTCAGTCGACCGAAAGTCAATATTGCATAAATTTGCATCCTAGTGTATACACCATAGTCCAGTCATGCACCGTTTTCTTCATCTCCCCCACCACCATCAGCATTCCACTACCAGTCTCCTTTCTACTAATGACATGAGGAACATTGATAATGATTTAAAGGAGACATGAAGCCTTTTGGTCATGAGTCTAATTGAATGGTTGCCATAACAATTAGAGAATATGACTGGCAAAAGTTGAAGTGAAAGGCAAATGACCGGGATTCAATGCTAGTGATCATGATATGCTAACACTAATGATTTCCTTACTATAAATGTTTTTCTTTCTCATACTTTCCCACTGTTTTTCCTGACTTTTTTTTCCTTTTCCATTAAATTTAACTAATAATTGGGACTTCATCATTATTATAACAAGTCCAATGCATTAGTTGGCTGTGAATGGGTTCATTTGTTATGCACTATTGGGCCATTTCTGCACTGGTAATACACACCATTACTATTGAGCAGTATGGAGTCTGGCAGAGAAGGAGTTAAAGGGATAGTCCACCCTGAAATTAGGTTGGTTTTAATAAAAGCAGAATCATTTAAGAAACATTTAAATAAGGGTTTGATGAAAATCCACTCAAAGGATGAGAAAGTTATGATTGCTTTAAGTTTTGATTTTGTGACGTCAGATGCAAGATGCTCTCCCGACCCATATGTTGTGTTGAAAATGTTGATTTTCTCATAAGGATATCCATCATTTTACCTTTACATTTTACATATCATTAAGAACACATTTTTGCACACATGCCTCTATTTTAAAAAAAAAAAATCCTTCATCAAAAACAGAAAAAAAAAGCAATTTATGGAATCCTTGAGCACACAACATCTGGGAATCAAAGCTTTCTTATCCTTTGATGGATTTCCGTCAACCTTTCATTAATATGTTTCTGTCATGTTTCTGCTGTTATTAAAACCAACTTATTTTCAGGATGGACTATCCCTTTAAGGGGTGTCTCTCAGCTAGAGAGCATCTGCCTGGTATCTAAGCTGTACATCATCATTCTACATCAGCCTTTTCCTCTTCTCACTGTCTTCCTCTACCCCCCCCCCCCCCGCCCCCCATCTTGAGTTTCACCTCCTGCGTAACTAGCTGGTTCTTCTTCTCCTCCTTTACATACCTCCGCCACTTCATGTTTCATTTTCAATGCAAGACATAAGTTTGTTATCTCATGTCTGCGTTTTAATTTCTGCCACCCAATGGTCTGTCCTACATCCCCCCTCAATCGCCCCGTTTATATACCATAGTCATGATGATACCGCTATATTACTGATGCACGTTGGTAAGAGTTTGCAGCGAGCCTCTAAAAACAATGTTCATATGCTGCTGAATAGCACTGGTATCTGGGTCTGTCTACAGTAAAGGGATATTTTTTGCCACAACTGAATCATTTGAAATTATGACCACCTTGCACCACCAAAATATGACAGAGTGTTGAATAAATTTCCTCCAAAATAACTTCGGCTAAAATCCTGCTCTGAATGTTCATTTATTATATATTTCTAAACTAAGGCTGTACAAATTTGCCATGTAACGTTGGTAACGGGACAGACGAGTGTGTTACAAACTTGTCTGTCCTGTTACCAATGTGCTGTGGCAAATTTGTACAGGGCAAATTTTCTGAAGCATACAAAACCTTGTAAAGTGCAAATCAATACATTTCTTTGATGTTTTATTATTATTGGCAGGTTTATTTAAGAAACAAAAATAAATAAATTGGAATTTAAGAGATTTATGCAGATGTTACAGTAAATGTAACAGAAATGTACCCATTAACTGCAGACAGGCCCATCTAGGACCTTATTCAAGAACAAGCTGTTTTGGGCTTTAACTAGAAAAGGTACATTCAAGAAAAGAGCATACATTTCTGACAAATCAAGACAAGACAAATTCAATTGATCTGATCGTGATATGTATCACCTTCGTGATTATGATATTTTGCAGTGAAATAAAGGAGAAATAAGGATTCAAAACTCCAAATTGGAAATACGCTGGAAATATTTCGATCCCATTTGTGCTCTTTAAATTTGCAAAATTAATGCTCTAAATTGTACACTTTGACATTACATTGATTGTTAGTGGAATGTGCATTCCTTTTTACAATAGAGATCTAATCTTCAACAAAAAGTGTTGCCATTTTGATAACGAAATAGTGATTGGTCTCTGTTCTTACCTTGTCTTGTATATTGACATACGCTCCAGAATTGAGCAGTAGTTCTGCCACCTCTGTATGACCCTCCATGGCCGCACAGCACAGACTGGTCAAGCCATCCTGAAATAAGCAACAACAACAACAACACTGGTTTAAAATCAGAAACATATCAATGTGATGTGACGAAATCAACACTGACAGCAATGACACCAATTAACCTTCACAGTCCCAGGGGCATACACATGGTACCAATCCACGGGGCTTTCGTAGTTTGGTACTGAGAGGGTTAACCTTCTCAGTCCCATGGGCACACACATGTGTAACAAACCAATTGGGTTTTCATAGCTTGGTATTGAGAGGGTGAATCAAATGAGAAGTTAAACTTTGTAAGATTCATAAAACAACAGCAGCATCCATCAATCAAAGAAGAATGTGAACATAGGAAAAAATTACAAACTGACGCAACAGAAAAATCTTGGAATGCAACAAATAGATGATCTGGGAAGCGACTCAAACAAACATCACATCACTCCTTGAACACACACCATGTAAGAATGAATTGATGCATTAAATCATTTTAAACATGAGAGAGATAAAGAACAAGAATACAAATTTGGTCCATTACTTCAACAGAAAGAAGGTATTTTTTAAAAACTTGCTCATTTCCAGCATAAATTTAGGTTCCAGTAATCATAATAATATTTTAATATTTTAACCATTTCATATTAAGGATGCTGTAAAGTGGTAGACAACAATTGATGCGCCCAAACATAAGGATGGAAAAGTTGGAAACAAGTTGGATTCCAACAAACAAGGCTGTGACACTAGCAGCAATTGGAGAATAATGAGGAGATTAGAGTGGACTGATGTATGCCCTCACAATAATGTGACAGATGGAAGACTAGAAGTCAAATATTGAAGATGTGTGGTCTCGGCACAGTGTAATATGACCAAGTAGTGGAGGCATGCTCCCAATGAGAGCTAAACCTGGTGGGGATTAACAGGAGGGGGGGGGGGGGCAGGTTGAGATAAGAGATATGAGAGAAGAAGGACATGAATGTAGAGAGATATGAAATGGTGTGGCATGATGGAGAAGATTGAAAGACAGATGGGAGAGGAGTGGAAGGGGGAGTGAATGGGGTGAGGGAGGGAGGGACATGGAGAGAAAGAGGGAAGGAAAGACAGAGGAAGAGGGAAAGGAGGGGCGAGGGAAAGAAGGAGGTGAGAGGGAAAGAAGGAGGGGAGACGGAAAGAGGGAGGGGAGAGGGAAAGACAGAGGGGAGAGGGAAAGAAGGAGGGGAGAGGGAAAGAAGGGAAGAAGGAGGGGAGAATGAAAGAAGGAGGGGCTAGGGAAAGAAGGAGGGGAGAGGGAAAGAGGGAGGGGAGAGGGAAAGAGAGGGGGAGGTAGGGGGAAGGGGAAGAGGGAAGTGGAGGGAAAGAGTCAAGGGAGATGGAAAGGGGGAGATAAAAAGAGGGTGGGGGAGGGAGTGAAGGAGGGAGGGAGGGAGTGAAGGAGGGAGGTGGAGGGAGAGAGGGAGGGAAGGAGGGAGGGAGGGAGGGAAGGAGGGAGGGAGGGAGGGAGGGAGGTGGAGGGAGGGAGGTGGAGGGAGGGAGGGAGGGAGGGAGGGAGGGAGGTGGAGGGAGGGGGAGATGGGAGACAGAGGAGGAGATTCATTTCAGTTCTCAAATCTGCTTTTCCATCAAGCTAGCTCTGTGCACTTTAGTGTAACCCTGATCCTACCATGTAATCCACGTATTTGTCAATGCGTGTCCGTTAATATCCGCAGGTTGACTTTCCTATCTGCTACTAACGCAGGGTACTCTGTTGCGCCATAAATTGTTAGAGATGGGTCACTCCAGCTGAGCTGGCCAAACAACCTGGGTAGAGAGTTCCTGTCCTTGAAGCGTCTCTATCCATCAAGTGACCATGTCTGGGTTGACAAAATTAATTTCACTTTCTGTGAAAAGCATTCCTGAAATACCCTTGTTCTGAGGGGGTCCGTATTTCATGTCTGCGGAACTCGCAACCGCGGAGAGATACGTGCCTTCAAAGTTCGTTCACTGACAAACGTCCCAGAACCCAGCAAAGAGAGCCCCCTTGCCAAGGTTGGTACGCAGCCCTGAAAATGGCAGCTTAATTCACTGTTTGTTTACACACTCGGGCTGCCAAAGGCAACGCTGAAGATTCCGACTCGCCAGTGTGCGTTGCATATACAAACAAGAGCTGACTTGACATACGAATGAACCACGCTGCATGCGGACGGACGGACGCACTGTAGTGTCTATTCTGACGAAAGTGGCGGGTGAGCTGAAAATGGTCACTTAATTCAGGTCTTTATTGCCTGGCCAAGAGTGCTTGAGGTCTGACTGAAGTTTTGGGATACATCTTTGGGTTGCATCTCACATCGAAGGAAGACAAACTTTTGAAAGCCTCAAGAGGGGCACGACAGAATATTTACTCTATGCTTAACCCTTCAAATACTGGAGCATACACCAGTTGACTTACACTCCTAGGAACATCACGCCTGTTTTTGGTACTTGTTGGCTTCACAAAGCCATAAGATAACATACAGTTGAGGCCAAAAGGTTGCATACACCCTTGGAATTTAGTAAAATTTGATCACTTGCCATACATCATAACATTTACTATATCTTCAGAAATATAAATACTACCATGACAAATTTTGTATCAAATGAAAGAGCATATTAAGCTCTTTCACGATAGGAATGCCGTTGGGATTTAACTATATTTCACGTGGAATTTTCTTAGAAGAGAAAAAAGTGATATTCATGCCAAATGTATTCTATTGTTTATTATATTTTCAAACATCGTTTCATAGAAATATATAATTGTCAAATCTATGATTTATATCACACTTTCTATCATGATATGTCACTACTGAACAAAAAGTATAATCTGAAATGTTTGTGTTGAGAAGTAACTAGCACAAATATTAAATTTTTTTTCAAGTTTTTGATTTTAATTTGTCTAAAATATGAAGATTTTCTGGGGAAAAAATGACACCTAGGTAAATATTTTTCAGCTCCTGATGAAAAAGCAATGTGTTGAAGGGGCATGACTTACTCATTCGTTTGATATCAAATTTGTTATAGTATCACAAATATCTTATAAGATACAGTAAATTGTATGATGTTTGGGAAGTATCAACTTTTCTTTGAATTTCCTGGGTGTATCTAAACTTCTGGCCTCAACTGTATGTACTGACATGCTAGAAAACATTTGCAGCCCATGAAATTATGTGAGAGACTAATGTTTGTGAAAGTGGGAACTATGCAACATTGTTAACTTGACATGATAATTATGTGAATTTTATACAACTAGCATTCCTTGATTTAATCTTAATAGACTTAGGGAGGGATTGAGGTTAGTTGACTGGTCCGCAGTGTATAATGAAAGAAATGCAAACTCGTCTTTTGAAAACTTTATGAACATTTTAACAACAAATTTTAACGTCTTTATTCCTCTACATAGACGAACCAGATCAAACTACAAGAAAATACCAAGACAGCCGTGGATCACAAAATCCCTTCTCAGGTCTATTAACAAAAAAAACAAACTTTTTTGTAAATACCGCAAAGCCTCTAGTGTCATAAATAAATCTCGTTATACTCGCTATCGTAACACTCTGTCATCTACACTACGTTTAGCTAAGAAATTGTATTTTTCTAAACAGTTTGATAAATATAAGTTTGATATCAAGAGTACGTGGAAGGTGATAAACACAGCTTTGAAAGCAAAAACTGACTCTAATTCTCCAAATCATATTATTCAAGATGGTCGCCATATCGATGATCTAGTGGCAATGGCGGAAGTATTCAATGACTTTTTTGTAAACCTAGGGCCACATCTTGCTAACAAAATACCAAATACGCAGACTAAATTTCATTCTTTTCTAAAAGAAAGAAATGCCAATTCCTTGTTTTTCATTCCCATTGTTGAAGAAGAAATCAAAGAAATAGTCAAAAATCTAAACAACAAAAAAAGCTCAGGTAACGATGGTATCACAATATTCCTATTGAAAAACATAATAGATGAAATCATTTCTCCCCTAACTCATATCCTAAATCAATCCTTGTCTACTGGAAAGGTCCCTCAAAAAATGAAAATTGCTAAAATTATTCCTATATTTAAAAAAGGCCAAAAAGAAATTGTAAATAATTACCGCCCAATATCTCTTTTAACCTCAATCTCAAAAATTCTTGAAAGACTTGTTTACAAACGAACTCTCAGATTTCTTGTTAATTGTAAGATTCTTTCAAATTTTCAGTTTGGATTCAGACAAAAACATAGCACAACTCATGCTTTACTAGCTTTTATTGACAAAGTAGCTCACGCAATTGATGACGTTTCCCATACCATCGGTGTTTTTCTCGACTTTTCTAAGGCGTTTGATACGATTGACCACGACATTCTTCTTTATAAATTAAGTCATTACGGTATCCGTGGGAAGGCTCTAGATTGGTTTAGGGATTACCTTACTGATCGAAAACAATATGTAAATATCAATGGACAAGAATCTAGTTTGAAATTAATTTCTTGTGGTGTCCCCCAGGGTTCCCTCTTAGGCCCATTGTTGTTCATTTTGTATATCAATGACCTTCAAAATTCGTCACAAATCCTTTCTTTTATATGCTTTGCAGATGACACCAATTTATTTTTCTCACATCGCAACCCTAACACGCTCACACTTATATTAAACAATGAATTAACCCATGTACAGTCTTGGATCCATGCAAACAAATTATCGTTGAATATTGACAAAACACATTATATGTTATTTAGCAATTCATTGCAAGTTATTCCAAATGATATAATTATTAATGATATCAATTTGAAACAGGTAGACAGTACTAAGTTCTTAGGACTTCATATTGATAGCGATTTATCCTGGAAGACTCATATTAATTTTTTATGCAAAATATTATCCAGGAACACAGGAATTCTAAACAAGCTAAAACATTTCTTTCCCTCTCACATATTACAAACTATATATTCAACTTTAATTTCTCCATATCTTAACTATGGAATTTTAGCTTGGGGAAATTCATCAAAGCTTTTGCTCGATTCTCTTTTTATTCTACAAAAACGTGCAATAAGAATTGTTAACCACGCCGAGTATTTATCTCACACAATTGATCTTTTCAGAAATAACAAAGTTTTGAAATTGATTGACTTGTTTAACTATAATGTTGGTATTTTTATGCATAAACTTTCCACTAATGAGCTTCCTGAAGTCTTCCTTCAAATGTTCACTAGAAATAACTCTGTTCATAACTATCCAACCCGGCAACATGACGCTTATCACCTTCCACGTACTCGAACAATTTTTGCACAAAAAACAATTATGTTTACAGGGCCCAAATACTGGAATGATCTCCCCCAAGATGTCAGTGGTTGTGTATCATTATATCCATTCAAACGTAAACTTAGAATGCATCTATTGAATAGTTACTCTACGTAAGCTCATTGAGATTCTAAATTTTTGTGTATAATGTTCATTTCCATGTGTAATTTACATAATGCCTTGCTGTTGCACGCTTCCGAAATCCTGCCCGATACTGTTTTTCACTCGTTCTCTATATATGCTCATGATTTCGTAAGCGCGGCAGCAGCAGGCATTGTTCTTAGCACCTCATTGCAGCTGGCTGGTGGCTACTCAATACATAGTAGGCCGATAACGCTATAACATTCCAATGTTACGAACTGTTATTCATATCAATCTGAACTTAATTTGACTGTTGTTCATCCGATATACATATAGTTGTAGTACGCAGACTGGATTCCTTAGGTATTGTAATTTACGCGTTTGCATAATATCTCGACACGTTGTATCATATGAAGACAGCATCAAAAACTCAATCGGATAATTATTGACGTGCTCTTGATTGTTTATTCAAGCTATTAAGTATGTGTAAAAATTTCCTTGCATTCTCATAGCCCTAAATTCACAGGTTAAATCTTGTTCACTTATATATGAGAAGTATCTGTTTTACGTCCTCGAAGAATTTGTGTTATTTCTTGTTTTAGTTTGGTCCTAAGTTGCATCCGTACTCTATATCTATTTATATATACACCAATTTTACCGGGACTTACGCCTATCAAGCTTGCTTCTAGTAGGTCCCATCATATTTCTCTCTCAATTTCCATCTTATCATATATTGTATATTTATGTTGTATTAAGTTGTACATCCAAGTTGGATATTGTATATAATTTTGTTTTGCACATTGTATTCATCGAGAAGTATGAAAATAAATTGAAATTGAAATACAATGTTAACAAAAATGAGCACATGGCTTAATATCATTTGACCTTTTGACCCTAGATGACCTCTTACCTCATTATCCATATCGACAGACATGTGGTATTCTTCAGGGATCATTTGTACAAAGCATACACACAATTGATGTAGAAATAAACAAAAATGAGAGCAAAATAACCCACAACTTTGTATAAGCTCAAGTACAATCAAACAAATAATCAGAAAGTTTGTGGCAAATGCAAAGTTTTCAAATCTGATTTCTGAAGCATTCTTGTAATAGCAGTTTCTTTTCTCAAATAACAAAAAAAAAATTCTCTTCATATATGAGAGCTATGTGTTGTGGCATATGCTGTATGGTGAGAAAACAAAAATCAATGACTTAAATGTACTTCAACTTCTTGTGAAACTATTCAAAACTTCATATAACAATAAATAGCTTTGTATAAAATGGGATAAGTTGAATAACACAAGTTTCAACTTACCCAGAATAACATATTGTAAGTGAATCTACAAACACAACTTGATCTCTCACTGAACATTGTTTGAAAACACATAAACAAGCAAGAAACCAAACACATATAAAGATATTCAAACACTATACATATTTTATGAAATGACTTCATGGAATATATTAACAGTACTGTTTTATAATCTGAAAAGCTTGTAGTATATCTACTCAACACCAAACTGACAACATGAAACACTTTTTTTATTGCACAAGCTACATGGAACAACCCAAGATTTACAAAGTGAAGTTTTCATATTCTCTTCTTTCTACCCCATTTTCTCTTCACCTCCCACCTTATATATTTCTATATATTATTTGTTTAGTCAAATGTACACTTTATTATGTGGAATTGGAATAGGTTTACAGACAAATGCACTGCTTATGCTATGATTTCAACACACATTTACACCGAAAGGCACATGTGAAACTTGGTATGAATCGCCATATATGACATTATATGAAGATTAAGACGTGGAATAATTCACAGAAACTAATGTGGAGAGCACATATGAGCTTTAGTGAGTTACAGGATGGCTAATAACCCAAAGAAATTAAATAGCAGATTTAATATACGATGAGAGTAATATTTCCTGTAAGCTGCACAACTTTTGAGCACAGAAGGCTGCAGATTATCACATAAGAATATAATGGAGCGAGATCAAATGGGGAGCTAACCCATCAAATATAAGACACATCACAAGAAACTAAAACGAAACTTATAGTGATATATATTTGTTCTTTGGCTTGCTAATTGTACTAAGTACTTGTACTTACTAAGTGTATTACGTGTGGAAAAATGCGTCAATGTTGCCATCACTCTTAACCCTTCACCTTCCAGAAAAAGATATCTTGATTCACTCAAAGAATTTAATGTTAAGTGGAGGGACGATACATGATATGATTGTTGTTTTGCAGTTACTCTCTGTGCTCAAGTCCCGCATAATACTCTTTTTCTTTGCTTATTTTCTAACAGACTGATAGATCAATATTATTACTATGGAGAGTAACAGCAAAGCAATTATGATATCATATATAGATTGACAGAAAGGGTTTCTTCTAAGCCACATTGAGAATTGATCATATCCACAGACTTGGGTTCAACTACAACCCATAAGCAGACCTTGACATCATGGAGTTTCCATTTTCAGCCAGCTAACCTTGTTCAAATCCAAAAGAACATGAGAGGACCTATTTTTACGATAGACGGAAGCTCCCAAGTAGTCATATTAAATCTTCACTCTTTATGTCTCACTAATCTGCAAGTTACAGACCAGGGCCCTGTTGCATAAAACGTACCATTGATGGTAACTTTGCTACCAATGGCAACTTATGTTGAAACCTTGCATTTGATTGGCTGTCGAGTAGTGTTACCATGGTAGTTACCATTGATGGCAGAGTAACAATTAACGGTTAGTTTTATGCAATGGGGCCAGGAGTACATACAAATCTATTGGAGCTAGTTTGAGCTCGTCATTCAGACCAATTGATTCAGAACTCACTGACTTACATTGTAACAAATGTTAACTCACTCAGTACTATAGGTGCAGGAAACATGTAATAAGTCAATGGGCCTCCCCTGGTTTGGTATTGGGAGACTTAAAAGTGAAAAAATGTCCTATGTTACTCCATAATCGCCATATCTCTGTATTTGTAAGCTGTGGAAGTGGTCAAATTACACTATAATAACATGGAAGTGTACATACAAGGAATGGTGTAACAGAAAATATTTCACATGATGGAAATGCTACTGGAATTCATGTGCAGGACACAAAATACACAATTCCATTAAAATGTCCGACATGACACTATCAACTTCTCACATAAAACACAATATTATAACATAACTTAACTTGTAGGAAGAGTTCAGAAATACATTTGTGAATATTGCAGTGTAAATTGTCATTTGTACCACTGGTACAACATAGACTTAATACACTGGGGGAAGAGAATACAAAAATAATGGCACATTTAAATAGGAATTATTACTTTGGTAGTGGAAAACATGCAGTAAAATATTGGTTAAATGGAGTGAGTTGTGGCTTGCATATAAAGTACAAAAGGCCTACACAAAAACTGAGTACATAAATACATATCAAACTGCAGCGGTCTTAATCGGAGATGTCCAACTGACCTATTGCAATATAGACAAATTTCTTTCTTTATAGTCACACATAAACGTTGTGTAATAACACATATTGGCAGTAAAAACAAGAGTGTGCTTCCAGGAAGGTGTTAGAACTGGAGTCGGCACGAAGCATAATTTATTCCTACACCAGTCGCGTTCATTGATATCACAATGGAATATTTGACGCGTTTGGCTCTTTGATCGAGGGAGATCCGCCGCCAAACAAGCATGACAAAATGTAGGATGCATTTTGAGGAATATATATTCTGTATGCGCAGAAGATTTCAGAACCACTTCATGAACTGAAGTGCATGTGCAGTAGTATTACATCTTATAAAGATACGATTCTGTGAATTTCAGATTATATTGTTGCTTCGTTTTTGTGATAAAAGGAGAATACTGTAGAAAACATGCCAGAGAAATGCCTCCATATCGCACATTTCCGAATCATATTTCCTTAAAAATATCTTGTAAATTGTTTATTGAGTGTTTAATCTTTCATGGAAACAATCTCAATTTCGTGTGCGGAGGTGTCCGGAAAAGTTACGGACCAAATTCTTTCTACAAGTTTTTTCAAAATTCCCCTTCGCTCACCCCAAAACTAATTCACAGTGTGTGTAAATAGATCAGCTACGAGCTCCCAGCGAAGGCTGAACGGTTGACATGCTTCTCAAAACAGATTGTCTTTTATTATTCAGAGGAAGGCACTACCTAATTAGAAATACAGCTAATTGTTTAAAACACCGGAATGTCTTGAATTGTTATGAGGCGGCGGACCTCATAGATCAAAGGAAGTCTATCCGAGCGCAGTCCATCCATGATAGGTCCATGGTGCTTCAAGTGTGTTATTAAAGAAAATCACCGACACAATAAATATGTTTAGAGTTGATGAATAACTGGACTACATGGATCTTCAACCAAGTGAGTTTCTCATCATTTTGAATTGTTTTCAAAATGAGCAGATTTAGACTAGTATGTCATTATCAGGCTATGTAATTCTAGACCAGGTCCTGGACCATTACGGTAGGCTATTGCAACACCGTATCACACTCGACAGTAGACAAAATGGGTTCAACCCATGGTAGACCATGCAATTTTAGACTAGGTGGGTTTAAATCATTATGATACTGACACATGCAAGTCGCATTAGATCAAGTGAGTTTACATTTGTATTGCAGCATTGTTAGACCATGTCTAACAAAGAACAAGAAGATTTAGACTATTCTGGTATTGCTAGATCACGTCTTGTAAACCAAGAAGATTATACTATTATGGTGTGGTTAGACCATGTGATTTGAACCAAAAGGGTTTAGCCCACTTTGGTACTGAGAAGCTGTGTCTTATCAGTCCAAGTATGTTAGTTATGAGGCCTTTCTTCGGACATAATTAGTCTCAATTTGAGCTCAATTAGTCTCAATTTGAGCCCAAGACCTGTACATATTAGACCAAGTGGGTTTATACCAATATGGTGCTGAAAAACTTAATCATTATACACTATGAGGGTTTAGCCTCAATACATACCTTCTGATATATTGGTCTCAATTTAAGCCCAAGACTTAATCATAAACCATCACTCACATACATGGCCATGGTTCAGGAACACATAAAGAGTTAGACACCTCCTTGCTTTTAAAAAATTAAGAGAAATTACCTTTCAATCCAGAATACACATACACTCTAAACACATTACAACTAACAATTTGGGAAGTAAATGAGCTACAGTCCTATTAAACAAGTGAAAACTTGGCACACTTCCAGACCAGAAATTTACACTCATTCATGAGAAAAGAATACATTTTTTCCCATAAACTTTTTGAGGCGAGCTCCATTTCTTATCGTCCGACAAGTCCGAGATACATCACAAAGCATGAAATATGCCAGTCCTACCACAAAACAAACAAACCAGTTACACATGTATGAGTTTTCCCTGAGTTGCATTCATTCTTCTTCTGCTTTGTAACTGTTACCCTTTCATGCTGGATTACCCGGTGAACTACCGGTGAACCTCCGATGAAAATCCAAAAATTGGGTCTTGAATACCGATGTATTCGTTGACCTACACTTTTCGACTGAAGGTGTTAAGCGGCGGTGAAAGCACAGCCAAACATGGGGTTTCTTTAACTCAGGAGGAAGTGACATTCGTGCAATCAGCCCGCACCAGTGCGGGAAGATACCTTCAAGACCAACCAACATCTCCTGAGTTACCATCATTGAGCCCCCAAGTAACCTATGATGAATCAAGTAGAGGTGGAGATGGGTAGCTTTCTTCAACATTTTCATCGGAACTGCATCAGCGTTTCTTTGGTGATTGCCTTCAGACTGCAACAAATCATTGGGGTTCCCACCGGATGTCCCCCATGACAACTGGAGAATATTCTCTCGGTGTGAAAGGGGTTTACGCTGCTATTGAGGCAAGTCACTACACGGAACGTTGAGTTGTTCACGACTTCATTGGGGTGGCATGGCTGATCGACAGTCTCGCTTTCTGCATGGAGAAATTGGTGAAAAGGCAGAAACGTTTCAGTAAATGAACAGGGCTTATAAAGTGTTGCATTTGATCGCAACTTGATTTGCAATTGGTATCAATCATAACTCTGTACATTACAGGTAGGTTATTGGACTCATAAAAAATTGGACTCCCATAAACCATAACTACACTTCATATTTTACTGAGAATGTCTCTTCGTTCATGGAGTTCTTTAAAATAAAGCTTGAAAGTGACTTCCTCACCTCTAAGGCATACATGAAGCGCAAACGCTTGCTCTTTTCTATTCGTGCATGTAATGTTCATGACTGTTTTACAATGATTGCCGCTCATTTTCTCAGCCACAGAACCTAATGAGGAAAACATGGCCACATTTCTAACAGCTGCGATTCCAGAGAAAGCCAGACCTTTCATCCGTGTACTTGACATATTTGTTTAATCTGCTCACAGGCAGCCCAATGGACATGCCAGCTTGTATTCCTCATATAGAGTACATAGATATAAACTAGTGTACAGTTCGACCTCGATTATACGGCCATCGATTTTCCGGCCGTCTCTGTTAACCAGACGCCGACCCACTGATTTTTTCAATGTTTTTTAAAACATTTTTATGAGTTTTCAGTGCCAAAATCACTTCAGACAAACACACATGCTACCATGATCATGCGAATACTCTGTAGGACATTCTGATAATCACTGCAATGATTGTAGCGAAGATCTTTATTTTGTTGAGATTTTGGAGTAATTTCTGTTGCTGTTCTGTGTATTTTGAGGAAAATAATCATAATGCTGGTTAATTGGCAATATGTAGCACATGTATACCCCTACAATAACATACTAGAAGGTGCCTATTTTAACATATCTCTCTTATCTGGCCATATCGATTTTCCGGACGGCCGCCCGTCCTGACGTGGCCGGATAAGCGAGGTCGAACTGTATCTGAAATTATACAGCTTTTGGGGCAGAGAGGACCACTTGCAGTTTGTATGGTCCAGTTAAGTAAATAGTGCAATACTTGATTCGCCAGAGCTCTCTCCTTACAGGTCTCAAATAGTTCACAAACTTCTTTCCTTATCCCTTTTGCAAATGCAGACAATCTTTAAACAAAAAGTCAAACTTTGCTATAAAGTATATGCCCTCTCGCAATTTTTCTTTTAATATATTGTTATTGTCATGTGGCATGTTTATGAGTATTAAACAAACAAATGTCTTTTAAAGGACAAACTATTTTTTTCTTATTTCTTTCTCCTATTACCGGTATCGCCCATGTATAATACTAATACTTTTAAACCCATTCGGAACCAAGTACCACAAATATGGGGTTTGGGGCTGTACACTGTAACTATTGATATCAAAGTCTGTAAAAAATAATAAAAGATGCATCACATAAAAGAGCAAAAATTTCTACGCAAGATAAATAAATTTTGGGCATTCACTGATATATACTACTTTGAAATGATTTTTCAAGCAAAATAAGGGGCAAATGAGCACTAAACCTTCAAACTGGCAACTCGCAGGAAAGTTTGAAATCCCTCAATTGCTCTTCAAATTGGCCTTACTTTTCTCTAACTTGAATGATTTTGTTATTTTATTGATTTCATTTCATTTCTTCATAAAAATTTAATTTGAGTTAAAAATTGTGTTGCCAACTTAAAAGCCAAATAGTGATCAGCTTTGCTCTGAAAAGCCTTCATTCTGAATGAGTTAATATCTAGGGCTTGCCCTAAATGGTGGCTAGAAGGCCAATGGCCACCTGATACACTTAAATCGGTGGCCTGACTGGTGTACAATACAAGAAATATTGTGGCCACCTAAAAAAAAAATCCACTTGGCCACCAGGATCTCATGCTTTATTCGCTATGCTGGCCACCTTTACAAAAAAAGTTTGGGGCAAGCCTTAAATTATCCCTTTAATCAAAAGATTTGAGCAGCTTCTTATTTACCAGCCCGCCAGCTTTCTTGGAGCCTGTCTTGAGGGTCGTGGCTTTCTTCCATTCCTCTTGCTTCTGACGAACCTTCTCTTGGGTCTCTAGCATTCTGTTGATACACAGAAAGAAGATTCATTATTTTCTAGTGAGATCAATTTAAAAATGTAAACATTATAAAATTCATTAAAATCATGAAAACAAAATGAATTTATAGCAATGAAGAAATTAAGAGAGAGAAAGAGAAATGCTAAAGGAAGATAGGGACAGACCAACAAACAAAGAGAAAGAGAGAGGAGACAAAGTGAGACAAAGGGAGAGAGACAGAGAGAGGGATAGAGACAGTGAAGAGATAGAGAGAAAGAAAGAGAGAGAGAGAGAGAGAGAGAGAGAGAGAGGAAAAGAGGAATAGAGGGACACAGAGATAGGCAGAAAGAGGAGTAGAGAGAGAGAGAGAGAGAGAGAGAGGGGGGAAGAGAGCATGATCCAAGGCAATGACAGCACACATCAAGCAGAAAACCAGATGAAACCCGGTGACCACTGCCTGACTACATCTGCAGACACCAGAGGACCGGCTTTGACTGTCATCACGCTCCTCCACCCATTCTGTCCCTACTGCTGCCACATTGTCAGCGCCACAATGGAGACATCATTAAAGGTTCATGGAGAACAGACGGAACAACCTGGCTGTGACCTCACTCACATGTCTATCAGTACAGCTGTGTTCACACATGATATGTCTCTCCCTTCCCTTCTTCATAAAGGGATAGTTCACCCTGAAATTAAGTTGGGTTTGATAAAAGCAGAATAATGACAGAAACATATCTTTAAATGTTTGATGAAACTATGTCAAAGGACAAGAAAAATACAAGTTTTTATTTTGTGATCTCACCTGCGAGGTGCTCTCCCATATGATGTGTATAAATATTTTTGAAAATGTCAATTTCCTCATGCACTTGCACAATTTTACATGTGCATTTGAAACACCGTTACAAACACGCATTTACACACATACCTCTATGAAAAAAAAATATCCTTCATCAAAAACAGATAAGGAGCGATTTATGGAATTATACAACACACAACCTATGGGAGAGCATCTCAACAGATTTTCGTCAAACCTTCACTATTATGTTTCACGCTTCTCCGTTTATTGAAACCAACTTAATTTCAGGGTGAGCTATCTCTTCAACCATCTCGGTACCAAGCGTTGAAATGCAGATCATTTGGGTGATTTCACGTTCCATGCTCAAATGGGATCAAGAGGGTTCATTTTTCCCTTTTGAGTTATTCAACATTTACCTCATCCATTTCTTCTCCTTATGTTTCCTCTTCTTCTTAACAACCTCAGTACCAAGCCTTGAAATACACATACTGAGTTGTCCCACATTCTGTGCTCCCATGGGAATAACAGGGTTGATTTGTTTGTCCTTTTTCAGGTTTTCCATCACTCACAAGCTCTTCAATATCCTTCTCATTATGCCCGTTTCCACTCACTTCTCATCCTCCTACTTGATATATTTTCTTTTTCTCATTAACTTTTCTCCCTACATGAACATTCCTCTTCTTCTCCTTCCTATCGTCCATTTCCTCCACCTCTCCTCTGTTTTCTCTATCCCTTTTCTCCTTTCTAGCCTACTCACTAGCATTTATGATTTCATCCTTATATTTCTTTTATATTCACTAAATAATAACTTTCATCTCTAATCCTCCAATAAAAATACCCTACAGCTACCTATATAAAACACCCTAAGTATATATTGAAAAATCATAATAAAAAATCTCCACCTACTAAATTAATGCATTATTTCTTTGAAGTTATCCACTATCAAAACTTTGCATATTCTTATTCCGATAAAAAAACATCCCATAATTGTTTGAGTGTGAATGATCCTCTACAGACGGACTAATGCAGTCAGAGAACTTGGTACATGTGATAATCACAAAGCCATCTGGTCAGTGTCTGGAGACAGCTTGACCCCTGTCACGCCTCTCAAACTTCACTCCACGTCTTGACCTCTGTGTGACATGACCACTGCCCCATATGCAGAAGTCATTCAAGCGAGCCTGTCCTACCTAGACACATTTGGATAGGTCATTAAATTGTTGGATATTATTCTTTCACGTCACTTTGGGTAATGTTGTCATCTGTTTAGGTGACAAGTGTAAGTACATGCGTTGTGAGACTGACATTCCTCAACATGTCTTGTTCTACCAACTCTTAAACTCTTTAAATCTTTCCTGCTGCATATAGTCATGAGTTATGAGGTGGATGTTGCGCTGCCATTTTGCATATGTAGATTTTGTCTCCATTTTCCCCTAAGGGTTAACTTAAGATATATAATTGTTTAAATCCACATTTGTTTAATCTAATTGTTTTACACATTAGAATTGTTTAGATTCTGAACAAATAAGGCAATGCACTTGTTCTACTGAACAGTAATATAATCTACCTATGAAGAAGTAAGGCACATAACAAAATAGAAAGATAAACTTAACAGTTTTACATGTATGTTAGAAAATCATCACACATTACAAGCTATTGGCTTTCTGTGATACCTTATATTAATTATTTGCAAAAAAGAAAACATTTGTGTTGTTTATACTGAATAAAGAAATGAATTGAATTGAAATTGAACTGAAGACATGTAGAATGAAAAGAGTGACATATAGATTGAAAAATAAAAGTGTAATAAAACCAAAAAACAGAAAAGAAAAATGAAAAGACAGAAAGGAGAGTAAGAGAAAGAGGTAGAGACAAACAGAGAGAAAGAGATGGAAGGACTTATGATAAGATATAAACAATGAAGGCAAAAAGAAATGAGATATATAGAAAGAGAAAAGAGGGACAAATAACTTCAAGGGGAAAATAAATAGACAGACAGATGAAAGAAACAAAGAAGAGTGAGAAAAACAGGGAGAGGTGCAGAGAAAGGACAGAATACAATGAAAGTGGCAGAATGAAATAGATAGAGGAGAAGCTGTGAGAGGAGGAAGATAGGTTAAGATATAGAGATGGAGAAAGGAAAAATAACAGGAAAACAGAGGAGGAGAAGCTGTGAGAGGGGGAGATAAGTTAATAGAGAGAGAGGTGGAGATAGGAAAAATAACTTGAAATAAAATAGAGAGGGAGAAGCTGTGAGAAGGAGGACAGAGGTTAAGAGAGAGAGAGAGAGAGAGAGAGAGAGAGAGAGAGAGAGAGAGAGAGAGAGAGAAAGAGAGAGACAGACAGAGGGAGACAGAGATGGAGAAAGGATAAATAACATGAAATAAAAAAGAGAGGGAAAAGCTGTGAGAGGGGAAAATAATATGAAATAAAATAGAGGAGGATAAGCTGTGAGAGGGGGCAGATAAAGTAAGAGAGAGAGATGGAGATAAGAAAAATAACATGAAGTAAAATAGAGGAGAAGAGATGAGAGGGAGAAAATAGAGTAAGAGAGAGAGAGAGATGGAGAGAGGAAAAATAACATGAAATAAAACAGAGAAGAGATGAGAGGGGGAAAATAGGGAAAGAGAGAAATAGAGAGAGAGAGAGAGAGAGAGAGAGAGAGAGAAGAGAGAAATAGCATAGAAAGAATGATAGACAGACAATAGACAGGCAGACATAAAGACATAACAATAGGGAGAGACATATAGAGAGCAGAGAGGGAAAACAAAAAAAAGTGGGAGGACAAAATAGAGAAGGTGATGCCAAGAGAAGGGGAAAGAGAGAAAGAGATGGATTAATGGAGGGAGAAAGACATGATCAAAAGAGAGATAGATGATAGAAAGATGATATCCTGTCATCACCTCCTCTTAGCCACCATCTGCTGCTCCTTCTTCCACAGGTCCTTGAAGTCCCTGCAGAGTGGGGCCCAGAGGTTGAAGAGGTAGGCTGGGGTCACCTCATTGTCACCCTGCTTGGGTTTCACACAGAACCACTCCACCAGCTCACGGAACCTGGACAAAGATGAATCAGTTCACACATTTCTCATGAGCTTATCCAATAATTATCTGTTCCATGTTGAATGTAACAAATTTGACGTCTGACCTTTCAGAAACGTAAAATATGTTATCAGTCAACCTTCATGTTGTGTTTCATCTCTGTATCATGTTTGGTTGGAATTCTCCCTATCGCATATAGCCGATATCAAGTGATATCATCTTGTGATAACGATATCTGATTGATTGCTTTTGGGACGTATACTTCCGGTAAGAGTTTGGTACGTATTCAATTCACGCAATAACGCACAGAATCTGTCATTTTGACACTCGTAAACCTTGTAATATTAAAATGGAAAGGTTGTTACATGGACAAAGGACTTGAAAAAATACCACCAATCACTCACCAGTCATGGCGATGTTTTTGCCTACCTCAACATTGATTGTGGATGGACTATTGAAAAAATGAAAAGACACAAGCAAGACAATGGCTATAGAATGTTCGTGAACCGGAAGCTCATATCCCAAGAACTAAAGGTAAAAAAATTATAGAGTGCCACACACGTTCAGATTCGGTGAGCTATATGCGATAGGGAGAATTGAATCATTGGATTTGGGTTCATTGTGAAAATATCAAATTTTAGCAAATTTTGGCAAAGTTCATTGAGCTTTGACCTCTGACCTTTCAGGGAATTTATCAAATATGTCATCAGTCTACCTCCACGATGTGATTAATCTTATTAGCTTGTTGGTTGGAATTGCATCATTGGTTTTGGATTTATTGTGAATAACATCTATTTTTTGCAAATTTTTACAAAGTTCATTGACCTTTGACCTCTGTTTTACATAGATCACTGGTGTCATGCAATGCATACATGTACCAAATTTGAAGTAAATCTGGTGAACGGTTCTCAAGATATTGCATAAATGGATTCGGGACGGACGGAAGGACGGACTGCCCGAAAACATAATGCTTCCGACCACTTTGTGGCGGAGGCATAAAAAGGACCGCACATGTCTTTTGTACAAAAAGAAAGCTGGCAACCGTACATTGAAAAGGACGGGGGATTATCAAGCCTGTCATAGAAAAGATTGCACGCGGGATTCCCGGAAATAGCCGCAGTCTTTTGTGTCTTGAACTTTTGACAAGACGCTTAAACATAGGTACTCAAGCCAGCATCCCTCACCTCTTCTTGGTGTAAGCCAGCTTTCCGCTCTCATGTGTGAGGTCCTGCCTGGCCTGGTTGATGAAGGCATCCATGGTGTCCCCAAACGGCTGTCTGGTCTCCTCGCTTGAGAGCTTCTTCACTGCTTCCGCCCTGCTTTCACAACCTGGAATGATGGGTAGCATGAAGGTATTGAGAAAAAGGTTTGCACAAAACTTTAACCGGAACAAATGCATGAAGGGGAACCGGCAATGCTGTAAAGCAACTGCATTTACAAAATGTTACCAAAATAATCAAGATGCCAGGTTGATTAGAGATTTTAGGAAGCCTCTCCACCAATTCCATCTTGTTTTCACAAGCTGGAATGAACGTCGTGGTGCAAAGGTATTGAGGGAAGGGTTTGCAATTAAGCCTTAGCTAGCACACATCTATGATATTGAGTGATATGATAATGATGTCATTAATCTATGTCTCTGACATCCAAAAGGCATCCAGGGGAGGACTCCTGCTAGATCCCTTGTAGTACACTGCACACTCGAGCCTCGTTACAAAAAACTTCTTATTTATCAGATTTTTGTTCCTACCACATCATTAAATTCTCTTTAACATTTTAATAATCGACATTCAAGAACATTATGACATTCATTGTACAAAAAAAATATTCTTTGAATATTTCCATGGTGAGAGTCTACTATTAAATATTATATAGAAAAAAATAAAACTTTCAGTAAACATATTTCTAATGATATATCAAATGCTTCGGATAGATATTTTTTTGAGAAAATGCACATTAAAAAAAACACGTACACAATGTATGGGAAAGCACCTCACATGTGACATCACAAGATCCAAATTTTAAAAGATCATTTCTTTCTCATCCTTTCTCATTTCATTAAACTTTAACTAGTATGTTTCTTTCATGTGTCTGCTTTTATTGAAACTAAATTCATTTCAGGGTGAACTATCCCTTAAAAGAGACAGAGAGAGAAAGAGAGAGGAGGAGGGAAGAATATCGATCGACATACCTTTGAGATCTTTCTGTATCCTCCTGAGGTCTTTGTCCAGTTCTTCAAACTTGATGAGTCCTGCCTGAGTGACCTTGCCTGGTTCTGGCAGTGGGAATGTGGTGTTCTCAGAGCCAGCATCCTGCATAGAATCAACCAATCATATTACTTCCATTAAACATGACATCATGATACCACCTCATATAGAGGGGTGGAAAACCTTTAAGCGTGAAGTTTACAATGAGTGAGGTTTTTTTGTTGCAAAAATGAAACATCAAGGAATTGCCACTTTGCAACACCTACAAGGAACCAATCACTGGAAAACACATACACTGCAATTCTGAAAACATGTCTTCATTCTCCTTCGAGTGCCGTTTTCTACAGAAGCTCAAAACTTCACCACATATCAATTGATCTTCACGGTGAACTACAAAGGTTGATACCTTCATTACATGGACATTGCATGAAAACTTAACCCCAACCCCATGGAATGACCCTTCTACTAATCCTCAGCTTCTAGGAGCTATTGAAGTCTATTGCAATGAGATACTGTAGAGGTCAACAGGTTTACAGACTCACCTGGTCAATCTTCTGGACGTAGTAGGTCACAATGTACTGCAGGAGGGTCAACTCATTGTCCTATTTACGAGGAAAAAAAAGTGCATTTTTTTCAATAACTTTTGTAATTTGAACTTTGATTATCCATCATGAAATCAATAACGTGACACATATCTAAATACAAAAACAAATAATGCGATTCACATTGTACAAAGTCAGCATGTTGATGTAATAATGCTTTGATGCAGAGTTTAAAAAGGAAAGGGGTAGAAGAAGTAATGATTATGGCTGAAATCTTGACAGAACTATTCTGGTGTCATTACTGGGGTCCCTATTTTTTTTTAAACTTCAATGATACTATCACATTAAGATGATTTCTTCCCGGCTTCATGAAATCAAACCAGAATGGGACCTGCTGTCAAGGCAGAAACGCACTCCATTCTTTACAGGTTTGGTAGTCTTTCCCACTTTATACCACTTAGATTTAATCTCTACTCCCCTCTCCCCCCCCCCCCCTCCCCCCCTCCCCCCCCCCTCCCAACCACATCAAAAAGTCTTCACTCACAGCACTTTTTACATCCTTGAGTTTGGGTAGGATCTCCAGACCAAACCCATCTGCTTGGCCTCTGGTACGATTCCCTGTGAAAACAAAAACAAAAGAGACTCATAAAGAAGAAGACTGCATGGGGACTAATTTTTACCAGTTGGTGCTCCACCTGAGATGCAATCATATGGAAGCAGTTTGACATCGCTGCCCACCACATGTAGCTGGTCCTAAGTATTTTACCGCTGCAAAGAATGATGCTGTAAGTAAAGCTGCAAGTTACACAACCTTAAATCCTAATTTCTGAAGAAGTGTGGGGTTTATCTAATTGTAAGTGTGAGAGAGAGAGAGAGGTGAGAAAGGAGTGACAACATACACCACCTATCCACAAAATAAACGCAACATTTTTCTCAATTTTACTGATGTATTACCCATAATTGCGTATATGAACGGGAATCACTGAAATATTGCGGTCTTTGCTTCCTCCTTTTTTCTGCTTTTTTGCGGCTATTTTGCAAATCGAGACCTAGCAATAATACAGCAATGTTGCTGTAAGCGAATCTTATAAACTGCGTCCGCAAAATAACTGTAAATGTTGCGCCTTGTGCATCGTGCTCAGGCATGTGATTCGGTAATCGCAACGCTCCTATGACTTAGCGGAACATGTCATCATCACGTGTTTGCCCTAGCTAGGGGTGTGAAGAGAGTCCAGCTATTCAAAACACTGCAATATTTTTTGTGCATATGAAGAGTGTTTTTACAGGCTCACTAGAAACTTTTTTTTACTGATGTGCATTGGTAATAATTGCAGTATTATCCTGATTATGGTATAGGAACGGTGCTATAGAGTAAAGAGGCGAGTATTATGCTGTCCTTTTTTTGCACTGAAAGTACCCTTCCAATGACAACAATATTCAATTCAACTCAATTCAAGAAAGGTTTATTCATATATTGGCAGCCATGGCTCATGACAGTCATCTACATGTACAGTTTTAAAAGCAACATCGAGATGGTAACAATCATAAAATTTCAAATATAATACAATAACAGTTTAATTCAAGCAAACAACGAGAAAATCGATAAAATAAAACAAATAAATAATAACAGAATTACATATTTCAATTACGGTTAGTATCAAATTCATTCAAAATGTGTACAAAATGAGGGCATTTTTTATAGAACCTGAAAGTTTTACAATTGAATTGGGGTATTTCTTGACGTTTCTTAAATCAAAATATTGCATCACAATGCAAACAAAGAAGCTACTCGACATGAAGAAGGCAACGTGTGCTTACCTCCATTCATGTAGTTCCCCACCGCTAGCACCAGACCAATAAAGTGCTTCACTCCACTGCCCTTTTGCAGTTGCTGGATTTAAAAAAAAAGGGCAGGAAAAAGGAAATATAACACTCCGTAATTCAAACACAGAACTCAGCATTATGAGAATATATGAAAACAACATGCATTCAATTCAAATATGGTTCTTATTTTTGCAACAGAAGCTTATAAACAATACACAGAAAGGAACTTACACATTACGTAAAAAATGTTTTTTTAGTCTAGTCATATCCTGTGCCATAATAAACTTTCTTTATGAATCTGTACCCTTAAAAAAAATGCAACTTAACCCATTAATAATGGGTACCGAGTATACCCTGTTTCCAGGTGTCCCACTTAGAAATGGGAATCGGATATACCTGGTTCCCAGAAAAGGTACCAATATCAGCTTGCTTCAAGTATTTTTTCATTATTCTCAAATGCGGTGGATGTGAGCAATAAGTAGTTGAATTGTTTATCTCCCATACAAGATCTATCTGTGGAAATTCCTTGGAGGAATATTGTTTCAGAAGAATTTTACTAAAAGTTGCTTATCTATCCCTGAAGGAAGTATTTACACCACATTACACATTACATGCACTGGGAACACCTTTTAGTTGCCATTTAAAAAACTCCAGTGGACACACAATGGCAATGCTCACGAGCAAACACTTATGATTGATTTCTGCCATTTTGTTTGCGAATAGTGTGACACACACTGTAAATATGCACAGTGGCTGAGTACGCCCAAATAATCTTGTTTTAGGCTAGGAGCACTGGTCTGAACATTTTGAAGCAAAGGGGTTAACAATTCAATAATAATTCAACCATCACATTAAACTTTTAGTATGTCTTCACAACATAAAACCCAATGAGACAAAGTGTGCAAATTGTTGCAGAATCAAAAGAATACCTCCATTCTATAGGAACTAGAGTAACCAAAGGGATGTGGCTTAATTGTGCCCTATACGGTATCAAAGTTTATTCTTATCCTGTTGTCTATTGTTTGTACAGCAAATTGTATGAGAGTCGTGCTGCTTAATATCTGAGTGGAAAAAAGCCAACCAGCATATATGCAAGCTCAGTAAAGAACAGGTTCATAGGTGAAAAGAAGTTTAAATCTTACATCGCAAACATCCAGGACGATTGTCAGTCTGGACTTGACGACAGAAAGATTCTCTTCAAAGGTTGACTGGAAAGTAATGCAGAAGACTCGGTCCGCAAATTCTGGGATCTCAGACAGCTCCAACAAGAATCTGGTTTCAAAGAAACGAAGAAATAAGACATATTACAGGTGTAACCAGACATATGTAAAGAAGTCTGACTGATGATTCAACCTCCATCATGGCACATGTGTCCTTTAGCAAGATGCATCTTCCACATTGCCGCTCTCTCCCCAGGAGTAGAAATGGGTACCTGGTAGAAGATGAATGACTGATGTCTCTGGTTTTTACCCAGTGTTAATATCATGCAGAGGGCTAGGCATACTTCCTAGGGACTGGCACCACGGAGTGGAGATGGTGCACATATGGGTACATGATTGCATGACATTTCCCTGTAACCTGTGACCTGGGGCCCTGATTGTCAAATCTGTGCCGTGTCCAATGGGACAAATCTCTATACCATAACAAATGATAAACAAGAGTGCTCTATTCATTTTATTTCAAAGTGCATTGACTGGATGATATTAACCGTGACCGTGCCAAATGAAATGCTGCTCTATGGGATTTGTGTGCATTATTGGTGACAAAAAAGACTTGTGGGACACAAAGTAGTAAATGATTAGCGACAGACATGGCCAGGCTCACATCATAGGGGTTATAGGATCAGTTACAAAAGTGCCTCATTTATATCCAGTTGTATCAAAGACTGACGTTTTATTAGTCCAATCAATTTCTCACTGTGCTGACCGTTGGGCAAAGAATGTACGCAAGGTGTATTGTATAACCTGCTCCCTTCACAAGTGTTTTCCATTTGTACCGGTACTTCTTTTTGCAAATCCAATGTGGTTTTGCAAATGTTACCACACAAATTTATATTGCTGTCTGGTTTCAAAGCAATTATCAGATTAATTCGCTGACTTAACAATAACGCTACAGTTTCAATGGTTACTCACCATTAACAAAGCCTATTCAAGAAAGATCTTCCTGATGCTTTTTGTCATTTTACCATGTTTTCCAGAAACTTTTTCTGAGACTTTGATACATGGACACGCTTTTTAGAATTTTTTCCAGGAACCAGATACATGGTGATCCATTATGTTCGAGGGTATTTGTTGTAGTAGTTTCCGATGCTATGAAGTAAATGATGCATACTTCTTTTGTGGATTGGTAGAATCGTGTACACAAAGTTACTTTGGGACAAAATACGTACTGACCCACTCAATCATGTACGTCATCTGTCATCATCATCAACTTTAAAGTAATTTTTCCCACTTTGTGGGGTTGGGCAGTTCATTTCCTTGATGGCTATACTTTATCAGTCCCGTCAGTTGGTACAATGTGGGTAATGTTCAACTTTGTGCTGTCTACTTTTGTTCCTGAAACTTTCCTCCCATGTCTTGCGGGGTCTTCTCTTGGATTCCTTACAACAACTGTGAAATTTTGCATTCTCTGGTGCCAGTGGGTCTCTTATGTATGTAAGAAAAATTGGACATACTGTTCAGGTTTGTCGAGCGGCTTTGAGTTGTCCTTCTTGGTGTGCTCCTTGATCATCTTCACCTCATCTGCCTGTGGTCTCTGTCATGATAGAAAGCAAAGATGATGACTGTAAACATTATGTGAGATGTCAGATGATGCTTACTGGTTCTGTCCATCTGTCCAATCCATTTAAAGGGACTACAGTGCAGTATGTGACAACTATCAGGCAGATTTAATGATTGCCCCTTAAAGGGATAGTTCACCCTGAAGATAAGTTGGTTTCAATAAAAGCAGAAACATGACAAGAAACATTAGTGGAGATTTGACGAATATCCATTTAAGGATAAGAAAGTTTTTGACCTCTCTAAAAGAAAATATTCTTGCCCTTTCAACTCTATATCTATCTTTATCACTCTCTATCGCTCACTAATCAGCTCTTTTCAGAGCTATTGTGAAAGAAAATTTCAACAGTCCTTCCTCAGAGCTACCAACATTGAAATTCAACAATCAGGAAGATTTGGGGAAATTTCACCAGAATCAGGGAGATGTCTATCAAATACATACAACCTAATGACAATAATCTATCAATAATCAGAGGGATTGAGTGATGTGATGAAATACAAAGCAATATTATTGGTCTACTTTCAGGGAGTCTCCTGCGAAATCAGGGAGACTTGGTCTAATGTATTATCGTATCAGACCAGAAATGGGTATGACAGAACAAAATGCCCTGATGTCACTGCGCAGTGCATTTAGGGACTTTTTCTCATGTGTGGTGTGTAGAATTGCTATGCAAACACTTTTAATAGAGAATCTAAACAAATGTCTGGATGTCCACCCCCCCCCCTTCCTTTCTCGGAAATAAAAAGAGAAGTGAGGAGAACCCCGGGCCTTACCATTTCATGGAGGGACTGCAGGTTCTCTAGATCGATGATGGAGGTATCAACGTTGAGCACAGCGTGTCGTATATCGCTCATCTCCACATGCAGACTGGACATAAAGATTCCTACTGCCTGAGAACGCTTGCTATCTAACAACTTTGCAACCTGTGGATGAGAGATATAGATATCATCTCTCACAGAAGTCAGTTAAACATGCACATTTCTTCCTGGATGTACAGAAATGAACCTTTCACGCAATCTTGTCTTACAGTCAAACATTGCTTATTACAAGCATTAAGAGTATCCATTCTCAATACCAATTGTAGAATTATACACAAAGTCTTGAACATACAAATTTATTCAACCAAAAAAAATCTGCAGAGAGGCGAGTACTACATAGAATTGATAAACTTTTACAGCAATCAATACCTTGTACATACTTATGGTTTTAAAGAAATGATTGTTAAACATTGTATTTTGCATATTACTGCTCTCATTGCACTAGATTTGATAAAATAATACTGTTTGGCCGCTCTGGATATACATCAATGATTGAAGTGTCCACTATACATGTAGAACAGCTGGTCATTTATCACTCATAAATGATAGAGCCTAGTTTGATTACCTGTTTGACTTTTGGCTTGGCATAGTTATCTGAGAGGGCTTTCTTCTTCTTCATCAGCTTCTTGCTAAAGAGAGACTCCAGTTCTTCAGGAGTAACAGGTGGCTCGTTTAGTTTGACCCAAATAGCCTCAGGCCTATGGCAGGGGGAACAAATCAGAAAGACATTTGAGGGCACAACTTTTCAAGTCTCATATCATGAAACGCACACATGTATTGTCCAATATAAGTTGCTAAAGACTGTATTAATGGAAACATCACGCATCCACATCAGAAGCTGTGGGTGTCAACTGTCCAAAAGATTGATCATCCAGAATTATATAACATAAGCGAGAACATCTTACATTTATCAAAGGCCGGCTATAAAGAACAGATAGATGCCTCACTTACAATGCTTTTCCTTGTTGATTGGCAAGTTTGTGCAGCTGGATTCTGTTCCAGTAGAGCGGCTTCATTGGCACTTTGGGTTCAATGACAGGTTTCAGCGGTGCCTTTGGAATGATCCTCGTGGCGTGGCCCGGTACCCCTGGCACCCCTGGTACCGGTGGCATGAGGGGCAGTCCCATGCCTGGAGGTGGTGGTGGTGGTGGTGGTGTCATCTGTCCAGGAAAGGCTGGGGCTGGTGGTGGTGGTGGTGGTGGTGGCGGTGAAGGCGCACCTGGTGGCCCAGGGATTCCTGGGCCGGGGGGTGGGGGTGGTGGAGGAGGGGGCAGGAGTGCAGCACCCGCTGCACCACCATGGGGGTGCTCAAGCAGCGCCTCGGTACTCCCCGTAGGATGAAGGGGTGAGGAAACACCCCCCTGGTCCCCAATAGGTGAAAACACACCCACTTCACCAGTTTTAAGTTTCCCAACTTTCTGCCCCCCTCTACCAGGGTAATCGGCCTGTTCAAGAAGAGTCAACTCCTCAAATTTGTCAATCTGCTTCTTCAGGGCTTCTCGGTTGATCTCGATTTTGTCCGTTTCCACCCCAACATCTACACACACTTTCCTAGCGAAACGTGCCTGCTCCGCTTCAAGTTCTTTCAGTCTGGTGCTGACATCGGACAGCTGGTCTTCCAAGGAACACACGAGGGCAGCATGCTGTCCTCTCACATCAAATATCGTCATGTCGTGCTGTTGCTGTGGAATGCAGTGCACATGAAACAGACTTAATGATCAGGTTACAGGAATTATGACGTAAATAATCAGATTCACTTTGCATGTAAACTAGAAATTTTTTGTCACAAGAATAGCACCACATAAAGCTTATGCTGACAACTCATGGCATAGGATTGTGTCCGATACAGACACGGTGATTGTGATTGCATTAAAGGTTTACTGTAATACTGCAGGTTAATGCTCTTAATGCTCTTGTAGTAATTGTTTCATTTCATTCTATTAAACATATGAAGGTCAATCAGAAGGAAATCCTATTGATGATAGTTCCTCTAAATTCAGATGCTCTGTCTAGAAGAATGCAGAGCTTGTGACTCATAGATTATGAGAAGGGATGAACGCACCAAACCAAGCCAAGTTATGACAAATACTATCAATTTGTGGGTGACTTAATACGAATGAGTCACAACCAACATGACAAAAAGAATGTTAAGATTTGTCAACAGTTACATGTAGACAGCATTGTATGTATACTGTGTACAGTACGAGTTATGAAAGAGCAACATAATTGTACACATATGTTCGGATAAAAATGTGAAATTTGTATGACACTGCTCTTTCTACACACAAACAAATATTTCAATTTATTTACACACATCATGATGATGTCGATGAGGAGTAGGAACAGGAGAAAGAAGAAAAGAAGGAGTAGATTCGAAATGAAAGAAGAAAATGACAGAGAGAGGGCAAAGAGAGCAGAGGTAGATGAAATTTGTAGGAAGCAGGATGAAAAATCACAAGAAAAAAGTAAAACTTACCAAATCTTAATACAAAAGATCAACTAAACCTTCATAGCAGTAGCTACTCAATGCTTTGTGTGCCAGAAAAACCTGCTGTTCTATGTAATTTGTGCATATTATTTTGGCCAGATTGCATCAATGGCAAAAGAGTTGATAATCAAAACTCATTAAAGGGATAGTTCACCCTGAAATTTCAATAACAACAGACACATCAAAAGAAACATATTAGTGAAGGTTTGATAAGAAAGTTAAGATCTTTGTAAGTTTTGATTTCGAGGCATCACGTGCGAGGTGCTCTCCCATATGTTGTGTACAATTTTTTTCGAAAACGTGCATTTTCTCAAAACAACATGCACCCTTTTACCTGTGCATTTGATACATCATTAGAGATGCCTGTTTACACACATACCTACATGAAAAAAATCATTCCGTTGTCAAAAACAGAAAAAGAGCAATATATGTAATAGTACACAACATATGGGACAGCTCCTCGCACATGACGTCATAAAATTGAAATTCAAATGATTATCCTTCTTATCCTTTGACAGATTTTCGTCAAACCTTCAATAATATGTTTCTTCCTTCTTTCTGCTTTTATAGAAACCATTTGATCTTCATGGTGAACTATCCCTTTAACACTTGAACTTCTTACCGTACATACATTGTAAAGACTTTAGAAGACATACAGTGTAAAGTTCTAACCTGTAAGTGGCTCAGTTGCTCCTTGTGCTCTCTCTTCAGACCCATGATCAACTGCTGGTGCTCTGAAAAACACGGCAAGCAGAAAATGGCAAACCTCAAATTGCTATTCACAAAACATGAACCTTGCCGACAGGAACTCAATATTTCACATTTTTGTTTTATATCTGACACCCACCCACATCAATTCTGAAGGACCTCAGCTGAGATACATTCCAATTTTGTTTTTATGTTCAGCCCTTTAAAGGCACATTCAGTAGTTTTGTTCTTCCCCTTCACTGTTACGGAAACCAATTTTACATTTTTTTGTGTGTACAGTTTGTGTATGAAATATCAGTCATAATATGTTATCACATTCTCTGCATGCCCTTTTAAAGGATATTTGCAATATAAATACATGTATGTGTTCAAGTCAAAAATTTGTTATAGATAGATGTCAGGGGGGTGTTTCACCAAGCTGTTTTTAAGCTACAAAAAACTATAGGCAAGACTGGTGATCCTTTCTTGTCTAAATCAGATTCTCAATTATTTGATTCCCATCAGCTTAAGTTGAAATACCATCTGTAGCAAAATAAAACTTTGTGTTATTAACAAATTGTCTGAATACAACATTTATGATTTGGCGAATATGATAAGGATTTTTGGAAATAAAACTCCCACTATTTTAAATAGGAACAAGAAAGGATCACCAGTCATGCATGAAAGCCATTCTTAGCTTACAAACAGTTTGGTGAAACACCCCTCAGGTATAACAAAGAATCCAATATGAAGAAAGCACACCATAGGGCCATTCTCATTGGGTTTTAAAAATCGCGAAGTTAGGGGACAGGGACAATAGGACCATTCGGCTTTTGGTACGGTTGCTAGGCATACTTCGCAATTTTTGAAGCCCAGTGAAAATGGCACTCTTGAAAATATCCCTCTTTCTAGGACTTAAAAATGACCACAGGACACTTCAAAATGAGATCAGGCCAGATGGCCATACAACCATCAACTATGCTAATGTGCAAGATTTGAGAATTTCAAGCAGAAACTTTTGCACTAGATGCCTTTAAATTTAAGACCTGTGAGGAAACAGCAGGAACTCCCAAGATAAATGTCTGAAATGAGGGATATCTAGAGCGCTCTTGTCATCGGGAATACCTGAATACAATTTCTCCTTTTGAAGGCTCTGGTTTGTTTTTTGGGGTCAGTGGGTGGAATGGATATAGTTTGGATGGGATCCTAGCCTGGCATCCAGGCTGCTAAACATTTCTCATCCAGACTTAAAAAAAGGATTTTCCTCGTAAGACTCGTCAATTAATCATGTTCTTCTTTTCTCAGTTGGGGCGAGCCTGAGAGGAAAAATCAAGAATTATTAGTGTACTGTAGCCAGAATGATGAGTCTATTGTAGCGAGACCCCTTCACTGAATAGTTTGGTTTAAGATTTTGTAATCATGCTAGAGCCTGGATGTCAGGCTATCCTGGCAGTGACTTGAGACAAAACACAGTCTCCCACTCAGTAGGAGTCCACTATCAGTATCAAGGTACGTTCACACAGAAGTTGTTACTAAATTAGAAAAATAAGTTCCCACTTATCTTATGTAAAATTTTCCTATAAAAACAAATTTCACGTTTGTTTGCTACAATAAACTCTAATTTTGAGGAAAATTTGAAAAAGCGCACGCCTCCAGTGACCTCAGAGAAGTCAAAATGCCATAGATTGTACGGAAGTCAATAGACCATTTTCGTAATGTATTCACAACTTTCCCCTAAACTGCGTAGTAACGCGTTATTACATTCACCTGTGTCTTGTCATTCAGATTCAATGGATGGAATGCACTTTGAATCTATTAGTTGTTGCATTTTGACTTCTCTGACGTCACTGGAGGCGTGCGTTTTTTCAAATTTTCGTCAAAATGAGACTTTATTGCGGCAAACGAATGTGAAATTTGTTTTTAGTGGAAAATTTTACAGAGATAAGTGGGAACTTATTTTTCTAATTTAGTAACCCTGTAACGCTCCCGCTCAGGCTGTCCTTTCTCACAGCTGTTTAAACCCGCTACTGCAAGTCAAGAAAACTACATGTATTCCATATACTGTATGGCATTCTTTACATACTGGACACAATTGGTGAGAGTGGAGAAATATTCTGATAGGACTGCATTCACCGTGACAACTTGTAGGGATAAACCACTTAACCTTAACGTTTTCAATTCAGTGTAAAATTCAGACTGGTACAACTTACTTTTTATCACATTGTTTGAATATCAACAACTTCTTTACATTATTTGCTATACCTATCAATTTCTTATACATTAAAAACAGTTAAGGACGCAGATTAGAGAATAGGAACACATCCCTACTACTTGTTTCTATAGTAAGAACATGGCCAGGTAAGAAGTGTTCAGAAGAGGGTGAGGATTTGGGAGACTTTATTCCAAATATTGACAGCGATCAAAGGCAATGTCTGCATTCTTCTCTGCAATCTGAGATGATTGCCCTGGAACTAAGGGTCATCCCATTCTGAAGGCAAAACGAAAATAATCCAAGTCTGGTCTAGCTCTTCATTTATCACTGTATAAACAGGCTGAAATATCACTTGGAGGGAAAAAATTGATGAGTATCAGTTCATTCTTTTCTAAGTGGATGTAAACAAATGTCTCCAGCAATAAATAATTCACTTCATTGCTGAAGTCAAGTGGAAACATTGGGTACATTCTTCTCTCTTTTAAGTTTTTCCTAGCCATTTGAACAGTTATTGAGAAAAGTAAATACATTTTCATCTTTCTGATTAAACATGTCAGCCATCAAAACACATTTTGCTCAGGCATTGGGGATAGGAGGAATCAATTGATTTTTTATTGCTATGGTAACATGAAAACATTTATTGATTAATGATTATGTATGTATTCATAATCATTGATTTTAAGGAGCAAGAAGTCATTTAGCTCTTTCAGTTTCATCAAATGCTGGTAGACTCCTTAAGTTCATCAGAAAACAGACAAAGAAGAAAAAGAAAAAAAAAGGTAATTTCCTATGAATACAAATCATGCAGTTCAGTAGTCATCAACTGACGTCAACTGAGGTCTCTAACTAGACAAGCGTTCCAATCATAAGTATTACCCGCCCACAATCCCCTTACAGGGCCAAGTACAAACATGTAGGTTCACTTCCCGTAATTGCGCAAACCGGATATTAGGTTGTCTAATCGGGTTTACCCTCGCATCTTGTAGAGTGCCACAACACATCATTACATCATATTGATCCGCTGGTTCCACTCCCACATATATCAATATTGTGGAGTCAGCCCACATTAAACCTGTCCTAACAGCATTATGTAGGTATGGGACTACAGTGCAGTATGTGGCAACTACCAGGCAGGTACAATGATTGCCCCTTAAAGGGATAGTCTACCCAGAAGATAAGTTGCTTTCAATCAAAGCACAAACATAGGTTTGACAAAAATCCGTCAAAGGATAAGAAAAGTAAAATCTTTTGAAATTTCAAATTTTGTGACATGTGAGAGAAAACTAGGTACCCCTCATATATTGTGTACATTTTTTATTTTTTTATTTTCATGTTGTCAAAAGGATTTTACTTTAGAAACACTTTTTTACACACATACCTCTTTGAAAAAAAAATATTCCTTAAACAAAAACAGAAAAAGAGCAATTGATGGAATAGTACAGCACAGTGACCACACAACATATGGGTGAGCACCTCACACGTGACATAACAAAATTGAAGTTTCATAAATTTGTTATCCTTTGAACCGATTTTCATCAAACCTTCACTAATATGTTTTTTTTGGGTTTTTTTTCATGTACCTGCTCATATCAAAACCAACTTAATTTCAGGGTGAACTATCCTTTAAATTGGCATGGGGAATGATATGAGCATACTATTCAGAGAATCTTGTTTACAGTACAGCTCCATTCACACGAGAGCTATTCACTGCTGCTGCTCGGTGCGTCTAGTTGGACATCAGCAGTTTTCAGCTGTGGCAAAGCAAGAAAAAATCACTGATATACGTTTAATCCTTGTTTTGTTGTTTTGTCTCCATAGTGATAAGATCAATACGTTAGAATATAGGCAAAGAAAAAAAGGACCATACGGGACTTGAACCTACAATCTACTTCTTGCTGAGCAGTGATGCTATCCACCAGGCAGGATGACACAATACCTACATACATGTAGGAACCAGTACAAGAGGCCTCTATTTTTCTTGGTTATATGTATGAGTCGACAGTAGGACAGGATTTCAATCCAAAGACATGCATATTATGTAAATAGACAATGTACACCTTTTGTTTTGCTGTCATTTTCCGTAGTAATACTAAAAATTGCTACAAACAAACAATGCTAGAATGGCAAAATGGTCAACCAAATTGCCGGATGGAGAAACTGTGTGAACGAACCTTAAATGGCATATACTGTACTGGGAAGGCAAAAAAGCCTTCAAAATGTAATTGTTTGCAATCTTCTTGCCAGTGGTCTTAAATTCATGTATTGTCCATTTTAGAAGCTTGCTGAAAGTTATTTACCCTCAAATGATCTACATTTGGAGTAATGAGTGATTAAATCACAAATCCTCAAAATGTTCGGGCCGAACATTTTGAGGATTTAATCATTAATCATTAATTACTCCATATGTGGATCATTTGACAGCAAATAACTTTCAGCAAGCTTCTAAAATGGTCAATACATGAATTTAAGACCACTGGCAAGAAGATTGCAAACAATTACATTTTGAGGGCTTTTTTGCCTTCCCATATATGCCATTCAACAATTGCTGGGCTTCCATGTGAACACATTCTGAGGCATATAAGATCAGTGAGAGGGTAGACTTGCTGTCTGGGTCGCTGGGGTAAAGTGGATTAAATTATGTTTGCCCATTCTGAGTGAACGTTGCAATTTAATTCAACAAAGAGTACTTAGCTCCAAACTTGCAGTACTTAGTACATGTATCTTTACACAAAATGCTACATACAAGATGTGCGCATACTAGAATCATCAAATTTATGTTTGATCAGGCAACAATAATGACATACATGCACAAAGTATATGCAGTACACATACAAATTGATTTCAAGCAATATGGTGATATACTTCCTTTGCGATGCATCTTTGAGCTGGTCAAAGTCTCAGTGATTTTTTCTAATGTGCGGCAACATTGATCAAACACTATTTTATTCCTGATTGACATACTACATCATATTATAGACAATAGAATACTTGCAATGCCACACATTGCTCACCATATCCTCCCTCATACATGGATCCTATGAAACTATTAGCAAAAACAATTGGATGGGTTGGGGGCATGATGAGCTCCTATACTTGAGTAATTGTGTAATGAGCTATGAGTGCTCATTACTCTTCTATTCAAGCTTAAAATAAAACCAATCGAACCTTAATAACACGGAATATCACATAGGGCAGGCAATAGTGGAGTTCCTCTTTGATTGCAGAGTACGGTACCTTTTCATCCTCGTTTAGTTGAGAATCAAATCAATTGAGGCCTAATTACATGCACATACACTGGGGATGAACCTGCGGATGTTTATAGCCATCAACTGCTTGAAATAAGCCATGGACAATTTCTCGCCTGCCACTATTGGCATGGGTGACATTTGGATATATTATTCATGATGGCCTGCTCACCAGTGGATATCACTTTATGATGAGGAGTGTAGAGAGAGGAAGAGATAGAAAGGGAGAGGAAGAGAAGTTGAAACTGAGAAAGAAACAGAGACAAACATACATATGGGTACAAGTGAAGTTCATATATTAAAGGGAGAGGAAAGGGAAAAAGAGAAAGATAAACTAGAGAGACAGATAGAAAGAGATAGGGAAATGAGATAGAGAGGTGGGGAGGGTGAGGGGGTAATAAATGATAGAGACAAACAGCGACAGAAAGACACATGGGTGTGTACACAGGGATTAATTGAGGACATTTACAAAGGGGGTAGCAGAAATAAGAGGAAGATGAAGAGAGGAAACAAAAAACAAAAAGAGTGAAAAAGAAGTGTGTGGGAGAGAGAGATAAAGAAAGAGAAAGAGAGAGAGAGAGAGAGAGAGAGAAGAAAAAAGCAGAGGGGCATGTGGAGAGAGAGAGAGAGAGAGAGAGAGAGAGAGAGAGAGAGAGAGAGAGAAGAAGAAGAAGAAGAAGAAGAAGAAAGGAAAGAGACATGCAGAGAGTGGGAGGGAAAGGAAGGGCAATGACAGAACGTGGAGCACAGAAGTCCAATAAAAGTAGTTAAACTTTAATTCATTGTGATTATAGTCTCAAATGCCATAAAATGAGCAGACCACAACCATATTGGATTATAAGGCATTCTCCATTACACAATAAATATTAGTTGTACCTAATTTCAATATGATTATAGTCTCAATTGGCATAATTAGCACACAATAGGGGCGTCTTCATTAGCTCGAGCTGGGCAAAATAGCGAGCTTGTTCTGATCCGGCTAGCTAGCCAGATCACGAACTAGCTAGCTATTTGTGTCTTCATTAGCCAGATCAGGCAAAATAGCGAGCTATTTGGTCGAGAAAATTTCCCAAGAAATCTTGGGCTAGATTGATCTAGCCCGAGCTCGAGCTTACATATACCGAGTTTCGAGCTAATGAAGACGCGATTGAAACTTCAGGCTAGTTCCCCGGATCAGCAAAATAGCTCACTATTTCGTCTGATCGGGCTAATGAAGACGCACCTCATAGCCATATATTCATTTATATAGCATTCTCCATTGTGCAAACAAATTAAAGTTTTAACCTTTGGTCCAAGTCACCACTCCTGAGTAATCATACAAATAAACAAAATAACAGACAGCTAGCCACTGGAAACATCATTCCTGCTTTTGTGAGCGTCATATCAATGCATCACCGCATAGTATCTATTCCAATTAAATTTATTAAATGTAGGTACAGAAATCTAATGAAACTTTTGAGATAGTATTTTGATTGTTTCATTTATAGTAGACGTTTTATTAAAACCTTCAAAGTAATGCAAAGCCATGAACTTTCACAAAAAGACCTCAAATATCATTTTCTACACACAAATTAGCAGTAAAATCCTGTTTGGTAGATTTTGTGCTGTATCATTAGATGCAAATTTAGCTCTAATGGTCTGCTTATTGCAGAGAGCACCTATTGAGTCAAAATATGATTTTCCAAAGATTTAAAGGTTGAGAGCTTATCTACCCCATTGGCCTGATTACACAGTTAATATTTACATCAATCTGTTATTCGTGACAGAATGCACTATGATGCAAGATTCCGTGACACGGCAATGGTTGCAGCTTGTTTGAGAAGTGGCAATGTCAATTTGTACTGTCACCAAAAAAAAGGAAATAGAAAAACATAGTGGCTGTGGGGATATGTTTCAGCTCAAGCTCTGAGATATGAACGTACGCTTTATGCAAATAGAATCTCCTCAAAGTCAAGACTAATGAATTATATCTCTCTTGTCACTGCACTGTCATCTCTATTCTTGGTATCATTAAAAATCCTTTTTACTACTTTTTACAATGATACCCAATTTTATTATGAT